>CM076582.1:1625539792-1626039924 GCA_034641835.2 Pinus albicaulis | reverse complement strand
AAGCTGTGTGAGCAAGGAATGGTCCAGGTTCTGTGAGAGAGTGCATACGTAGCACAGACAAGAAGTTCGATAATTTGTTCAGAGTTATGTAACTGTTGGTTGATTAGTTCCTGTGTGGGCGTGGTTGAATCCCCGAGAACTGTGAACACATTGTGGTTTAATTGTATCCTATATGTCATTGAAGGAGTCGAGGGTCTATCAATGTTACATTTGAGGTGTAAGAATTCATAGATACGAATCTGTGAGTTCAAGCCACTGATAGACAGACGAGAGCTATCAAGGAACTCTGTAGCGAGGGTGTGTATAATGAAGGGTTCGCTTTAGTGTGTGAGTCATCATATGGGGCTTTAACCTTGTGTAGAAGCAAACCCACCCGGAGAGAGCGACATCGCAAACAGTGCAGAGGGAACCTACAAATGAAGTAGAGTCAAGGCGACACTACGTTTTAATACAAAGGGTTAATTACAATTGGGTATGGTAATGAAGAATTGGCAATGGTTCACCTTTCAATGGAACTGGGTGAAGGAAGGATAAACGAAGGAAAAGGCGAAAATCCTTTGAAATAAGACGTTGAAGAGGAATGGAACCTTGTCCCAAAAATCGAGCGGAAGCGAGAGACAAACAGTAAAGGCGGGTTGAGTGGGCAAACCCGGCAGTATCGCGCAGCGCCTAAGGTGGAAAGTTGTTTTCATGAAAATAACGCGATATCATTGACCGAGAGACACGTGTCCATAAGCGGTTTCCAAAAACCACTCAAGTCGCGTAAAATTGGAGTGTTAACCCTTGCGCGCTTAAATTGCGCGATATTTGTTTATTGTCGTCGGATCATCCAAGACGACACGATAAGTTCCCCACCGTCGGATGAGAAGGGTGCTTTATGGTGTTGGGCCCCAATTGAACTTTCACATCATGGTTGGGTTTTAATCATTGTTAATTCACTGATTAAATGGTCAATGAACATATATATATATGTAGCGACGGATATATATTATTTAATATGAGGTGAACAAGCTATAGTTATTGCTGCATTAAACAAATGTCAAGGTTGAACTTAAGTAATGGGCCGAATGCAGGTTGAGTTAGTCCATGTGGATTTGAATACATGGTAGAGTGCTCCCATATGAGTTAAATACGTTGGTTTTATTATAAGGTTCATAATAAAATGAAAGGGGTTTGATATCTATTGTATATGATTGATATATCTTATATAGAATCGGAAGCTGTGGACATAAGTGAATTTATATAGTTGGTGGCTTAATAGAGTTCAAGAGCATTGTACTTATGTATTGAAACTCAAGTGTAAAGGCAGAGTGTTGCTACTCTAGATGATTAGAACATGCTGTGAGATTAAATATTAAGTTGAGATGGTTTGTATCAAGGTCGACAGGTTACGTTAATAAAATGTTGGCGGTAGGACAAAGATTCCTTGTATTGTGGACTATTACTGGGACCCACGAGTATTAAAGGTATGGATTGAAGAATTACTTTGGGTTAAAGGAAACCTAAAGGTTTATATAGCGGAACGAAGGTTTATCGATGATTTACATAACACTTGGGTTAATTCAAAACAAGGGCGAAGGTATGTCTATAATATGTTGTGGGCCCGAACTCTAATATATGGTGATAACTGATATTTTAATCAAATTCGAAGTTTATCTTCCAAGACATGGATCATTATAATAAACCGAATGGAAAAAAGAGTTTATTAACTTTTGTGGAACCCTCACGAATCGCATCAGAGAAACTTGGCAGCAGAACATGTTAACAAAAGTTTCGATTGCGATTGAGTTTCGGACTCGATTCATTATTCACGGGAGTCTCACGTTTGTTTGAAGTCTGACGTAAAGCACATCGGAGTGATTCATTGCATCGACACAGTGAAGTGAACAATGATTAATCGCATCAGAAAAAGTAGAACATCGTAGAATTCTATTGAAAGTTGTGATTGTGATTATCGCATCGAGTCTTTCGCAAAGGCAACAATCACATCGAAACAAATGCATAAATCGCAATAAGAAGTGTTCAGAAGCGATCCATCACATCGGGGATTAAGCAAAGTCTACGCTTTTTAATCGTAAAGTATTGTTGAAGGTTCAATAGGATTCGGGTAAAAATAACTCCGCATCAATGTAAACATTGGTTCACACCATAATACAGCTCATATGGTTCACATTAAAATAAACATAAGATTGAATTTGAAATATGGAAGCTTAGACCATTAGTATGTTGGGTCTGTGTGTAATTCAAAGTCAAATCTTGTTGAAGCAGAAATGTGAAATTGCCTTTGGGGTAGTGGAAGCGTTTGAGAGCATTTCCATTTAAAATTGATTTGTGTGGACCCGAAGACTGTTGGATGTTGGCTTTAATAAAGGTCTGAGTTTAAACCATGCGCGTTCTATTATGAACCATCATATGGTCCAAGCCATGGGGTTACTACAGTAAAAGAAAATTTTCTGCATGTTATTAAAATTTCCCAGATTGTTTGAAAATTATTTGAGTAAAAATGTGGGATGCATTTATATGCACAGGAAAGTGAAAATGTGGGCTCGACAGGTATACATACACAGTGAACAGGAATAGGCACAGGAATGATTTTGACAAGTATACATGCACATAAAGTAGGAGAGGGTACAGAAGCTGAAAAAGGCAGTGAACAACAGAGGTATGCAGAACAGTTTCTTAATAGCAACAGAAAAGACAAAACCAGCAAAGCCAAAGGCTAGAAAGAGGACTGAGTGAACTTTATATATGTAACTGAAAATGTGAATGTAAATGTTGTAATCGATTTTTATTTTTTGTGATGCATTGGCAAGTCTCTAGAAGAAAACAAAAATCCCACTGTAATATTAAAATTAGTACATATAGTTATATTTTTCTGAGTGAGCTGGAAAAGAAATGAGAAGGCAGAAGGCTAAGAGGTATGGCTATCCATTTCGAATTCCCTGAGGAATACAAACAGTCATAAGGAAATCTCTATAAATGATATCACCTTGATATGGATAAAGGTTAGAGAGTGAGGGAAGAGAATGCAGAAATGAAGCAGTAAGGTAGAGGAGAAGGAGGAGCTGATAGAGAATCGGAGGAGATGCTAAGATGATGTAGGGCAGATATGAGGACTGATGGAAAATAGAAGAGAAGGTACAGAACAAAGCTGATATCCAAGGTAAATAAGCAAGTATTTTTCTTTTGAAAGTGTAAGGAAGTTGGAGCTTCACTATAAAGTTGTAGCTTGATAGATGTCAGTTGTAGCTAACTGAGGTAGGAGCTTCCTGTAGGTCGGTGCCTACAGAAAATTGATGGGATTTGGAGCTTCCTTGCAAGTTGTAGCCTGCAGAATTGAAGTAGGAGCCTCCTGTAGGTTGGTGCCTACAGAAAATCAGTGGTGAGAGGGATTTGGAGCTTGCCTTTGCATCACAACAATAATAATATGTGGTTTTATCCCTTTATGGGTTTCCACATATATTTGGTGTCTCTGTGCATGGTGTTTATGTATTGACTTGGTTTATATCATCTTCTTAATACTTGCTGCTCTCATATTAAGTCTGTTGTTACATTATATTAATGCTTGCTGCTCACATTCTAAGATTACTCACATATTAAGTTGAACATGAAATGAAGGTGTAAATAATTTTTCATGAAAAAGTTTTAAAAGTCCATGAATTTGTTAAACTGATTCACCCCCCCCCCCCCATCTCAGTTTAACTAAGGGTTCAACAAGATCTAGTAGAATAAAAATGCATTTTTCTTAGATATTTATTTTTGCGTTTAAGTTACATTACATCCTACATTATCACTTTATATTTTTAAGATTACAGATAATCTATCACTATTTCAACCCAACACTGTATGTTTTTTGTGCCTCATAAAGGCCATAAAGCTATAATGTTGATAACAAGAAATACATTTAGATATTGATGACTAGCCAACTGCTTCTAGAGCTTCAGGTCGGGGGGATTACTCTGGTCTTTCCCCAGGCTATGGCGGGATGATGATGGTTGAAATGCCATCACAACAATGTGCTTCCTTGCTGGTATATTTTTATTCATTGAATTATTACGAAGCCGTGAAAAGTTTTGAGTTCTCATGTTGTTTCTGGCAAAAGTTTCAGCCCCTTTCATTTTGTGTGCGTGGTTATAAATAAGGCTATCTTGCAATGACACAATGAATTGGGTGGAAACGAGTGTATATTTTGGTAGCGAATGATAATCACTCTTTCATTTTCCTGCTCCTATGATAATTTTTCTTTCTCACGTATGCATCTTGAATGAAACTGTGTTCTACGTTGTTGTGGCAAAGGTCATATTTCTTTGAAGGACCAATAACGTGAGGGTTGAAGTACATATGCCGAGATTTCACAGTGAAGGAGGAAGATTAAACACATGATAGCATGATAGCAACCCATATTGACACAATGTCCATTTCTAAAATGCAGAAATGTGGAGAAATCACCATTATTTGCACTTTCGCAATTTCAGTTGTGATGAGGAAGTTCATTTTGCGGAGTGTAGAGGTTGTGGGGAGCTTAGCACTCCAACGTAATGAGCTTTTACCACACTCTTCAATATTTCCTTAATTTTGATTTAACACTACTATACTAAAGGTATTGACATTTTTTTAGAAAAAAAATCTTTTATTTTAAAAAGACACTTTTTATTTTACTTATTTTATATTAAAATTTAATATCAATTGAATTGTCTTAAATATAAAATTTAAGACAAAAATAGTGTTAGACAAAAATAGTTTGAAAAAAAACTTTATATTTAATAAAAAACAATTTGAGACAAAAATATTTAAGAAAAAAGTATTTTAAGACAAAACTTTATATTTAAGACAAAAAATTTTAAGACAAAACTTTATATTTAAGACAAAAGCAGTTTGAGACAAAAATATTTTAAGAAAAAAGCAATTGGAGACAAAAATATTTTAAGACAAAATTTTATATTTAAGACAAAAGCACTTTGAGACAAAAATTTATATTTAAGAAAATGGTGACTTAAGAAAATGACAATTAAGACTAAACCCATTTAAGACAGTTAGCAATTAAGACAAAATCATTAGCATTGAGAAGTTTTCATTGAAATATTCATGAGTGGATAGTTATATTTTTTATTTTTTTAAATAGATATTCAAACCACATGAAATTTAATCATGTCATATTTATTTATTTTATATTATATTTTTCTTTTTTCATTAAACCACATTCTAAAAATATAATAAATAAATAGATAAATATATTATTTTTTTGTTGGCCACTCAAGGAGATTTAAACTTTGAATCTCATGTCACTACAAGAAAAAAGGACATTGGTAAGGGTCATGCTTGTGATGGACCTTTAAGGTCCGTCACCAATGTCACATATGGTGATGGTCCTTAAAAAAACGTTATTGTAAGTGCATATTGTGGCAGTCCTTTAAGGTTTGTCACCAAAGCCATTTTTAGTGACACTTTTGGTGACGGTTATTAAAGGCCCGTCATTAATTCTCTCTTTGGTGACACTTCTAGTGATGGTTTTTTATCGACCCTCACCAATGCTCTTTTTGGTTTTGGTGATAGTTAAAAAATTTCCATCGCTATTGATCATTTCAATGAGTTTTGATGACACTGTGTGCATGTTACTATATTTTTTGTCAAAAGATAACGATTTAAGACCATTTTTGTGGAGTCTTTTTCATTATGTGTCCAAGTCCATAAAGTGGTTTAAGAGTCATTCAATTTGTTAAGAAGTAATTAGTGTGTATAATTTCCCTCAAGTAATGATAATATAGTTTTCCTATGAGTTAATACATGATTCATCTCTATTAGGTTTATTTTCTAACAAATTCCATTTAAATAAAGTTCCACTAGTGTGTGTAGAAATTATATTATTTAATACATAATCAAGATTTGTCAATTCTATTAATGAGAGAGATCTAGCACTCCTCAACACTCTTGGAACATCTTAACATGCTTTGGCACACACTAACATTCCTTGGCACCTTGCATGTCTGAGAACATATTTGTACCTAGAACATCTTGCCATGACTAGGACACCCAAGAACATGTTGGCATGCCCTATCATAGGATAACACTCTCCTAGCATGTGTTGGCACGCCTTGTAGTTCCTAGCATACCCTGAAACACTTCGGCATGCGTTAACATACATGAGCACTTGGCACACATTAGAACTTGGCATGTATTGGAACCTATTATTAGTGTGCCTAGCATGCCCCTTTTGAAAAATATAATGTTGTGACTTATTAACCCTCTTATGTGTTCATTTCCTTGCATTTTAGCTTGGTTTTTTTTTCCCTTGATACTCCTTGACACATATTGGCATACCCTAGCACCCTACACATCCTAGCATACCTTAGCATATGGCATGTCTTGGCACTATTTAGTACATGTTAACACACAATGGAACTCACTAGCACACTTTGGCACTTTTTGACATGCCCTAATATTACCTGTATAAATTTATTAATACTGATGTATTATCGGATCCTCCTGATCTCACAATATTTATATTCTTCCAAAATACAGAATCCTTCCACTAATTAAAGTTGCGTAAATTTAAAACTCAATTGCAAAAACATATGAATAAATTCAATCGCACATAACACAGTTGTTTAACGGGAAAGCTTGAAGCTAAAAACCCCAAATATCATATATTATGTATATCAATGGAATCATGTAATAATCTAATAAAAAGCTTAATACATCAAGCTCTCAGTACAATCAACAATAATTACACACTATCATGCAGAAATTTGCATATCTATGCACCAAATTCTTGCCTCCTGACATCCTGCCTCCACTGCGCAATCCTTTCTAAAGAAGATCCCTGAATGAATTCGAATCTACCTTGTCTTGACTACACAATCCTCTTTGGAAACTCTAATGTGTGTCATATGCATTGAATGCATCACTATAGTCACAATGGACAATCCATCTCACCCTTTCACCTATCTCTCCACTGGGTCTCCACTGGAACTGACATGCACTGTAGTTAATTGATGTTTTTGTTCAGTTTTTAGTGATTTATTAGTTGTGAATTAATTAACTAATTAATTCACTTAACTCTCACTAGTGTATCTTTCAGTTAGACTAGATACAACTAGCTCAACTAATTTTAACTCACTTAACTGAGTTAAACTGAATAACAACTCCATAAACTACTCTTCCAACTCTGTCATAACTTTTCCACTTCAGTTCTAACTGAGTTCTCATGTATGAGCCACCAATAAACCTTAGGAATTGCGTAATTCCTTCAGCTCACTAATTTTCCAAATATTTATACTGAAATAAAGTGCTCCAAGAGAATAAGTTGATGTTTATTGTCGGATTATTATTAAGAGCTAATAATAATCGACATGCATCTATTTTTAGATAGACGATCTATAAATAGAATTATCCCAATGTTCTAAAAATATAATTTGATTTATTTTCCACATTTGACCAACCATCTACAAATAGCATCCTGCAACTTATAGAAATTGCTCACCATGTCTAAAAATAGACATACACCTAAAAGTAGCTTGTGGGCCCCACTTAGTGAAGGTGCTTAATTTTCACTAAGCTCATCATCTTGTTGAATCTCAACACTCCCTCTCAACAAGATAGGGATTATCTTTCACCTCAATCCTGCCTCTATGGTATTCAAATTTTCTCCTGTCAAGCGCCTTCATCAAAATGTCTGCATCCTGATCTTCCTAGGAATGTACTGAAGCAACATGATCTTCCATTGCACACAATCTCTGATATGATGATACCAGATATTGATATGTTTATATTTATCATGAAACACGAGATTAATCAAGAGTTTAATGCATCTCTAATTATCACAATGTATCACTGTAGGATCTAAATGTGAACCGAACAAACCGACCAGGATCTTCCTTATCCAGATATACTCACATGCAGCTTGACTTGCTGTCATGTATTCTGCTTCCGCTGAACTGAGTGCCACAAATCTTTCTTTCATGTTGTACCAAGAAACTACTATAGATCCGATACTGAAAACCCCTCCAAATGTGCTCTTTCTGTCTATTGGGCTTCCTACCCAATCTGCATCCGTGAAGCCATGCAACTTCACCTCATCTGTCTGTCTGTACCATAAGCCATACTCAGATGTGCCCCTAAGATATCTCAGGACATGCTTTCCTACCTTCCAAAAGAGCTTGGTAGGCTTAACCATCGCTTGTGAAAGTTGGTTCACTGCATAGCATATGTCTGGTCTTGTATTAACTAAATACATGAGCGAACCCACCAACTGTCGATAAACAGTGGCATCCACTACCTCTGCCAATGTAGCATCCTCTTTCCTCCAATTTCCTGGAAGAGGAGTATCAATAGGTTTGAATCCTTGTATGTGAAACTTCTCAAGTATATCCCAAGCATACTTGCCTTGAGACACAAACAGTTCACCTTCTCGTTCCATATTTCCTATCCAAGGAAATAATGAAAGGGGCCCAAATCCTTCATCTCAAACTCCTTTGCAAGATCTGCCTTGCATGAGTGTATCAACTGCTCATCACCCGTTAGTATTAAATCATCAACATAAATAAAAATGATTAAAATCTTACCCTCCACCACAATTTGGTACAGGTTTGCATCTGCCTCACTCTTGGTGAATCCAAGTCCAGTGAAATAGTTGTCGATCCATGTGTACCAAGCACGTGATGCTTGCTTCAGCCCATACAATGCTCTTTTGCGTTTGCACACATGTGACTCAATGTACACATCTTCCTCAATGATCCCATTAAGGAATGTAGTCTTCACATCCATCTGATGAATGTGCCAACCCATATGCACTGAGAGAGCAAGGATGGTCCTTATGGAAGAATATTGTGCGACAGGTGCAAAGGTTTCTTCATAATCAATCTCCTCTATCTGTGAGAAGCCCCAGGAAAAAAATCTTTCCTTATACTTCTCAACGCTCCCATCAGTAGCTTTCTTTACCTTGTAAATCCATCTTGATCCTACGACTGAATTACTCACCGGCCTTGGAACAATATCCCAAGCATTGTTTCTGACAATGGAGTCATACTCCTCCACCATGGCGTCTACCCATGTGGGCTCCTGCACTGCTTCTTCAAAAGAATATAGCTCTGTCATGACACACTTGCTCATAAGAGCCATGTATCCAGTAAATTAGTCAGGTGACTGTCTCTATATGCACTGTGATGTAGGGACTCCTACATTCTCTGTTGCGTCAAGCTTCAATCTCTCAGCTTTTGTGGTACGCTTTCTGCCTATTTTGATGTTTGGTTCTGCATGAGTGGACTCCTCCACTCCATGAATCTCCTCCTGTGGCTAATACACATCTATAGGCTCATCTTTGGGAACAAGAAGTTCCTCCTCTGCACGCAAGTGTAGCTCCCTCTCAAGCGACAACTTCATGTCCTTCACCTCATTGAATTTATATCCCGTCACACTATAGTCATTCGACTGTTTGGAAAATATACACGATAATTATGGGGTGTTTCTGTGTACCCCAAAAATATCCAAAATTCTGCAGTCAGCTCTAGCTTCTTCCTGGCGTCCTTTGTCACATGAATGTAAATAGATGAGCCAAAAATATTCAAATGAGAAATATCAGGCTTCTTACCAGTAAAATCTTCTTCAGGTGTACTCATGCCAAGTACTCTATGAGGACAACGATTTTTCACATAAACCACAATGTTGCATGCTTCCACCCACAAGTGCATTGGTAGGCCCTGGTCATGCAGCATAGCTCGTGCAGCGCCCACGATCGTTCTATTCTTCCTCTCCATGACCCCATTTTGCTGTGGGTTATGAGGTGCTATGAGTTCTCTTCGAATTCCTTCTTTGCTAAATAAGTCTTTGAATTCATTAGAAATATATTCACCACCATTATCGCTCCGCAGAGCCTTCACTTGCTTCCCCGACTCCTTCTCCACCAATGCTTTAAACTCACATAAATTTGAAAATTTTTGCTCTTATTTTGCATGAAGAAGATCCAACGCCTACGATAATAGTCATCAACAAATATAACATAATGCCTATGTTTTTCTGTTGAAGAAACCGAGAAAGGTCCACACGTCTATGTGAATTCTCTCCAAGATCACCGAAGCACAGTTCTCCTTCTCATGAAAGGTGGTCTTCAAAAAATTACCCATAGCATATCCCTTGCATTGATCTGACTGTGTAAGAGTACCCTTGGGAAGTGCAGTAGAAATTTGTTGCAAAATCTTCAAAGCACCACGGTGAAGATGGCCCAATCTCCTGTGCCATAATTTGGCCTCATCCCAGCTCACCACTTCTTCTACTTTGCCCATCATTGCAGCGCATCCATCTACCTCTAGCTTGTAGAGATTGTTAACTTGAATCCATATCCTCTTGGGTTTACCCATTGTTTTATGTCACAGGAAATATTTTCCCTCGCTGAAAACAACGTCATAACCTCTGTCTTCCAACATTGCGACAGAGACCAAGTTCTTCTTCAGACCTGGAACATGCATAACATCTTTTAACAAAAATGGTTTACCTGACTCCCTCTCAAAGGTAATGGTTCCAATTCTAATCACATTGTATTTGCCATCATCTCCCATCTCTATATGCATTTGGAGATCCTTCTCCTCCAAGTCACTAAACAACTCCTTGTCTCCCGTCATATGGAAAGACGCACCACTATCAAGATACCATACCAATCCCATTGAGCTTGAAACCAAGCATGAAATCAAAGAGAAATCAAGTTCAAATTGTGAGGCTAAGGCCTCTCAAGCTATAGCTCCAGCATCCTTCTTGTTCTTATTTTTTGTGGGAAGTTAGTGGCGAGATGCCCATGTTCGTGACAGTGAAAACACTTCACTTTGGACAAATCCAGCTTCTTGCCTTTAGCCTCAGATTTTGGAGGGAATTTCTTCCCTTTACATTTCCTTTCTTTGGTAGCCAAAGTGAAATTATTTTCATCATCATTATTCGATGAAGATCCATCCCTGGTACTTCGCCTTATCTCCTCCTACACAAGATCCGACCAAAGTCGCTCCCAACCTAGTAGTTTTTCCCGTCCATTGACAAAGTCTTCGTAGCTATGCGAACTCTTTGGAAGCCCAAGGAGAGCTAATATCACCAAGTCATCATCATTAACAGTAATCCCCACACTTCCCAGTTCATCCCTACAATGGGCAAACTTCATGAGATATTTTGGAATACTTTCGCCCTTCTCCATTTTTATTTTTTCTGAGCTTATCTTTCAGCACAACTTCCTCTGGTCAAGCCTGCTTTGGAAAATATCTATCAAAGACTTGAAAATGGAGTGGCTTTACCATGAAGTCTTGACACAATATGGTCCTTCACAACTTCCAACATAATTCTTATTGTCTTTGCTACCTTCTTTTGCCATGCGTCAAGTCCTGCAGCATCACTAGAAGCAGGCTTAGGAACATCACTATCGATGAAC
The DNA here is from genome assembly GCA_034641835.2 of Pinus albicaulis. NCBI lineage: Eukaryota > Viridiplantae > Streptophyta > Pinopsida > Pinales > Pinaceae > Pinus > Pinus albicaulis. The sequence continues at coordinate 1,626,028,523 of CM076582.1, read as the reverse complement.
TCCTTCAGTCCATTATCTTGCAGCACCACCTCCATCATATCATTCCAAGCTATGTAATTTGAGCTGCCCTCAAGGGCATACTCCAATCACAACCCATTGAAATACATTTCAATGAATACTCAACTATCACACCAAGAAATTTCTGCAGCAAATTCAAATTGTCCACCAGCAAAAACTCAACAATTATTCACAATTGCAATCTCCAGTAATCAAAACTACTCTGATACAATGTATAAATTTATTAATACTGATGTATTACCAGATCCTCCTAATCTCACAATATTTATATTCTTGCAAAATACAGAATCCTTCCACTAATTAAACTTGCAGAAATTTAAAACTCAATTGCAAACACATGTGAATAAATTCAATCACACATAACACAGTTGTTTAACAGGAAAGATTGAAGCTAAAAAACCCAACTATCATATATTATGTATATCAATGGAATCATGTAATAATATCATACAAATATTAGTACATCAAGCTCTCAGTACAATAAACAATCTTTACACACTGTCATGCAGAAATTTGCATATCTATGCACCAATTTCTTGCCTCCTGATAGCCTGCGTCCACTATGCAATCCCTGCTGAAGAAGACCCCTAAATGAATTTGAATCTACCTTTCCTTGACTGCGCAATCCTCATTGGCAACTCCAATTTGTGTCAAATGCATTGAATGCATCACTATAGTCACAACTGATAGTCCTTCTCACCCTTTCACCTATCTCTCCACTGGGTCTCCATTGGAACTGACATGCACTGTAGTTAACTATTGTTTATGTTCAGCTGTTAGTGAGTTATTAGTTTTGAATAAATTAACTAATTAATTCACTTAACTCTCACTAGTGTATCTTTCAGTTAGACTAGATACAACTAGCTCAACTGAGTTTAACTCACTTAACTAAGTTAAACTGAATAATAACTCCATAAACTACTCTTCCAACTCTTTCATAACTTTGCCACTTCAGTTCTAACTGAGTCCTCATGCATGAGCACAAATAAACCCTAGGAATTGCATAATTCCTTCAGCCCACTGATTTGTCAAATCTGTATACTGAAATAAATTACTCCAAGAGAATAAGTTGATGTTTATTGTCGGATTATTATTAAGAGCTAATAATAATCGACATGCATCTATTTTTAGATCGACGATCTATAAATATACTTTGCCCAATATTCTAAAAATAAAATTTCCTATATTTTCCACATTTGACCAACCATCTACAAATAGCATCCTGCAACTTATAGAAATTGCTCAGCATGTCTAAAAATAGACATACACCTAAAAATAGCCTACGAGCCCCACTTAGTGAAGGTGCTTAATTTTCACTAAGCTCATCATCTTGTTGAATCTCAACATTACCTAGCATGCCTTACTAGTGCTTAACATACCTTGTCAGTCCATCCTTGGCATGCTAGCTAGCACTTGTTGACACTCCCTGGCACACCCTCATATTCATTCACTTCCATGAATTTTGACCTAGTTCTCCCTTGTGTTTCCCTAGTACTCCATAACACTCCTAAGTATGCATTAGCACACTCTGTCACACTTTATCACTCTTCAACATGCCCTTCCACTTCATAACATGTGTATCACTCCCTAACACACATTGGCACTTGGCACATGTTGGCACTTGGGAAGTATTAGCATGTCTAGCATTCATTAATATGCCTTGGTATGCTTTGGCATGGTTTAATACTAAATTTATTTTAGATAAATTATTGGAAATTAGATGAGAAGTAATACAGGATGATTTGGCACTTATAATTCACTAACACTTGGCACCTACTGCCATCTAGTGTTGGTGTGCCTAGCATGCCCCTCCTGGAAAAGGTAAATTGATGACTTATTTACCCTCTTATGTGTTCATTTCCTTGTAGTTTGACATGTTTCTCCTTTTTGTTTCCTTGATAGTCCCTAGCGCATATTTTCACACCCTTTCACATCTTGGCATGCCTTAGAACTTGACATAGCTTAAGAATATTTGACATTCCTTCAAACTATCTGGCACATGTTAGCATTCCTTGGCATGTCTTGGCGCTCATGCCATCACAGCTAGCCTTACATATTCTCACAACTTGGGAACCGAATCAAGTCCTTAGCAACTGTAGTTCATGTGACATTGACATACTTCAGTTGCAACAACTTGGCCAATTGCATCTACTACAAGTAGATTGTGCCTTGTTCACCTAAGAACTGTCTATACCTCATCTTAGGCCACTCATGTCCAAGCTGAACTTGTCCCAATTAAGAACTTACCAAGGCAAGGATCACATCTATCCATGGCCATAAAACAACTAAGAAACAATATAACCTACATAAGAAATATTTCACATGTATATCTAGTTCATATAAACACTAGAGATAACTAAGATTTTGTAAGAACCACAAGATACACAATACACACAAGATATAAGTTGGCACAAGATGAGTTGCCCAAAACTTATACAAAACAACGTACAATATGTAATTGGCTAAAATAGTTTAAAACATGAGCTTTCAACGAAAGTGTGCCACATGTCATATAAAACTAATGGATAAATGTGAAATAGTGTTATGCCCAAAAAATAGTCTCCCTTTGTCTAAAACTGCTTTTTTGAGCCCCTTATCGCAATTGTAAGCTTGCCTCCTACAAATCCCATTATGAACTTCTTCAAATGTACTTCATCCTTAGCACACTTGAATTGAGTGACACTCACTAACACACACTCTTATTTTTTCATTTCCATGCATTTTGACCTAGTTCTGCCTTGTGATGCCTTGACAATCCTTAACACTCCTCAACAGGCATCGACATTGTCTCACATGTGTTAGCATGCCTTTTCATTCCTTTTCATGCCCTAACCCTCCCTATATATCATTCCCTCAAAGCTACCCTTAATTTTCAACTTGGGAACCCAACCAAGTCCTTGCTCGACTACAAGAGCTTGACCAAGTTACACTTACTACAACTAGACTATGTTGTTGAATTGTGTATCTTGGGAGGTACTCCACAAGCATAGTGAGATGGGTTTGTGTGAGTTTGGTCACAAAAGGATTTTTCGCCAAAGAACCCAAGCGAAGGGGGTTTGGAACCAAGATGGGGTTTTAAATCTAAAAGAAAATTAAAAAGGAAAAATAATATTTCCTAAGATCTAAGTGGATAAAGCCCGTAAGTTCTAGAGGTTTCTTAAGAGACCTAGCTAGGAAAATCTATTTAAGGAGGCCTTAGTATGAAGACAATAATATCAAGTGAGAAGGAGCTCATTTAATCAAGGAGGCCAGGAGAGATGTAGTCCTAAAGTAGGTCGAGTTAGAGAGTTGAGTAAGGGTTGCTAAAGGGATACCATGATCATCCACAAAGAGCAAGATAATCATGTGAGGGTTCAAAAGAATGTCAAATACCTTAATGGGTTCGAGATAGGGAGTAGGATGGCATAATTCTGGTTCTCTTATGGCAGATTGAGCTCAAGAGAGGTGACTCATGAGAATTTGGGATGTGATTTCAGTGGTGTTTATGTGTGAAGGTTGCATCAAATTTTGAAATAGTAGAGAGGGTTGACACCCTATCTTGTGGTGGTTAGTAGGTTGCAAGGTCTGTGATAAAGACCAACACAAATGGAGGAGGGCCTATACTAGAATTTAGGTTCAGAACAGATGTAGCCACATGTGTAATATTGACTAAGGTAACCATAGTTTGATGGTCGCAGATATCTAAAGTTCCGGTCAAGATTTAGTCAAAGAAATTCCCAGAATCTATGGGTTCATATGAACTATGATGAGTCTCTTATGGAGGCAAGAGTTGTTATTTTTTCTATGGGTGGATAGGGTTTGTTCTAAAGAAATTATAATAGAAGTATAATGCAATTGAAACTAGTCTTCCCTTTTGTTTTCCTAACAATCCCTAACATGCATTAGTGCCACACCACAACACCGAGTACATATTAGAATTATTAGCATTCCTTTGGAGATTTATAGCATGTATTAGCACTTCCCGGGATTCCCTGCACACCTTGACACTCCCTAGTTTTCATGCCCTCATAGATAGCCTTAATTTTTTTGCGACTTGGGAACCCAACCAAGTCATTGAAAAAATAGTGTTGTGTCTAGCCCAAAGTATCCCTTTGTCTAAAATTGCTTTTTCCATCCCCTTATCGCAATAGTAGGCTTACCTCCTGTAAGTTCTATTATGAAATTCTCCTAACACACTTCATCCATGGGACACCTGGAATTCACCGACACTCCCAACTGACAGACACTCTTATTTGTTCGTTTCCATGCACTTTGAACTAGTTATCCCTTGTGATGCCCTGACCTCCCCAACACTCCTTTACATGCATTAACACTATATGGCATGTATTAGCACACCTTTTCATTCATTGGCATGCCCTGACACTCCTTAACTATCATGTCCTCATAACTACAATTATTTTTTTCTAGACTTCGGAACCCAACCAGGTCCTGCCTCGACTACAACAACCTGACCACATTTCATTTACTACAACTATACTATGACTTGTTCACCTAAGAATGGATTATAAATAATCTTAGGCTACTCATGTCCAATATTAACTCATCCCACTTAATAAGTTACCAAGTCAAGGCTCACGTCCAACCGCGTCCATAAAACAACTAAGCAACATAATTTACATCTTGACATGCCATAACACTTGGAATGTCTAACAATCCCTTGGCGCTATGTGGCACATGTTAGCATCCCCTGCATTCCTTAGCATGATTTGGAACTCCCTAATGCACCTTACCATTCCTTGACATTCCCTAACACTCTAACATGCCTTGACATTGCCTAGAATATAACCTTGTCACTCCATCCTTACAACACTTGGAACTCACTGACACTCCCTATCACACACTCTTATCTGTTCATTTCAATGAATTTTGAACTAGTTATCCCTTGTGTTTTCGTGGCACTCCCTAACACTCCCTAGAACACATTAGCACACCCTATAACTTGGCACATCTTGGCATGTCGTCCTAGCACTCTAGCTTTCCTTGGCACTACCTAACATACCTTTTCACTCCCTCCTTAGCACGCCTAGAACTCACTAAAAATCCTTGTCACGGACTCTTATTCATTCATTTTTATGCATTTGAAGCTAGTGCTCCCTTGTTTTTCCTTGTCACTCCATAACACTCCCTGACATGCATTGGCACACCCTAGCACCTGATACATATTGGCATGTTTCCCTAGCCTCTAGCATGCCTTAGCACTGCCTAGCATACCTTGTCACTCCCTCCTTAGGACACCTGGAATTTGTTGACACTCCCTGTCACACACTCTTATTCATTCATTTCCATGCATTTTAACATAGTTCTCCCTTATGTTTCCCTTACACTCACTAACACTCAACACACATTGGCACTTGGCACATCTTGGTATGCTTCCCTAACACTCTAGCATGCCTTGGAACTATCTAGCATATCTTGTCACCCCCTACTTAGAAAACCTGGAACTCCATAGCATGCCCTATAAATCCCTGGCACATATTGGCTCGTGGCACTTAAAACTTCTTGGCATGCATTTGGATGCCTTGGAATTCCTTGGCTTGGTTTAAGATAAAATTTGTTTGAGATCAATTATCGCAATTAAGAGAGAAGTAATATAGGATGATTTAGCACTTAAGACACACTAGCACTTGGACCTTGGCATGTATTGGCACTAGTGTTGGTATTCCTAACATAACACTCTTGAAAAGGTAAGGTCCTTAATTTTTAACCCTCATATGTGCTCATTTATTTGCATTTTAACTTGGTGTTACCTTTTGTCACCTGACACTCCTTGACACATGTTCGCATACCCTAACACTCGGCACATCTTGTCATGCCTTAACACATGTCACATCTTGGCATGCCTATCATGAATTGGTATGCCTTGGCACTATCTGGTACATGTTAGCACAAACTGAAACTTCTTGACATGCCCTAGCATTCCCTAACATGCCTTGTCACTACCCCCTTGACACGCCTGACACTCGTTGACACTCCCCGACACAACCTCTTATTCATTAATTTCCGTTCCTTTTGACTAGATGGTTTATTTTTGATGGGGTGCACGTATAGAAAGATTTCCTTTAAGGGAATAAAAAAATTATCACACCATTACTGACATAATGCGAGATTCTACTTGAATGACATTAGGAAACTACACAAGAGGTTTTAAGAATGACATTTTTAGGGTTTTTTTATGGTGTGGGAATGGTAAGAAGTGAGTGGTAAATATTTTTATTTTCTTTCTCAGTAAAGTGCTTATCCTTATGAGAGACTAATCTTGAGAAAATGAAACCCTCGTCATGCTTACCCGCCAACTCCTAATCTTCTCAAAATAAAGGCCAACTTGCACAGTGAGGGAAGGCATGTTGGTCTATGGTGCGTTGAGTGATTGGGTGAGAGTGTTAATGTACTATGAGAGGGACTGAACCATTTACTTTGTGTCCTCTATGGATGACATGTTGTAGGTGTGTCATGGAACCACGAGGCCACTAGAAAGATTTTGTAAGATATAGCCCAACATAATCAATGCCTTGAGAGAAATTTATGGATAGGGATCAAAATAAATTATATTGGTCAGTCCACCAAAAAATATTTACTAGAGAGTGACACTATGGTGGTCAATGCCAAACATGGAGTCTTTTGAGCTAGGCATTTTTTTTCTAAAAAATTGTTTGGAGTGTCAGTGAATTGGTGGAATTCTCAAATTCATGACGTTGTAAATTATGTAGGAACTTTGTTTCTTTTGTTGGATAGGCTAAGGTTTTCAAGGATAATATAGGGTTTTTAGTGTCTTAGGGGAAAAGAAGCATCAATTTATAGCTCTTTGATATACTAAGGAGTATGGATTATATGAGTAGTTGATATGGATTATATGACATTGAATCCACCTTGAGATGGAGGTTGTTATGTGTTAGAGAACTTAAGGAGATGGCAGTTAAACAATTTTTCTTATCATGACATTATCTTGAATACCCCTATATATATAGTTTTTTGTCATAGTTATTGAGTCGACATGAGAGTATGAAGTGTTGTGTCTTGATTTGAGCTGACTTGAAGACTTGTAGAGGTCGACTTAAGGAGGAAACTTTCATTACTTTTATCACTTGACTTGAGGTTTTTCTTTGAAGTATAATTCGAGGATGGTGACCTTGAAGAAGCTAACTTGATAGAGGAGCCTTTTGACAACCTAATGTTACATGATTTAAAAGCCCAAAAATTGGATCAATTTAAATCTATAACAAGTAACCTAGAAGTCCACAATTGGGCCCTTAATCTAAATATGACCCAAGAATGAAACCCATTCATTCATATGATAGTGTCCACCTAATAATTAATGATATTGGTCATATAATGGTCTAGCTAATAAGGAGAAAACAAAGTCCATGTGATCCAATACATGGTCCTCTTTTATCGACAATTTGGTCCCTTCGTCTCAAGATATCTTATCTTCTTTGGAAATAGGACATAAAAAATTTGTTCTAGATATTTTAAAATGGAGCACTCTTCACCTATGTTCCTCTACTTTGTGCCACATGTGATGTGAATTCCAATTGTCATTTTCTTGACTTAAACGTTCTTTTTTTGTAAATGTGACCCTTGACTATTCCATGAAAACCCTCCAAAAAAATCTTAAATGATGGGAATTCCTATTCATGTGTGAAGCTAGTGGAATGTGACAAGTCATCCAAGATACATCCAAATATTTGATTTGTGCCTTGGGGAATGCAAAAGATACCCTCAATAGAAAACATGCATACAAATTTGTAGCCAAGTGCCCCAAATGTGAGATGTTTCCACTTGTGCAATTTTTCTTCCAAATATGTGAACTCAATAATAAAACACCTTAAAATACATGAATGTATCTCATGATGTGAAAGAAAAGGTAAACCCTTACTTGAGTCTTCCTTTGTTGGAATTTTGGGATTTTTGTCACAAGATATTTCCTCTTCATTGGAAAGAGGACATAAACAAGCTTATAATTTTTTTCTAAATGAAGTAATATTTACCTATTCCCTTCTCCTTTACACCATGTGATATAAATGCCAATTTTATTATTCTTGGCTACGACATTCTTCTTTTACACATGTGACCCTTGACTATGCCATGAAACCCTCCAAAATTGTCTTAAAGGATGGGAGCTCCTCTTCATGCATGAAGCTAGTGGAATGTGGAAAGTTATCCAAAATTCATCCAAGTATGTGATTTGGGACGTGGGAAATGTGAAAGCCACAGTCGGTGGAGAACACATGCATAAATTTTTTTGGCCAAGTGGACTAAATGTGAGATGTTGCCACTTGTCAATTGTGCCTCTTTTTTATGATGAAACTGACACCCTAGTTGTGCAAGGCTCAAAAAGTGTCACTTTGCGTCAACTCAAGGTTGTTACCATTGTCACCTTAGCAACGAAGCCTCTCACTTTGGATTCATTATTGAATCCTAGGGGTATCCCAAAGCATAAATTTATAGGGTATTTTATGTGACTAGATAACTAGCATTGATAGCCATGTTTACATTGAATGGTTAAACATCTTGATAATCCTTTTCCTATTGACCACAAATTTTGTATTCATTATTGATTTCATCGCAAAACCTCCAGTAGATATTGATGGTGTTTATGAGCCTGTTTCTAACTGTGATAAGGGGAACCTGAATGCATTTAATCCCTTAGCCGAGGGGGCCCAAGGGTGTAGTTGTAGGGGCATTGGGACCAAATTTGGGGGTTCATAACATTAGGAAAAGTGGAATAGAAAGACCAAAAAGCTTGTAGAGGGGTATCTTGTGGTGTATTGAATGGGGCAAAGGGACACAAGGGTATCATGGATAGGTATAAGTCAAAGGTACAAGCATGGTTTACTATGATATATGATCCTAGCATTAGAGAATGAGAAGGGGGATTAGGACCTAATTTCATAGGGGATAGGGAGAACTAGAGGGAAGGTAGCAAGATCAATCGATAGGTGAACCCACAATATTGGCAATAAGAGGATTAGGAGTCCAATTATCACAAACCATAATCCCGTAACCCATAACCATTGAATTCCATATCCTCTTAACCCCCAATCCATATTCCCTTAACCCCTACACTCATGACTCATAACCCATAAATCCCTTGACTCATTAAATATTAAGACACTAACCCCTAACCTACAATCCATGAACCTCGTAAGCCATAACTCCTTATCCTCTTAACCTATGACCCTGAACCCCTAACCCTTCAGCCTTAAACACCCTAACTTCTAACCACTTAAACACCTAAATCCCCTAAATCTTAAGTCCTTAACCACTAAATCCTTTGACCCTAAAGCCCCTCGCCCTTAATCCTTCACCCTTGAAGACCTTAACCAAAAAGTATCGAAGGCTGAAAATAACACCCCAAACCAACACATTGACCTCCTAGGAGAACCCTTCACCTCTAATTGAGCATATTGGAAATATTTGATCATTAGAGAACTAGGTATTAGTTATGAGGGTATGTTTTTGTGGGTAATGTTATTATTACCATGTATACCAAACATAGAAAAATTGGATAATTTGTAAAGCCTCGATCTAAATTGCTCACAATATCTACACTTAAGTTGAGATGGAGCTTGTAGTTCACTCTCACATAAGGAGTTGGAAATGAATAGATCACTCATAAAGACAAGGACACTCTAGCCCTAATGCACAAGGAGTGAACCCTCAATACAAATGTTTTGTTTGTTAAACAAACTCAATTGTGTCAATGTAGAATACTATAAATAAGAGAAAATAAAATTATATTATCCACATCAGTGCTGGAAATAACCTCAAATTAGACATGAGTAGTGAGCCAAAGGGTGAATGTGGGGCACTATTAAAGTTACATCATGTTTAAATTCCTTTTACATTGTGAGGTTGTTCTCCAATAGGGTTGAAACATCATCACAAGGAAGCATGGCACATTTTTGTGGGGGAGTGATTAAAGTTGTAACAAAATTCAAGTGATTTACATTCCAATGTAAATGACATCATTGTATGTTTGTGCCTAGCTTTTACAGAGGTTATTTATAGACAATACATTCAATGTACTTGGAATTCATATTTTTAGGGCCTCAACTCTAACATGGATTTGTATCAGGAACACTTGATGCAAATGAAAGGGGGCATTTTTTTTAACCACATACATACAAGAGCATCAGATGCTACCCTTCAGATCACCCTTGGTGTGTTCAAAGTGGGTTTACATTCACATCGAGTTGAAATGAATCATAATGACCTTCCTCTTCTTAATAACATCTGCTAGCATTTCCCTATATATAATATATAATTAAATGATCACCTGATTTGTAGATGCCCCCATTTATTATGAGATTCAAGGGATGTTCTATTGTCTTTATCAACATTTGGATGGGTCATTATCTACATTCTTTAAACACATATATAGAAATTTTTATGAGGGAGGTAATTGGATTTAGATCTTTATATAAGGCCTTATGTGGCTTTCCCCTTTAGAACTCTTCCAAGGAGGTCACCTCCTTCCATATTGCCTTGCCTACTTAGGGCCAAATTGACAAACCAAGATTCAAACTTCTTCAAATAAAAAATTAGTGAGGAATTGTACCTCTTCTTTACCTCGACCTCAATGAGACATCTTTCTTCAGAGATACTTTGAGGATCTCCCACCATATATCACAATTTGGATGTCGTAGGATCTCTTACCCGATTTTCTGTATGGGATTTTAGAGGATATCTTAAAATTTTATTGTCATCTCAGCCCCTATGATTCTTGTCACATTGATCATTTTCCATCTAAGGTATATGGATCTATATGTAATTCATGAATGTATCATTGGTTTGATGACACCTTGCCTCAACCATCTAGGACACTAGGTGTAGGAAGAAGTTCCTTTAGCTACCACATTTAGTTGGATATGTATAATCCATGTGTATATGATATTATGTCCAATGTGTACTATTTTTATTGTGTTCAATTAAAAAATCTGTTCTAACTCTTGATTGTTTGGCTATAAGTTTTAATTTGAGTTATTCCATGGTGTTTCATAAGTTTTCTCAGAGAAGTGTGTCATCTTGATGGTTTGGATATATTCTTGGTGATTTGAGTAGGTGCTATACATTGATCTTATTGTACCCCTTATTTCCTTTAGTCAAAATTTATCCCATGTCTCTCTTAACAACACATGTGAAGGCCTTCTAAGCTATGGCTAGCTTATAATAAGGTATTTTTAAGCTCTAAGTGAACTTCCTAAGAAATAAGAGGCTACATTAGCTACTTAAGTTTATTGATAACATTATTCATAGATTTAAAGATAATTTTCACCACATTAAAGGTTGATACATATTTCCTTTATATGTAAAGCTCATGTCCCTATTCCCTCCTTATATAAACATTCTTACTTATATTAGAGAGAAATATAATATAATTTTGATTAATACCTAATTAGACTAACATTATTACTTTCTAAGACTTCAACATCATTAGATATAACCTCTATGTCAAATGACCTCCTTTCACTCACATAAAAATAAAACTTAATGCAAACCTAAGACACCATAGAAATTTATTTGACTATCTATTAAAATATGATTTGGGGGCTACTCTAAAATCTAGATCGACCTATTAAAATTTATTTTCCCACTGATATTCCATACCCTTCTTTGACATTTAATTCTTCTATCGACTTGACTAGACTTTTAACATGAACTTATTATATGAGATCTAGGTTCTCTATTTTTCTAGCTTTATTTTAAATATTATTCTCCTGATTTGGGGGCTTTCACTACAATTCGGAGCAGAAAACATGTTCAATAGGTGAGGACGATATGAGCGGCTCGACTGGATAAATTTGGCGCATTCATTTAACATCAGCGGAATTAACCTTTCCACTCCTTAGTGCTTTAATCTATTCACCCTCCATCTCCTCCAAGGTGTTTAGAAAAATACCTGTGGCTTTCGACAGACGTGAGGAATACTTCACGAACCAGTGAAGGGCATCATCAGATCTGTCATGAATGGGAGTCGCCATATCCTTGGCGGGAATCGACATAACTCCTGGTATCTCTATGTTAAAATCCACATGTTTAAATGAAATTTGAGAAAATTTTAGGGGTTAATATTACCAGGTTGGCTTGCTAACTTTTGGGAAAAAAATTCCATCACTTAATTGTTTTTCTAAATTTTAACCTGCATCTCGGACACCAGTTTGGGAACACATAACATGACAGAAAGCGCAGAAGCAACAGAAGGTAAAAATATGTAAGTGGGTATATAGAGCTTTGCAGTCACACGAACATGGTGGAATAGAAAAAATTAGTGATAAATGCAGATACGGGCAAGACCGAGTCTTCAATCTGCAGGGATCTGAGAGAACTCTCTATGAATCCTTTTGAGTTCTCCAAGAGCTTTGACACAAGGGTTTCCACCTTCATGTGTTTTCCCTCATCTTCTTGGATTTCCACATGAGGGAGTTGGATGAAGCATATATCCAGACACTGTGAGGACTTTATGCTCTTAGAGTAAGCTTTCTGCATTTGAGGAGTGGATAACATCCATTTGCATGTAATGAAGGTAACGGTGAATCTAACGGTGAATCCATGGTGTGTCGAGAGGCGTTCGGCGAACTTGGTGAATGGGATAAGATGGCCCATTCCTTCGCTGGGAAAAATGGCGCCATGAGGCTTTTGGATTCCCATTCTCACTACACTTATCTTCACAAGAAAACACTGAGAATTATCTTTAACTGTTGCAGCTACACTTCACTACAGTTGCCTGCCATTAGCATTTGGCATGGATCCATGTAAGATTAACATTTAAATGAATATGAAACTATGATTAAAATTTATAATATTTTTTGTGTGCAGTAAAATTTTAATTAATGACCCAAATCTACATTTCAATGTGCGATTATTTTATTTTTTTCCTCAAATATGCACATTTTTTAGAATGGTGTTATATGCATTCTTTCTTTGGCATTTTTACATAGAGTCCAAAACACTTGTAGAGAAAGCTACACTGCAATTTGGAAAGGAGGAGGGTTTTAATGTGATCAGTATTTTGCCTCCCATAATTGCAGGACTTTTCATTAGCACCCAAATACCTTCTAGAATCCATGTGACATTGTCGTTGATCATAGGTACATTTGGTTGCTTATCATCAATAAATTATTATTCCTTAACATTTCTCTCTTTGTTTGCTTCTTCTTCTTTTTTTTCCCTCTCGGGTTTATCATATTTATGATATTTTTTTAATGGTTGTAATCCATAGGGGGTCCCTTATCTTATGGATTTCTACAAATCCATTAATTTCCTACCGAACATATTATCGCTCATCCATGTTCAAGATATCTACAATGGTCATCTTCATTTGGCTTTTCTTATGTTAGCAAGGATTTTTACATGTCGCTCTGGCATCACAACTTTAGTAGCCTCTAGACCACATTTCTGTATAAAAATTTCATGTAGAAAACAGAACTTTTCTTTGAAATTGGTTTTTCTATCAACTAACCAAAGAAATAAACCATCTACCATACTCTTTAAATGCTTTTGAAAGTACTTTGCTTGAATCCTGGCTATAACCACTTTCATCAACCCCGATGTTGCTTTGATAACTTCCCTGTTGTTACTTTTCAAGAGCATAAATGTAGACGAAAGAAAATTTGGCACTGACAAGCAGATCTTGGAGAACACATACATCAATCTTGCTATCCCAGTAGATGCTGCACTTATCATGTGCGGTGTACTACATGCCAGACAACCTACAACTATGTTAAAGAACTTGTGTAGCATTTCCTGTGAACCTCCATTTTCTTTATCTTCACTGCAATGGCCAATTTTGACCAGCAAATCATAAGCCCAAGACCTTGTTTTTTTATTGGACTCTTTAATAGCCAGAATTATTTCACTAAGGAAACAAGAAATGCCCCCTTTTTTCTCTCTTCACCAGTCATTAAAATATGAATGATTAAATACTAAAAGTAATCAAGTCGGTATTTCTTGGTAGAAAAATGGTAGGACGACATTCCTGTGACCATATGTTCAAATATCTCGTCCAAATTATTTTCCAGAAAATCCCTATGTTCCTTCAGAATGCCTACCAGTGCCTTATATGCCTTCTTCTGAAATATCCCTTCATCATCCTGCAGAGACGGCTTTGTAGCAGAAAAAAGCATATTCACAGCTTCAACGTCTAGACCCTGCAGAAATGATACTGCTATATCTAAGAGTTGGGCTCTTGTTGATGCTACTATTTGTTCATTATTTGAACCATCAACTTCCATAGAAGATTTTCTTGCATGCCCGGATTTAGTTGCTTCTTGTGTTACTTTGAGAAGCTTTTGCATAGCAATAATAAAAAAATGTTTGACTACTTCCTTGTCAGCTACAGAAGCTATGTTTGCAATAGTAGCCTGCATATATCCATGCTTGTCTTGGGGAGATGACATGAATATAGTAAATAAATTTGAAAGAAATTCGGGAGAAATTTTCCTCAAACTCTTCATATTCTCTGACGCAACTTTTGAGTTGTAGTGAGACTTGGCTTGTTGCTCAGCCAAACTGATTTCCAAGCCCTCAACCTATTCTAAACTACTCAAGCTATAGAGAGCTTCTTCCTGTGCTTTTTTGTTCTACTGAATAAGTATCTACAAGCTTGAACAAATTATGCCACGTAAATCTGGCTCTTTAAGAAGTGATGCGCACAATTTCTTTGCAATATGCAGAAATTTTTGAGCTGTTTCTTTTGGGTAGTTGCAAAATGAAGGAAGCAGTGACCATAGAGCATGAACACAGGCTTGTCTATTACATGAAGCTACTGGTCATCCTTCCACTTCAAGCATCTTATATTTCTCATGCAATTTGTCCATCCTCTGCTTCTTGCATATATTGTTGAAGGAAATATTTAACTATAATTACTTCGTCTTACAAGCCCAAACTTGCCTTTGCAAAGTGTCCATTAGGTAGCCTGCTTATTAGATCTATCCATTCAGACATGTGATAAAATAGGAATGCCTTATATCATATCATATAAAGTGAAGCATTGGATTCTTGGTATCTTATTATCCAATATACAACAAAGATGTGCAAAAATGGCTTCATAATTAAGCCATGTTCGTTGTTTATTGTGCTTCAATGATGTCTTAGTGAAATATATATATATATATATATATATATATATATATATATATGGCACCAGTATGTTCTCTTAATGAACAAATATCTAATGTATAAGGCTTAATCGACTTGAGGGTCTCCGTATCAAAGTATACACCAATTTTACTGAACATATTCTATATTTGGACCAACAGTTGCTCCATTATGCCATAATTTTTTAGGAATAAAGCTAGATCTAAAAGAAAATATTAACTCCCTTTTCAGTGGTAGCAGCCATCATCAAAACATTACAGCTCCCTTTGAATCCTTACTATAGGTGATCATCAAGAATTTGACAATCTGCACTCCTATATTTGAGATGAGACTTTATCATGTTCTAAGAAGGTGATGTGACAAGAATTTTTTTCTGAAGGTGAAACAGTGAAACCTCCCTTAATGAAAACTGCTCCATAGATATCCACTATAGATTGTCAGGATAATGACAATGGGATGTTGGAGATAGATCTAAGCCAATACTTGGGATGCCATTTAATACAACAACTGCAATCTTCATTTCTGAAAGGAGTGTCACTATACTTTAATCTACCAAGAAATGATTATAAAGAAGATGCCTATGAAATTGATACTTATTAAAAAAAAACATGCTTACAGCCATCAAAGCTTTATATTTTTATCAAACCAATTATACAACCAACAAAAATATATATTGTAATTGTTACTAATAAAAATTCTTTTTACCAATCATGATGGTATATTGAGATTCCTACTTAAGGTGACAACCTGATGTGTCTACAAGAGTTGTAGTATTCACAAAAAATTATTCTATATTACTAATGCTAACATCCACTAAAGCTACTTCAAAATATTAGATATCCTCGATTTACATCTGTCTTGTTCACAACTTTGATTGTGAACAAGACTATAACATGGATTACACAGTGCCAAAGGAAATAATTAAGCTTGCATAGTGGACCTGATGTCACAAATACCTTTTGAGGTTTATGATAGCTTCAAGCTTCCAGGAGAATCTCGACTTTAGTAGAATCTCAACTTCGATACTTGAAGCTTCCTAATAGAAGATTTTGGATTTTGAGCTTCCACCGTTCGATACCAGTTGCTATCTTCTTTCAGAAAATGAATATCTTCTCAGCATAGCTCAACTGACATAATAAATTCAAATTGTGCAAGTCTTGGATCTCACACAGAGACATATTTTTGCAGTGCCATAAAAAAAAACCCACTCCAATAATGATTTACCATACCATTATTATTTATAGATGAACTGTATGAAAATAGTCTTATGATCTTTGAGAATAAGTATCGATGCCATACATCTATGTGACTAGAGAATTATGTGAATCGATTCCTGCTATAGCTGAGTATAGATGACAATCTTACTTTATACTTGATTTATACCGACCAAATCATAGAGATAATTTACATGCTATGTTATAGAATAACTGTGCATGATCAAGGTGAAAGAATAGATGCCCATACTAAGGGATCATCAAGGACAAATGCCAATAAAAAAATCTGAGGTTATTGGGACATGACATAATAGTCCTGAGGCAAAGATACCAATTTGAAATTCTTAAAGAAAGAAGAGAACAATTCTCAGAGCATAATCTGAAAGCAAGTATGATCATCATTGATGTCTTGTAGCAAGCATTGACCTGGAATAACAATATCACCAAGCCCAAGCATAGAATAAGGTCAGGCTGCATCTGCTGAGAAAAATAGTAGCTTAATGGGAGCATCAAAGGACTTGGCTATACTAACCATAACAGGAGTGAATAAGACCCAAAAAAAAATCATATACAAAGAGTCCTACCAAGAGGATAGCACCAGTTTTGAATGATCCAAGAGATAACATCTCAATACCCTGTATACGAAACACCAATCGCAAAACATTGTTGTTGACTAGATAAATCAATCTTGCAGACAAGATCGATCTCCCTAGTACCAAAAGGTAATCCAGCAACAAATAGCCAAACAAACCTATCTCTCTCTAAACATATGTGATTTACAAAAGAATACTATAGAGGTGTTAAGGTCTTACCGTAGATCCAATGCTTGTTCGAAGTAGTTGTCCTTCGATCACTTGAAGGAGTTATCTTTAAAGACCTGCAGTCACAAACAAGCAAAAATTAAATAGCACCTGTATAGTGAATATTATAAATCATGCCTATCATGGTGATCAAGGAATCCATGAAATAAACAATTAATTAACAACTTATTGAGAAAAATGAATTCATTTGTATTAACTTTGAATAAAAGAAAACCTTACAACCTTAGCCTTGATGTTGAACAGGCATTCCCGGGGTTTGAAGAAGGAATCTCCTCTACTCTGAAAATTCTTTCACTCTTCCAACCGAGATAGATAGAGGTATGTGATCCTTCCTCACAAAATCTCAGTCAAATGAGTCTAAATCCCAACAACACTTTACCTCAAATAATACTAAAGCTTGAACTCCATTTGAGGCTACCCAAGGCCTCTTTTTATAGTGTAAAAGAGGAGGTTTCAGTTCCAACTATGAAGGGATAGAATCCTCCTTCAAAGGGATAAGCTTCTCACATCAAGGGGTTAGCTCCTGAAGGCATGGGATGCATGAATGTAAAAAGATCGAACTTGCCACCGCAAGATTCTTTCCAAAAGCTTCTAAAAATGACTGAAAATGATATTTTGGGTTTAATTTGTGTATTTTTAATATTTTATAGGGTTCTGCACCCTTAACACATCGAAAGTGTGTTCAGGTACGTAGGATTCATGAACATTAGGTGCGAGACCACAGGCAAGATAAAGAGAAAGTGCGATACTAGAGTTTTAGAGACTTTTGAGAGATTTTCTCTTATTTTTAAGGCTTGACATGAGGAACTGATGTGTTAGACTTGCAAAGGAGGAAAGTATGAGTGATAATGAGCTCATATAGACAATGAAATGTCAAGGTGACAATTTTTAGTGCAACAGATTTCCCCCTAAAGTGCGAAGTCTGTAATAGATGAAGATAGAGTCTGTCATGTATGAAGAGTGAAGTAATTTATCATTTCAAAGATCATCCTTTGGAAACCCCAGTCGGAACCTGTAAAAACATTCAATGAAAAATATATATATGTAGATATATCATCGCTGAGGTAGGCATTCCCATACTCAGATCAAAACTAACTAGAAAACTGATTTAAATTGTTCTGATATAGGAATGATTTTCAATACATCAACAGTATAGACATGTGTAGACACAGTATGGACGCAACCATCTATTTATGAATAGTCCGCTGTATAGATGAATTACAAAATTCCTCACAACCTAGATGATAGAAACTAGATCCAGGGTCTTGATTTCTGTTTCTCGAACTAGTACGATTCTATCCATGTGAATAAATGTTTCGAAGTCGAACATGGTAGAAACCACTTGATTACCAGTCAATAATGTAGACTGTTAACAAGTGTGAGAGTAACCACCAGTAATTTCAATGGCCCTAAAAGTACTCAGTACAATCCATGAAATGTGAATGAATGAAATGAAGTCGAAGATGTCACGAAATCATTCGATCGAAGGTCAATGATGTAACCTGTCGTCGAAGGCAAGAAACCTGCCATTGAGGCATGCAGATTTCAAGGTACTGATGATTTCTAGATCAACTTCCTAGATAATGAGTTGTCGTCGATAGGAAGTGATCCGTCGTAGGCAAGCCCACAAGATGAAATCATAGATAAAGTTTTAAAGAAATATATTGGCAAGGACTGACTCAGGGATGGTCAAAATGGATGACAGATATTTTGCAGACGAATGGTTTTTTTTAACTGTCCTCTTGAACACATAACGACATTGCAGATGGCTTGGTGACAATTGACCCAAAGCTAATATCCAGAAACTGGCTGAAGACTTTCAATATGGTTTGATTAACTATTAGGCAAAGGATTTTCCCAACCCAGGTGAACAAAAGTGTCATGTTCAAGAGTGGTTAATGGCTTTTCGAATAATCAAAATACAAAAAACAGGTTCATTTTTCTCTCTTTTCCCCCACCATTTCTGGCAAGTACCTCTTTATTTTTGACAAGCTTGAGGAGGATAACATTTGCTTGTTTATAAGCTCATCCTTTCGATGAGTCCAACTTAGTTTAAAATTTTAACCCTAAGAAGGAGTGGTTCGTTCCTGTTTAAAATTGAACAGATCCTTTACTGTTACATTTTAACGAGTCCAGTATAGGAGAAACTCGGTGTTTTTCAATTTTAGGGAGTCAGAAGAAAAAACTTAAGAAGACTCCATGGGGGTAATTTTTCGTAAATTTAGTCTCTCGAGCCTGAAAAAGGACAAAATAATGCGGGAGAGAACTCTATTGACCGTAATTAGTCAACGTATACCTTTTTCATAAATAGTCCATTTCAATCCGTAAAAGGGGAAACTTATACTGAAAGGACGATCATTCATTTATTTTAACGAGTTCGAATAATCAAGTGCTCGACAATGTTTTCAATTTTCGAGAGTCTGAAAAGAGCTTAAAAGAGGACTCCACATTTTCGCTTTTTCGTAAAAATTTTAAAGAGTCCGAAAAAGTGATAAAAGTATGCTCTTTGTTAAAAAACAATCAATTTTCCCAAAAAATCCAATTTTCCGCACAAAAACTTAAAACATTACACATACATGTTTAAGATAAATAAAAAGTTTTCAAAAATTACCTTTTTAAAGTGAAAAATAAACAAATTAAAAATTCATTTATTCGAAAAAACTTATAAAAAGGGCTTTTCTAACTTCATTTTTACTATTTGAGTTCAGAGTGAAAATTGAGAGCTTTTGGGTAAAAAAGTTCCTACGAAGATTCTAGAAAATCCGTCCAATGAAATCGAGAACTGTCAGCTCCAGGTAATCCACATCCTCCTTATCTTGCATTTCATCCATTTAAATTTCATTTTTAGGCTTTAAATTTCATTTTTTAAGGAAAAATAGGTTGAAAACATCGCTTGTGGGGGTCCGCAGGTGCAACACGCGGGCCCTGCGAACCCCGACATTTTTCTAAATAGAAAAAAGTCCTGGGTTTGCACTTGTTTCACAGCGCCCATGGGTACCTACGCACTGTGTATGAAGATAGCGTGTAGACCCCGTGCAATGAAATTTCAAACTCAAATTTCTCAAATTCCGCCCAAAATTTTTCAAAAAATCTTGTTCTAATATGTCTTTTTATGCATTGTAGGACATTCAAGATGCTTGTTTGGAGAGAACGCGAGCATGAAGATGTAGATGAAACCGCAATGAATCATTTGCCTACAATTCAAACATTGAGAGCATGTGGTTTATACAAATTCTGGGCCATTCAGAGCATGAGGGCACATGTAGACCTCCTGACGTGGCTAGTGAACAGATCGAATGTACTAGTGGTTCATTATTGGTGGCCACTGGCTTGAAATTGAGCTGGAGGATATATATTTTTTAACTGGTTTGTCAAAGAGGGGTGAACAAATTTCTCTGTTTGGGACTAGGCCAGGTGGCCAATCTGTCGCTAGTCTTCGACTAGAGTTCTGCGATGATCGGGCAGACCCCAGGGACAAATGGATTGACATAAAAACTATCATATGTCCTAAGATTAAAGTTATTGCATTTAATGTCACCAAACTCTGTGGGAGTGTAGCGTTGCATGTGGCTACCGGTTCCCAGATGCGCATTGCAGTAGACTATTTCCAAGGCACCATTTTCAACTGGTATGAAGTTGTGTTGGCCAATGTGAAAGGCCAACTAACCAGAGAAAAGAATGGAAAGCTAAAAAACTTTGGATATGGATCCATTGTAGTCACCTTTTTTCTAGAGAGGATCCCTATGTTAGCTCCATAGCACATTCCTGTCGATGTTGGTCGACCTCAAGAACCTAGGATGGTTCATTGGGTTGCTTTGATGGCCTGTCACGCTGAGGGCGTTGAGGTTGTTCGATTTCCTTCTACATATTTTCGTTGGCTGGAACACCAAATTTTTTTTATATAGAACTTTCCATATGCCAGGATGGACTTCCGCAGCGACCGAGAGATGGCTCTCCTAGCAGGAGAACAGTGGGATGATTCAGGTAAAAATCATTTTCAACAATTTCTAAGTTCTAATTTTTTATTTTTTTTAATCGCCCCAAAATTGATAATCAAAATTTTAAATGCAGATGCGGGCCCACAATGACCACCCAATCTCCAACCTTATGAGAGGAGGCATCCAGCTGCAGCAACACCAGCCCCACAGGGCCAATCAGCAGAGATCTTGTCTGATTTAGAGCATCACGTAGAGTGCTTGACTCTAGACATTCCAGAGACCGATATAAATGATATTCCGCTCAGATTATAGAGATATGTGATTGGTTTCCCAAGACCTTTTAGGAGCTTCCTGTGTAGGGTGGACCGAGCAGTGGTCTCTTATCATAATCATCAGCAGGGATAGGATGATCAATTTATAGACTCATAACATTTTTGACCTTTTTTATTATCATTTTTGCCAATCATAAGGTGTTTTTCAACCTATGATTGAAGACGATGTATATTTAAAACAAACTTTTATGCTATGATATATCACTATTACCGGCTATCTGTGTACATGTTATCGAATGTTGTGTAATTTTCTATTTTGATTATTGCAAACGTCTATTTATCATACTATAAGCAACTGCATCTGCTAAATTATTTAAATGTCTTGGAATATGCTGATATTCAATGTAATCAAATTCACGTTCCAAGAGATGAACTCTTAAAAATAACTGTAATAACACTGAATTTCTAATGGCATAAATCATGTTAAGTTGTAATACAACAAGTTCAGAATCCAACCTAACAATCAAACTCCGAATCCCAAATGATATGGATTCAGATAATAATTCAATCACTGCACTATACTCTGCAATTTTATTCGTTGTTTGACCAAGGCTTACCCCATGCATGGATACTAACTCCTCAGAGGGTGAATAGATAACCCAAGCTGCGGAAGAAATGTTCCATGTAATACGAAAAGCACCATCAGCAAAACCAATATAGGGTTGAAGAGACTTCGACATATGAAATATCAAGAGTAAAACTTAGATAAGCAGGAATAGCGATAAGAACACACTCTAAACTAGGCACACTTTTTGTTGGAAATATTGTCATTGATGGCAAAGGAGGCAGCACTCAGGCAAAAGAGGCACAGCGAAAGCAATAGAGGCAGCAAGAAGAAAGTCAAAATGTAACAGTCATAGAAGCATAGTGAAGAACAGAGGCAGAGGCAGAGACTAAGTGACAGAGGCAGAGAGCCGTTACAAAATTCTGGGAATCACACACTCCAACCGGTGTTATACATATAATACATAACTTTATTCCTAGAATTTAACTCAAATAAAGAATGTAATGCATATAATAATAACCATTCCGTAATCAGACACTCCAACCTATACAACTGAAATATTATTCTCGGGAATCAAAACCTCATGGAGGATATATATATATATATATATATATATATATATATATATATATATATATATATATATATATATATATATATATATATATATATATATATATATATATATATATATCATCTTACATATAAATGCCACGCATTATGTATGTTGCAAAGGTCCAAGGCATATATATTATGTTATATAAGTGGAGCGCATAAAACAAAGTTTATAAGGTGGGACCCCTCCCCAATCGCAATCGGAGATCGCAAGGGCAACAGAACATGTAACCAACAGGAAGTTGCGATTGCGATTGAAGTTCGGATCCGATGGGTCTATAAATCATGGTTAACATATATTTGAGTTCCAGGTCTAATTGCATCGGCACTGGTCAATCGCATCGGAGAATATATGAGTTGCGATTGCGATTGGAAGTCCAGACCCGATGGAGGTATGAATTATAATTCAAATGTGTTTGAAGTCCTTTCCCAATCGCATCGGCAAAATACAATAAACAGTGGCCAATTGCAACACATATTAAAAGACTTGCGATTGCGATTAAGAGTTCGGACCCGATGGGTGTATTAAGGATGGTTTATATATTTTTTAATTCCGGCTAATCGCATCAGATATTATAAGAGCATCGGAACATATATTAAATGAGTTGCGATTGCGATTGAAGCCCTGTCTTCATGGTAGGGTTTATAAAACAGATTAATAAATGTTTCATCTTCCATGTTCCACCGCATCTCCAAGACCGGTCAATTGGAACAATATGTTAAAGACTTGGCATTACATTAAAGCCCTGGACTGCTGGCTGCAAATTATGACTAACAAATGTTTCTGGCTCCACAACAACGCACCTGATGTGCGGAGCATCGGAACATCACAACAGAAAGTTGCGATTGCGATTGAGATTCGGACCCGATGGACTGATAAACTGTGACTTGATAGGTTTGAGTTCCGGAACATGTTAACAAAGATTTGCGATTGCGATTGAAAGGCCAGACCCGATGGGTTTATAAGCCAAGACTAATATATGTTTGAAGTTTCGCCATAACAGTGAATAATCGCAATCGGAAGAGGCTGAGGAGTGATACATCGCATCGGAAAGATCAGCGAGTGAGCCCAAAAGGAGTTCTTATTTTTTTAAAGATTTTTTATTATATAATGCCGAGAATTGATTTAAGTCTTTTTAAAAGGAAGGTTGTATGTATGCCGAGTGTTGAAATTACTTATATATATATATATGGAAGGGCGCTGTTATATATATATATAACGCTGTTGCGATAAGCCGTGTGGTCTGTAGACCCACGGGCCTCAGCTTAACAGGAGGGCGATTCTTAATATACAATGACTGTGATATATGTCAGTTCCGCTTGCGGAAAGTTCCACATCAACAAGACACTTGCTGCAAGTCAACAGTCACGTATTTTTCTAAGAGGCACTGATATAAAAGCACTGTTACACGTATGCAGCAAATACACCACAGCAGAGGACAGAAAAGCATACAGAGCAGAAAAGAGTCAAAACACAGTCACAGAAAAGACAAATGCGCAGCAAACCAAGAGACAAAATAAGTGAGCTGGAATTCATATTGTAATTCGAATGTAAATGTTTTAATTGTTTTTATTGTTTTTGATGCATTGGCAAGTCTCCGAGAGAAAACAAACTCCCACTGTAATGTTAAAATTGACACCTACAGTTATAATTTCTGAGTAAGCTGATAAAAGGAGTGAGAAGGCAGAAGGCAAAGAGACATGACTTTCCATTTCGAATTCCAAGCAGAATACAAACAGTCATGTGAGGAAATCTATAAATAATATCATCTTGATATTCAAAAAAAAAGAGGAGAGAGTAAATCAAGAGAAGTCAGAATATAGAAGAGTGAGGCAGAGAAGATTAAGAAAAGCAGAAAAAAAGGAGAAGCTACAAAAGAGGGCTGATATCTGAGGTAAATCAGCAAACTTTCAGTTTGATAAATTGAGGAAGTTGGAGCTTCCCTATGAAGTTGCAGCTTGATAGTCGTCAGTTGTAGCTGACTGAGGTTGGAGCCTCCTGTAGGTTGGTGCCTGGAGAAAACTGAAGAGAGTTGGTGCTTTCTTGGAAGTTGTAGCTTGCAGAATTGAGGTAGGAGCCTCCTGTAGGTTGGTGCCTGCAGAAAAACAGTGGTGAGAGGGAGTTGGAGCTTGCCTTTGCATCACAACAATAATAAGATGTGGTTTTCTCCCTTTATGGGTTTCCACTTATATCTGGTGTCTCTGTGCATGATATTTATGTATTGATTTGATATGTATTATTTTCTTAATACCTGCTGCTCTCATATTAAGTCTACTGCTCTATTAAACTAATACTTTCTGATTACATTCTAAAATTACTCTCACATCAAATAGAGTTTGAAATGAAGGTGTAAATAAGTTTAATGAACAGTTTAAGAGATCAGGAATGTATTAAACTGATTCACCCCCCCCTCTCAGTTTAATTAGAGGTTCAACAATTGGTATCAGAGCAAGTTCCTTGTATATCAGTCTAACAACTGAAAGGAGATCCTAGGCTCTCAAGATGGCAAGTCAAGAAGGAAGCTCAACCAATAAAGCCCCTTTCTTTACAAGTGCAAATTATGCCTTTTGGAAAATAAGAATGAAAGCTTATATAATGTCCTTAGGATTAGAAGCTTGGGATGCTGTGGAAATTGGATATGTCACAAAGTCAATTGATACAGAGAAAGAAGCTAAAGAAAGCTTTGTAGCTAATGCAAAAGCAATGAATGCAATCTTAAATGGACTATGTGAAGCTGAGTTTATCAAAATAATGCACAATAAGACTGCCAAAGATATGTGGGACACTCTAGAGAATATCCATGAGGGAAATAAAAAGGTTAAAACTGCCAAACTTCAAGTATATAGAGCCCAGTTTGAAAATTTAAAAATGAATTATGATGAAGATGTTGGGAGCTTCTTCTTAAAAGTTGCAGAAATTGTTAACAGTATGAAAGCTCTTGGAGAAACAATACCAGAATGTATAATTGTACAAAAGATTCTAAGATCTCTTCCATCTAGATTCAATCCCAAGGTGTCTGCAATAGCAGAAACAGCTGATTGGGAGTCCTTGACCATGAACCAACTACTAGGAAATCTTACAGCATATGAGATGAGGCTCCCACAGAAGAAGCCAAGTACAAGGGAAGCAGCATTCAAAACAGAAAAGAAGAGAGAAGAAAAGGAAGACATATGCTCCTGCTCTGATGAAGAAGAGGCTAAATTTTTCAAGAAATTGGATAGAGGATCAGGTAGATACAAAGGCAAACTTCATTTTAAATTCTTTAACTATGGAAGAGTTGGACATTATGCTGCTAGATGTCCTCACAAGAAAGTAAGAAATCAAGCTCAAGAATCAGAGAAGGACACATCAAAGAATTGGCAGAAAGGAAAGAAATTCAGCAGAAAATCCTTCTATGCTCAGCAAGACAACAGTGCATCTGAAGACTCAAATGAACTCTCAGGAGAAGAGGGAACCGCTGAATTTTTATTAATGGCCATAGAAGATCTTGAAGGACTCCCGCTAGAAGAAGAAGAAGAAGGGGAAGTCGATCTTGAGGGGGAGCTAAGAAGTGCTCTGGAGGAGATTGACAGACTCAAACTAAAATGCAGAAAACAAAAAGATATTCTCCTCAAATGTGTGAAAGAAGAACAGAATTTAGAAGTCCTCATGTAGTTGAAGGTAAAGCTTGAAGAAGCCAAAAATATAGAAGATATATTACTTCAGCAAATCAAAGATAAAACTCGAGAACAAGAGAAGCTGGAAGAAGAAATTATGTGTCTGAGAAGGAAATTAGAAAGTGCTCAACAGAAAGTTTCTATATATCCTTCTCAAATGACAAGTTCTAGTAGGTTGAATGAAATCTTGGATGCTCAAAGATCTCCTCTAATAAAAACTGGGATAGGCTATGAAGGAGAATCAAGTAAAGGCAAAGAAAAGGAAAACAAAAATATAATTTTTGTGAAAGAAAAGAAGGTTGATGAAGCAACTCAAATAATTCCTACAAAGGAAGAAACATGTAATGAGAAAGACAGAGACCAGAAGAAACCTCTAATAACAAAGATTGTAACAAATACTAAGACAACAGAAAAAAGGTCATATATTCCTGATTATATCAAATTTGGAAGCCATCAAAGGAGATTCTTGCCTCCTATGAAGAATGCCACCTGTTATGTCTGCCACAAGCAGGGACACATTGCTGCATATTGTCATGCAAGGAGGAATGATTCAAACCAGCAAAAGAGGCAAGCATGGAAGAGACAACCTTACATCAGGTATGCAAGTAATTTATATGGTTATTGTTTTTATTGCAAGGATTTTGGCCATAGAATTATTGAATGTAGAAAGTATGGACAAAGACTGATGTTCAATACCTCAAGGAGGTTTATGAGTCAAAGCAATTTTGTTCATGCTCACAAGTCCGCGAAAACTATAATCAAATGTTGTATATGCAATCAAATTGGGCATATATCTTCCAAGTGTTCTCTAAAGGGATATAATTCATCACCTCACAAAAGATACCAAACAAAAGGGGGCCTCCAGTGGATAAAGAAGGTGAATAAATGTGACTTGGCTTTAACTGCTCAAGATTTGAAGAGTCAATGGTATTTGGACAGTGGCTGCTCTAAACACATGACAAGAGATAAAAACAAGTTTATTACTCTTGATGAAAAGAAATCTGGCAATGTTACTTTTGGCAATGATAAATCAGGTAAGATCAAGGGAAAAGGCTCAGTCAGCATAGATAATGGAAGAGGAAAGGCCCAAGATGTACTATTTGTAGATAGGCTAAAAGCAAATTTACTCAGTGTCAGTCAGATGTGTGACAAAGGCTGTGAAGTTCTCTTTAGAGCACAAGACTGTGAAGTCAGATCAAGCACAACAGGAAAGACTCTGCTCAAAGGTGTCCGAACAGAGAGTAATGTGTACATAGTAAAAGAGGAGGATGAAGCCTGCCATCTGAGCAAACTTGAGGAGTCATGGTTATGGCATAGGAGATTAGGACATCTCAACTTCGACCATATCATCAGACTGAGTAAGAAGAAAGATGTCAGAGATATGCCTGAAATAAATAGGCCTTCAAATACCATATGCAAATCTTGTCAATTTGGGAAACAAACTCACACATCCTTTAAATCTAAAGATGAGCTATCAACTAGAAGACCACTCCAGCTTGTGCACATGGATCTGTGTGGACCCGCAAGAACTAAAACACCAAGTGGAGAATCCTACTTCATGTTGATAATAGATGATTTCTCCAGAATGACATGGGTTGCTTTTCTCAGGAACAAATCATAAGCACTGGAAAAGTTTAAGATATTCAAAGCATTAGCAGAAAATCAAACTGGATGCAAGCTGAAATGTATCAGATCAGACAGAGGAGGAGAATTCACAAATTATGACTTTGTAGACCTATGTAATGAACATGGAATAAAGCAACAATTTACTATTGCAGGGACACCTCAGCAGAATGGAGTAGCAGAGAGACAAAACAGGTCTGTACAACAAATAGCCAGAGCTATGATGCAAGAGAATAATATTTCTCAAACCTTCTGGGCAGAAGCAGTGCACACAGCAGTACATATCCTTAATAAAGCTCACTTAAGGCCAAGCAGTGACAAGACTCCCTATGAACTATGGCATGGAAAGCCAGCCTCAATCAAACATTTCAGAATCTTTGGAGGCAAGTGTTACATAAAGAATAATGATGAAAATCTTGGAAAATTTGATGCAAGAGCAGATGAAGGGATATTTCTAGGATATGCCTCCAAAAGCAAAGGGTACAGGTGCTACAACAAGACCCTTCGGAAGATAGTTGAAAGTATTGATGTGAGATTTGATGAAGAACTTCCAAAAAATACTAGAGATACAGACTGCTACAGTACATCAGACAACAATGAAGAAGAAGACGAGAATGATGATGAAACCAGCAAGACAACAGAAGATGCAGAGCTGAGCTCAAAAACCCCCTCAAGATACACTCAGAAGAATCATCCTGAAGATCAGATCATAGGAGACAAGAAAGCAGGAGTCCAGACAAGAAGGCAACTAACAGAACAAACAGAAGAAGTATACATAGCCATGTTATCAAAAATAGAGCCAAAGAAATTTGAAGAAGCCAGCAAGGACAAGTATTGGATAAAAGCAATGAATGAAGAATTGGACCAAATTGAGAAGAACAATACCTGGGAACTAGTTCCTAGACCTATTGAGAAAAATTTCATTGGTTCAAAATGGGTATTCAAAAACAAAATGAATGAGCAAGGACAAGTAATCAGGAATAAAGCTAGGCTGGTCTGCAAAGGATACTCACAAATAGAAGGACTTGATTATGATGAAACATTTTCCCTTGTAGCCAGAATGGAAGCTATCAGAATGTTCCTGGCATTTGCATGCTACCAAGATTTCAAGGTATATCAAATGGATGTAAAATCTGCTTTTCTTAATGGCGATCTAGAAGAAGAAGTGTACATGGAACAACCAGAAGGTTTCTCATTGACAGATAAAGAAGACTATGTATGTAAACTGAAAAAGGCCCTATATGGACTGAAACAGGCTCCTCGTGCTTGGTACTCAAGACTGGATAAATATTTGCAAAAACAGGGTTTTAAGAGAGGTGGAGTAGACATCAACCTATACATAAAAGCCCATGAAAATGAACTTTTGATTGTTGTAGTGTATGTTGATGACATTATGTTTGGAAGCAACAAAGATGATCTAGCAAAAGGGTTTGCTGATGAAATGAAAACAGAGTTTGAAATGTCTATGATTGGAGAGCTCAGTTTCTACTTGGGACTACAAATTCAGCAAAAGAACACAGGTACATTTATTTCACAAGAAAAATACATTAAAGAAATGTTGAAAAAGTTCAAAATGGAGGAATGCAAACCTGTGTCAACTCCCATGACCACAGGTTGCAAGCTGTGTGCTAATGATGGGTCTGTTGACATAGATCAAAGACTTTACAGATCCATGATTGGAAGTCTATTGTATCTGACTGCATCAAGACCAGACATCATGCTAGCAGTAGGATTAGTGGCTAGATATCAAGCAACACCTAAACAAAACCATCTTCTGGCAGTCAAAAGAATATTCAAATATCTACAAGGAACAATACAGTATGGACTTTGGTATCCTAAAAGCAAAAACTTCACTTTATCAGCATACACAGATGCAGATTGGGCCAACTGTGTGGATGATAGGAAGAGTACAAGTTGTAGAAATTAGCTGAATAAATCACTTATTCACTGAAGATTAACCTGGTCATATATCAATTTCGAATTGCATACATAACACATAACCTTCTTCTACAATTAACTGTCACATGCGGAAATAACAGAAGCAATCTCACATCAAATCAATCACACATTAACTCAGTATGTATGGGGAAAGCCTATAGCTGAAAAACCCGCAGCTATTGTGTATATTATAATGGAGAAATCAAGTAACCAAACAAGTACAATACTCCTCACAAGTACTCAGTACTCTCTCATGAAGTTACTCACAATCTGACTCAGTTTTGAACAAGTCCGAGGTTCAAAACTCCCCGCCAATTGCCTTGCCTCTATTGCGCAATCATGGCCTGTATATGAAGAGGTTCAAGGTTCGAATCCCCTTCCCTTGATTGCGTAATTGTCATGGACAATTTCTCCAAGTGTAATGCAAAACTCATCCAAAACAAATCTACCAACTGATAGCTTTACTCACCCTTTCATCTACCTCTTCCACTGGTCTCCACTGAACTGATCATGCACTGTAGTGAACTGAAGTGTTCTTGAGTTGACTAATAAGTTAATATTTAGTAAATTAAATATTATTTAATTTACTCCACTCATATCTAGTTGATTAGTTAGTTAACTAATCCCAACTAGTTCAACTAAAACAAACAGAACACAACTCCACTATCTGTCCTGTTAACTCCTCCAAAACTTCTGCCACTGAAGTCTAACTGAAGTCAACCATGCAAGATGCCATCAAACCCTAGGAACCACGTGATTCCTTCTGTCAGTTGCATGAGTCACCTCCATGACTCAAACTGAAGTGCTCCAAGAGAGTAAACTGCTGTTTATAGTCAAAATATTGTTAAGGGTAAATAATATTTGACTTCCATATTTTTAGGAGATACAGTCTAAAAATAGCCTCAAATGAGGATTTTGGACAGAGGCATGAGGCCTTAAAGAGACTTCAAGAGCCAACAATTTTTTAGTGATAAAATTTGTTCCTTGGAGGCTCAAAAAAGATCTTAGCCACCTTGTGGTATAACAAAATATTATAGGTATTTAACAATATCTATATGTGAAATACGGATTAATGAGAGTTTGATGCAACTCGTTATCACAATAAATCACGGTAGGCTCTAAGTGTGAAATGAACAACCCAACCGAGGATGTTCCTCATCCCGCCATAGCCTCTTTGTGCGACCAAAAACTCGCTGCCATATGCTAGGCCTCTCTGTTGTTTGAATGCACGGATCTCACTTCTGCATGCCAAGAAGCTGTTGTCGACCCGTCTTGAAAATCCCTCCCGGATGTGCTCTTTACGCTCAGGTTGGGCTCCTGCCCAATGCGCCAGGTAAACCACATAGCCACCTCATCAGGTGTACGTACCACAATCCATATCCTGATGTGCCTGCGAGATATGCCTTTGAGATGTCTCAGCCGCGCACTGCCTTCCGGTAGAGCTTGGTAGGCTTTAACCATAGCTTGTGAAATCTGGTTAACTGCATAGCATATATCGGGTCGTGTATTGACCAAATACATAAGCGACCCCACCAACTGTCGATAGACAGTGGCATCCACTACCTCCTCCGAAGTAGCATCTCCCTTCCTCCATCCACCAGGAAGAGGGGTATCAACGGGCTTGCAGCCTTGCATGTTGAACCTCTCCAGAATCTCCCGGGCATACTTGCCCTGAGAAACAAACAGTCCTCCACTGCGCTGCCAAATCTCCAATCCCAGGAAATAATGAAGGATGCCCAGGTCCTTCATCTCAAACTCTCGTGCAAGATCCTCCTTGCTTGAAAGTATCAACTGCTCGTCGCCAGTCAAAATCAGATCATCTACATACAGTACGATGATCAACAGCTTCCCCTCCACCACAATCTGGTACAGGTTTGGATCCGCCTCACTCTTGGAGAATCAAAGCCCGGTGAAGTAGCTGTCTATCCGAGTGTACCAAGCACGAGGTGCTTGCTTCAGCCCGTACAGTGCTCTCTTGAGTCGGCACACATGCGACTCACTGCTGAAGATCTCGAGGCAACCGAGTTGCTACATGTACACCTCACTCCTCGATCACCCGGGTTGAGCACGCAGTCTTCACATCCATCTGATGAATGTGCCACCCCATCTGCGTTGAGAGAGAAATAATCGTCCGTATGGAAGAATACCTTGCGACAAGTGCAAAGGTATCCTCATAATCGATCCCCTCTATCTGTGAAAAGCCTCGGGCAACAAATCTTGCCTTGTACTTCTCCACACTCCTGTCAGCTGCCTGCTTCACTTTGTAGATCCATCTCGAACCCACCACTGATTTCCCCTCCAGCCTCGGGAAAATCTCCCATGCACTGTTTCTGACAATCGAATCATACTCTTCCACCATGGCATCTACCCATGCGGGGTCCTCCACAGCTTCCTCGAAAGAGGATGGCTCTGTCACGATACACTTTCTCACAAGAGCCATGTATCCAGTATACCGGTCAGGTGACTGTCTCTGTCTGCGCTGTGATGTAGGTGCTCCTACAACCTTCTCTGCATCTTGAGCCAGTCGCTCAGCTTCTGTAGTGCGCTTCCGCCCTCTGATGGTTGGCGCTGCATGAGTGGTATCTTCCACTCCATGAACTTCCTCTTGTGGCTGATCCACATCCTGAAGCTCATCCTTAGGAACTAATAGCTCCTCATCTGCATGCAAGTGTGGCTCCCTCTCAAGCGAACACTGCATGGCTTTCTCCTCCTGAAATTTGATATCCCGTCGCACAACAGTCTTGCGACTGTCTGGCACATACACCCGATAGTTGTGGGGCGTATCAGTGTACCCCACAAATATTCCAACCTCTACGGTTGGATCCAGCTTCTTTCTGGCATCCTTCGTCACATGCATGTAGACAGGAGAACCAAAAATCCGCAAATGGGAAATGTCAGGCCTCTTGCCAGAATAAGCCTCCTCCGGTGTACTCATGCCAAGAATCTTGTGAGGACAACGGTTCTGCACATATACTACTGTATTGCATGCCTCAGCCCACAAATGAAGGGGTAGGCCCTGATCATGCAACATCGCCTGTGCAACACCCACGATCGTTCTGTTCTTCCGCTCAGCAACCCCATTCTTCGACAGGTTGTAAGGTGCTATGGCTCTTCAAATTCATGCAACGCTGAAAAGTCCTTGAATTCTCCGGAGAGATGAATTCACCACCATTGTCGCTCATAAGAGCCTTCACACCTTCCTCGATTCTTTCGCAACCCCCGGTGCCTTGAACTCACGAGAAATTTGAGTATGTCTCGTTCTTCTTGCATGAAGAAGATCAGCCTGCGATTCTAGAAGACTCCATGATCACATAGTACTGTGCTTTGTTGTCGAAGCCTCTTGAAAGGTACACACGTCTGTGTGAACTCTCTCAAGGATTGTCGTGGCGCGACTATTCTTCTCGTGAAAGGTGGCTTTCACATACTTCCCCAAGGTACACCCCTTGCACTGATCTGACTGCGCAAGAGTGCCCTTAGGAAGCCCAGTAGAAATCTGCTGCAGGATCTTCAAAGCTCCATGGTGAAGGTGGCCCAATCTCCCGTGCCACAGTTCGCCCTCATCATCCCGGCTCACCACTCCTTACTTGCCCCTTTTGTATTCTTTGTGCAGCCATCTACCTGCAATTGATAAAGGTTCTTAACTCGAACCCCTATCCTCTGGGTCTCACCAGTTGCCTTACTGCGCGGGAAAGCCTTTCCCTCGCTAAAGACAACATCATATCCCTTGTCTTCTAACATCGCCACAGAGATAAGATTCTTCTTCAATCCTGGAACATGCATCACATCCTTCAATACAAAGGGTTTACCAGACTCCCTCTTAAAGGAAATGGTACCGATACCGGTCGCACTGTATCTACCATCATCGCCCATCTCGATGTGCACTCCAAGATCTTTCTCATCCAGATCAGTAAACAAATCTCGATCTCCTGTCATGTGAAAAGACACACCACTGTCCAGAAACCACACTAAACCCATCACACTTGAGACCAAGCATGCGATCAGCGAAAAATCCAGCTCAAACTGCGAGGCTAAGGCCTCTCCAGCTGCAGATCCAGTAGCCTGCTTATTTTTCTTCTTTTGCGGACAATTTGTGGCATAATGTCCGTGTTGGTGACAGTGAAAGCACTTCACCTTGGACATGTCCTGCTTCTTGCCTTTCGCACCGGAATGAGAAGATTTCTTGCTCTTCCTCTTCTTTGCTTTGGCAGCCAAAGCGCAATTCTCTTCATCATAGTTCTATGATGAAGATCCGTCCCTGGTACTTCGCCTTATCTCCTCTTGCACAAGATCCGACCAAAGTCGCTCCCATCCTGGCAATTTCTCCCGACCATTGACAGAGTCCTGATAGGAATGCCAACTCTTCGGAAGCCCAAGGAGAGCCAAGCTCACCAATTCCTTGTCATCTACAGTCACCCCCACACTTCCCATCTCATCCCTACATTGGATGAACTTCGTGAGGTACTTGGGCATACTATCGCCTTTCTCCATTTTTATGTTCCTGAGTTTATCCTTGAGCGCCAACTTCCTCTGGTCGCTCTTGCTTTGGAATAAATATGTCAAAGCTTTCCACATCAAGAATGGAGAAGCTTTACCATGAAGGCTGGACACTATGTGATCCTTCGCCCTCCAACGAAGAATCATGACACTTTCTTTTTGTCTTCTTTTATGAAAACCTCAAGTACGGCAGCATCACTAGAAGTAGGTTTTGGAATTTCTGCATCTATGAACTCCTTCAACCCATTGTCATCCAGCACCGCCTCCATCATGTCCTTCCATGCAATATAATTCGAGCTGCCCTCAAGGGAATACTCCAATCGCAATCCGTTGAAAGACATCTCAACTTCAACACCAAGAAAACACTGCTGCAAATTCGAATTCCACCAGCACAAAACTCAACCGCTTCAATGTTTTGCAATTGCTCCAATGATCAATACAGCTCTGATACCATGTAGAAATTTGAATAACTGTTAAATTATTCAACGAGATTATCCTGATCACACACTATTTGAGCTTCATGCATAATACATAACCTCTTCTACTATTGATCATCAATTTGCGGAAGTATAAACAATCGCATGTGCACATTAAAACCATAAGCAATCACACATATAAACACAGTATTTATGGGAAATCTTAAAGCTGAAAACCCCCAACTATTTTTATATTATAATGATAGAGATCATGTAACAATCATTGTAAAAACTCCTCACAAGCTCTCAGTACAATCTCCAATTGTTACACACTACACAAGCTCAGATCATACAAAACACATGCTCCAATCTGCTCCACCTGTTAGCCTGCCTCTACTGCGCAATCCAATATGGATAATTACCAGATCCAGGTTCAAATCCCACTGGTATGTACTGCGCAATCCTCATTGGCTTCTCCATCAATGTGTGTGCAAATCTCATGCACCAGTATAGTCACAACTGATAGTCACACTTGCTCTTTCACCTACCTCTCCATTGGTCTCCACTGAAACTGTCCATGCACTGCAGTTAACTGATGTATTCTTTAGTTGATTTATGAGTTAATAATTAGTGAATTAATTAATAATTAATTCACACCACTCTCACTAATTGTATCAATCAGTTAGACTAGGTACAACTAGCTCAACTAAGTTAAACTGAACACAACTCCATTAACTGTCTCATCAACTCCACCAAACTCTGTCACATGAGTTCTAACTGAAGTCAACCATGTAATAGCTCCACTAAACCCTAGGAATAGCGTAATTCCTTCTGTCAGCTGCATGTGCCACATCCGTGACTCGAACTGAAGTGCTCCAAGAGGATAATATAATGTTTAGAGTCCAAATATGATTAAGAGCTAATAATATTCGACATATCTATTTTTAGACTGGCAATCTAAAAATAGATTCCGCCCAGTATGTCTAAAAATAGAATTCCATATATTTTTTTCCGACTTGACCAACCATCCACAAATAGCATCCTGCAACTCATAGAACATGATCCATATGTCTAAAAATAGACATAGTCTAAAAATAGACATTGCGCCAAAAATACCCTGCGGGCCTACTTAGTGAAGGCGACTCTTTTCACTACGCTCATCATCTTGTTGCAATCTCAACATTGTCGCTCCTAAGAGCCTTCACCTGCTTCCCCGATTCTTTCTCAACTAGTGCCTTGAACTCACAGAACTTTGAGTATGTCTCGCTCTTCTTCTGCATGAAGAAGATCCAACACTTACGAGAAAAATTATCAACAAATATCACATAATACCTGTGCTTTGTTGTCGAAGCTACTGAGAAAGGTCCACACACGTCTGTGTGAATTCTCTCAAGGATCGTCGTGGCGCGACTATCCTTCTCGTGAAAGGTGGCTTTCACAAGAATTTTCCCCAAAAAGTACATCCCTTGCAGCAGCAGTACGAGCTGCGCAAGTGTACGCTGGAGGCATTAAATCTGCTGCAAAATTTTCAAAGCACCATGGTGAAGATGGCCCAATCTCCTGTGCCATAGCTCGCCCTCATCCCGGCTCACCACTCCTTCTGCCTTTCCTGCCATTGCTGCGCAGCCATCTACCTGCAATTGATAAAGGTTCTTAACTCGAACCCCTATCCTCCGGGTTTCACCAGTTGCCTTACTACGCAGTAAAACCTTTCCCTCGCTAAAGACAACATCATATCCCTTGTATTCCAAAATGGCCACCGAGATCATATTTTTCTTCAATCCTGGAACATGCATGACATCCTTCAATATGAAAGGTTTACCAGACTCTCTCTCAAAGGAAATGGTCCTGATACTAGTCGCACTGTATCTACCATCATCGCCCATCTCGATGTGCACTCCAAGATCCTTCTCATCCAGATCACTGAACCCATCATACTGGAGACCAAACATGCGATCAGCGAAAAATCCAACTCAAACTGCGAGGCTAAGGCCTCTCCAGCTGCAGATCCAGCAGTCTGCTTCTTTTTCTTCTTCTGTGGACAATTAGTGGCGTAATGTCCATGTTGGTGACAGTGAAAGCACTTCACCTTGGACATGTCCTGCTTCTTGCCTTTCGCACAGGATTGAGAAGCATTCTTCTTTATCTTCCCCTTCCTTGCTTTGGCAGCCAAAGAACAATTTTATTCATCTGCATTCTTCGATGAAGATCCGTCCCTGGTACTCCGCCTTATCTCCTCCTGCACAAGATTCGACCAAAGTCGCTCCCATCCTGGCAGTTTCTCCCGACCATTGACAGAGTCCTGATAGGAATTTCAACTCTTCGGAAGCCCAAGGAGAGCCAAGCTCACCAAGTCCTCGTCATCTACAGTAACCCCCACACTTCCCAGCTCATCCCTGCACTGGAAAAACTTCGTGAGGTACTTGGGTATACTGTCGTCTTTCTCCATTTTTATATTCCTGAGCTTATCCTTGAGTGCCAACTTCCTCTGGTCGCTCTTGCTTTGGAAAAAATCTGTCAAATCTTTCACATTGCAAATGGAAGCTTTACCATGAAGAGTGGACACTATGTGATCCTTCACCTTCACTCTCACTAGTGTATCAATCGGTTAGACTAGATACAACTAGCTCAACTATGTTTAACTGAGTTAAACTGAATACAACTCCACTAACTTCCTCAATCAACTCCACCAAACTCTGTCACATGAGTTCTAACTGAAGTATCCATGCAATAGCTCCACTTAACCCTCGGGAATAGCATAATTCCTTCTGTCAGCTCCTGTGCCACATCTGTGCACTTAACTGAAGTGCTCCAAGAGAATAAGATAATGTTTATAGTCCAAATATTATTAAGAGCTAATAATATTCGACATATCTATTTTTAGACTGGCGATCTAAAAATAGATTCCGCCCAATATGTCTAAAAATAGAAGTCCATCTATTTTTCCAACTTGACCAACCATCCACAAATAGCATCCTGCAACTCATAGAATATGATCGACATGTCCAAAAATAAACATAGTCTAAAAATAGACTTGCACCAAAAATAGCCTGCGAGCCCACTTAGTGAAGGCGACTTCTTTCCACTAAGCTCATCATCTTGTTGCAATCTCAACACTGGGAAGAAAGAGCCTTGGTTGCGCTGGCTCCTCTTGAAGGAGGTTGGTCATCACTTGGCATATCCTCTTCCTAAGGGGATAGGGATGGAGAAGGGGTGGCAGGATGCTTGCATCATTAGGCAGCAAGGAGTATGGATGCATAGTGTTGATGTGATATTCATATCATTCATTGTGTCTTCATCACATGAGTTGTATGTTGGTGTCCCGTGTTTTGATAGTTTGGCAAATCAAAAGACAAGGCAACATCAGAACCAATCTTTAGAGTTACAGGATCTAGTCCTCCTGTTCTCAGAGAGGGATCTCTCAATTTTTTGTTTGCAAAGGTTTATCTTGTGTGCTTTGAGTATTGGTTTTAGACTAGTTATTAAGTGCAGGTGTTTGTTTGATTGTTTGGTTGAATTGATACAGCAGAATATGAAAGGTCTAGGAAGGATATATAGAAAGAGGAAATGTCGGATTCATGGGGTAATGGAGTCAAAAAGAGGTTGTGACAAACTTATCAATGGATATGGGATATCAGAGGGAAAATCTAACTTGGCCGCAGGATCCTTTGGTTTTTGAATGAGATGGACATCAATGATTTGGAAAGAGAAATTGAATTCTCAACAAAGGGAAATTGAAAACATAACTTGAACAATAAAGAGATATTTGATAGACAGGGCTAACCATAAATTCTACAAACATTCTTTAAGCAAATAATGACTTCAAGACAACTTTCAAAATGAAATCTAAGATTCGAGGAACACCCTATTTCCTCAAAGATTTTATTTCAAATGACTTAGAAAACATAAAATATTTCACTGATAATTGCAGTCATAGAAGAGGGAACAACTAACACATCTATGATCACAACTATAAAAGACCTTTAAGCCAACTATTTAAGCAAGGACAAAGGGCAAGATCAGAACAGACCTCCTTGACTCACTGTAAACAAAGAACTTCAAAGGGAGACTTCAATAATAGTTTTTAAGTGGCAGCAGACAAGCAGGGAGAACCATAAATTATGCTGAAACCAACTAAACAAGCATGAAGACTAAAGAGAAAGATTAAAGACTCTAAAATACTTCAGCAGAAGAAAACATGAAACAGTGAAGGATGAACAGGTCTAAGGTGCTTCCAGGAGTCATTTCTTAGCCTAAAACTTTCAACCTATTGTAGTAAGAAATTATGGAACAAAATGAAAACAGGGGAAAATATTAAACAGTTCAGAATACTTCACCAACGGCCAAGCTCATGGATCCAATGATAGAGCCTTCTCAGGAACAAGCATGCAACAACATCATCAAGGCCTCCAAGACTTCATTTTTTCTTCAACTTCAACAAACTATGTATTATTCAGAGAGTTTCAAAATTACAACTAGTGATCAACCAACCAACAGTTTCTCATCTTCTACAGAAGTATTTATAGAAGAATGAGGAGGTGATATCTCAATAAAAGATCTCCCAAGATAATTAATACAGTCTTAATGGCTTCTCAGCCTTTGAGGGGCTCGATGGAGAAGTTTACAGGTGTGTTACTGTATTAATTGGTCTACATTTATTATTTAAGCTCAGTGGCAGCTTTGTTGACTTTTTAAGGCTCTGTGTCATGAATGAGTAACTCTGCAGATATTTTTTGCATTAAGTTCCTTTGGCAGAATTAATTCTTCGGCTACGTTGAGACAAAATTCCGATTTTGCTCAATAAGTTTGGCCTTTGTTTGAATGCTTTGAGGCACAGGTGGCTTTATGGTAGCTGAGAGGAATCAATTTGCCTCAGATGTGGCGGTGGAGGCCTTTCTGTCTGATAAAACACTTATGATTTTACTTTAATTGTGTTTTAATTTGGGGGATTAGGCTTTTGATAATCAATCTTAGCCGTAATCCCCAAATTTGTCTTCAATCTTTTGTTCTGCTGCGTTCTGTCTTTAACACTAATACTCTTTAATGGTGATTTAATAACACAATGTCTTGTCGATGTGCAGGGCCGCACAGGGC
Organism: Pinus albicaulis; assembly: GCA_034641835.2. NCBI lineage: Eukaryota > Viridiplantae > Streptophyta > Pinopsida > Pinales > Pinaceae > Pinus > Pinus albicaulis. Next base: position 1,625,988,762 of record CM076582.1, on the reverse strand, counting down.
TCATATGACATCAATGCCTCATGAAGTATTGATGAAACGTGGAGTAGAGCCCCGTGAATGGTTCTCTTTTATGAATTGAAGGCACGAGAATCATCATTCCCGGCCTTCGGCCTTTATATAATGGAAAACCCATCAAACACCTGCAAAACACAGAAAATATTATAAAATCCTGCGTATTTGGGGAAAAACTTCTTCAGAGGGCGTGGGGAGGAGCGTAGCCGTTGGATGGCAGCATCCAACGGTGGAGATTTAGCCAACAGAAGGTAAAAAAGGAGAGTGGAGGAAAGAATAAGACAGAATGATTTTGGATCGTCCGATCTGGACATGTGGATGGTCCAAATCCAATCGGAGGATCGCAATCGGCAGAGAAACAATGTTAATGCGCTTGGAAAAAACTTGCGATGCGATCGAGCGCTAACCGTCGATCTGCAGATTAGATCAATGGTGGGAGATGCGTTGGGAGGTCGCAATTGGTGGGGTAAAGGTTAATGATCGGAGCAATTGTGGGCCGTTGGATCTGGGAAGGCGGAGAGGAGATCAACGGTGGACAACCAATCGGGGATCGGAAATTAGAGGTGGGTCGATGCGATGGTGCGATCGGGGAAGGCCGACGCGATGGTGCGATCGGGGAGGCCGATGCGATTAAGCGCTGACCGTCGATCTGCAAATCAGATCGACGGCGGAGAGTGAATCGGAGGGATGGCCGATCGAGGGGACAAACAAATGTATCGAATGAAAAAATGCGATGCGATGTAGCACGGGTCGTTGGATCGGTCTTAGATCAACGGTCAATATCGTTTCAGCTTACGCACCGGTGGAAAACCTTTATACTTTATGAAAACCAAAACTTAATATAAACAAAGGTTTTAATGCTTCGGGGGCGGAATATATATTTATGAAATGTTTGACGCCCGATTGCGGGGCCGCTGGATGTATGGAATATAATGGGCCCGGGGCTGATGCATATGAGGGCTAATCGGAATCGAAGGTTGGGCTTAGGCTTTTCAATCTAACCATTCAGAAACCTCCGATGCGATTAAGCACCTTGGGAATTTAACACTTGGTCCTGGGCATGAGTTATATGAAGTAGAAAGGTGGGGGCGGAGTTTATATATATAGGACCCAATCGCATCGGAACTTTTAATGCGGTCTTTCAATCAACCCATTTGTGAATTTCTCCGATGCGATTGTGCTTCGGGACTTTTCTATTTTACCCTTTTTGATTATAACACATGGCTCTGGCGGGTTTAGACCAAAAACTTAGGTAAGTGGGTTTTTTTATTTTGCAAAGGAAAAAACACATTGGAGATGGATTGTTTCAAAGTTTTAAGCGCCGGGTGCGGGCAAAAAGGGTTTATGAGATAATAATGTGATCGGAGGGTATAAGCGTAGGGCTTAATCGCATCGGAACCATTCGGCATGGCACAAAGACTTGTGTGCTTGGATTTGTGCAATGCGATAAGCGCCGAAAAGAACTTAGCTTTTGGTATTAGCACCATGGGCATACGGTGGGGAAGTGATTAGGACTTAGCCCAAGGGGGCTTTAGTCCGTAAATACAAAAAGGTGTATTTTTATGATTTTTTCATAGTTTTTGATGTATTTGGGGGTCTCGGTATAGTTTAAAAATGAGTTTTAAATTAAGTAAAAATGATTTTCATGAATGGAAGAAGGGGAATCATGAAAATAGAAGGTTTTTATGAGAATGAAAGGGGTAAAAAATGAGGTTAGTCTTGTGGTGGAGGGAAAGGAAAGATGGCCTTTGCAGCAGCATTTTCTCTTGGGAAACAACAAGATTTCAGAGTATGAAATGGAAACAACAGTGAAGATTTGGACAAAGGAGATGATGTCTTCAAGAGTCTTCAAGAGATAACACTTTTTAGCAATAAAATTTTGTTCCTTGAAGGCTCCGAAAGGGTTTTAGCCACCATTTGATATGACAAATTTTATAGGTGGCTAATAGTATGATGGGAGCATAAGGAAGCAACAAGCACTTTGGTTGCTTGAGTTGTACTTGAGAGAGAAAGGGAAAATTTGCTCTCACATGTTGTGTGATGTTGCAGGAGTAGAAGAGGGCACTCTCATGGTGCAAAGGGGCTAATCCTTGGCCTTGGATGATCAGGAAGCACTTCCATCTTGGAAGGTATTCCATATTTGTAGCAGCATTACCAGAGGAGTCTTTGACAAGGAGCATGTCAAAGAACAGAGCTTTGTATTGACAGGAGCCTACTTGCATGAGCTCACAATGTTGTCACTTTGGAGCAGGGACTTATGGATGGAATGTCCCCAGGATCACTTTACATTGGATGCACTTGGTGAACAAGGGGGGGGTGAGAATGATAGGGTAGTGGATGGATACATCTATTACTATGGCATATCCTTCTTGACTTGGGCTTCCAAGCATGAGAAGGAGGATCCTCTTGTAGCACATGGTTCATTCCTCTTCATGGCATGCCAAAACACTATGGATCCATGTATCATCTTACTTTCGGCATATGGTAAGAAATATGTTTTTACATTTATTGATTTGCATACTCTTACCATTACTATGCAGTGCATTGCTCCACAAGAGGGCAATCTTTTCACATTGCTCCATGATCAATTTTGGGCCAAACCATATGATGGAGGCAACCATCTTTTATGTGGCTTTGGGCAAATGTTTTCTCATTACATGTATGTTCAGTTTTTATATCCAACTATTTGCCATATGATGACATACATGATTAACTATGTATCAAGTAACATTTTTCCTTGTAACTTCCTCGAGAAGTAGTTTGTAAAACTGCGTTGTACATACTTAGGAGATTGTTGGTATCTTCAAGCACCACATGAAGCCATCAGTATCTCCTTCATTCTTGTACTGATCATGTCTTCATTTGCTGATATTGTTTCTATTCTTGTTGAAAGCATGATTAGGGAATTGACACATGAGTTGGATGTGTCCTTGAGGGGAGAGAATTCCCACATTTTCTGCACTACATGTTCTAATGGGAGCATGGGAGGAGTTATGGCCACCATAGCCACATATTTGTTCTCTTTTGGGGTGTGCCATGAGTTTGATAGCCATCCATTTTATAACCATGGGCAAGTGTTTTGTCATGTATTGTTGACACATTCAACCATTTACTATTCATTAGTCGATGTGGTGATTTTTGTATATTACTTGCCATGCTATTTTCTGGAGTTGCAGTGGATGAGACTGTGTTGTGTCCTCTTTAGACATTGTTTGTATCATGCATCATCATGTAAAACCTTAAGCAAACTTCTCATTTTGATACTCTATGATGACCATGTCCTATTCATCACGGATGAAATGTTTTGGGCCAACTTGTTCTTCAATGTTGGAGGGGAGATCCTTGGAGGATTGTTCTTCATTTTGCCACTTAAGGGAAATACCATTGTAGGCCAAGATCAACACACACTCTACACTTATCACAAGTGGAGAGAAGGACAGTGTGGGGTAGGATATGATGATTACCATATTCAGATTTTCAGCCCACCTTCATTTCTGGAGCTCAAGGTGGAAGAAGATTTTCAGGAGTTGTCATATTGGGAGGTGACTCATTTTGTATGGATGATTGCTTGGGGATGGAGGATCCACTTGGGGGAAGATTTTTTCCCAATATTTTTTAGTTTCCATGCCTTGGAGGCAACTTCTCAGTTCTATCCTTGCAGTTGCTTGAGGACAAGCAACATTTTGGAGGGGAGGACTGTAATATTCCAAAATTTGCCTACAGCAAATTGGAATATTAAATTTTGTTGATTTCACTTAGGAGTTGAATAATTGGGTGAGGAGGCCCATAAATAATAAAAACATGGATAAAATCCCTCTTAGTATGAAAGGAGATCATCAATGGAGTTGGATTTCACACCCTCATGTGTGAAAGAGGACATTTGCATGAAGACAAGGTCAAGTTTGACCAAGTCAAACAACGCAGAGGTAGGAGGTGGAAATCATCTTGTGGGACAGCGCAGTGAAAGAGGAGGGAAGTTTCCTTGATGGAGGAAACTGTAATGAGTGGGACCCATGGAGAGGGAGCTTGCATTTGTTTAAAAGGAAGGCAAGGCAGCCATTGCATTCATGCTTATGATTATTGATTTCTTGTCCGCTTAGACTATTTGCAGTCTCTTGTTGTTTAGAAGAGTTGCAGTGTTGTTTAGCACAAGGAATTCCTGTTTAGGATTCCTTCTCCTTCTTGAGAGGCCTCTTGAGGGATTACACTTTATTTCTCCACATCTGGCTCAAGGCCAAGCCACCTCCTTCAGCTACAACGTTATTTCTGCTCAAGTATAACATTGTGTTGCAGGGTGTTGCAGTGGAGGCTCCACAACACCATTCCTTGCCTTGTTTTTCAGAGGAGGAAGCTTCTTTCCTTTGGGAGATCAGTAAGGGAGGATTTCAGAGCATATTGCAGATCTTGGAACTTGGCCAACACATTCTATTCCACCTATAGCGCAGTATCCCTCAGTGACTGCGTTATTTTCAGAGTACAATTGTAATATCCCCAACCGTTTAACCGGTTGGACCAAATCACAATAGTAGAAGACTAATAAATAAAGTAGTGAATAAGAGGCATTGGCCCATGGTTTTCCCTTTTTGGTTGTTTTGACCCCAGTTATTTGCCCATGGTTTTTCCTTTTGGTTGTTTTGACCCTAGGTATTTTCCCATGGTTTTTCTAAGTAGCTCGTCTATAAAAAGAGGAGGAGGAATGAGAGCAACTCATGGAAAAACAAATTGAGATCTTTCTTTGTGATATTTTTGAGGGCTCAGGCGAGTTTTAAAGAGAGGATTTTAGGTGAGATCCTCAAGCTTCCTTCAGTGAGATTTGAGAATCTCACCCTAGTAAGCAAACCCAACTTCGGTGGTTTCTTTGATCACCCTAGCTGGTTTAGTTTATTTTATTTCTTCAGTAAAGAGAGAATTGTGCATCATTTTAATTTTCTGTGTTAATATCGTGCCAAGCTCACGATTCCACTTTACCATGTGATTGCCCACCCTTCACGCATGGTCAAACTGCCTTGGGCTGAATAGTAATAAAGTGTTCTCTCGAAGTCCATTTATGTGTATTTAAATGGAGATTCATAATACATCGTATGCACCTTTATGCTTATGGAGTTTATGGATATTTTAAACATGCACCTTTATGGATTTTATGGACATGGGTATTATAATCAAGTTTATGCTCATATTATTTTATGGCATTCTTTCCATATATTAAGAAGTATGTTACTCTAGTTTGTCATTTTATCAAGCATCATTACAAAAGGGTGTCATTTCTTTACTGAAGCATATTACAGTGGTATCAGAGCCTCATCTTGGCCAGTTGTGGGATGCCAAGAAAGGGAAAAACGAAGGGAAAGAAAGACCAATGGGTGATCACGAAAATACCAAAATTGAAGATGCTTTACAAAGGATCGCTGACACTCAAGACACCATCATAAAACTCCTTAAAGCACAGATCAGGCAACCTAATGTGCAAAGCAATAATGGGGAAGGAGGTTCCCATTCAGGTGGGGATGGTCCATCGCAGGAGTATATCAATGTTCGTAGCAATGGCCCATTACACGAACATGTCAACACTCGGAGCAACATTTTTAGTCGGCCAACCATGCCTCCATTTTTGGATGACTCCTCCAGGGAGCAAGACTGCCCTTCACCTATTGCAGAGACAGTTACCGCCTGGATGAAAGAATATGATACGTTGCCTCCCAACGTGAAAGCGACCCTGAGCCTTAATGACTTTTACTACATGAGGAGCAAACAACAAAGGAAGGAAACCACATATGGGGGCCATCAGTCAAACATAGATTTGTAGAAGGTTGTGGGAAAGGTAACTCTTCCTTATTTTGATGGATCGTCGAAGTGTTTAGCACGGTCATGGGTACAGAAACTGGATACATATTTCCAGCTCAATCCCATGCGGGAGAGGGATGCCATCAAATACGCCACACTTCATCTTGATGGAGAAGCACATGAATGGTGGCAACATGGTATGACCACTCTGGGACATGCCAGCATCATATCTTATACAGAATTCACACAGAGGTTAATAGAAAGATTTGATAGGAAGGATCCTGAGATATACTTCCGTGAGCTAACCCAGCTCCGACAGACAGGGAACCTTGAATCTTATGTTGCAGAATTCCAGAGGCTTGCAGTAATGGTCAACGACCTCTCCATGACCCGGTTGGTCATGTTATTTATAGAAGGGTTGTCAGAACCCCTACGAGGTTGGGTTAGGGCCTACCAACCCGCCACCTTGCAAGATGCAATTAACCGTGCAAGGGATATGCAGGATGCAGTACCCAAGAATAGATTCCTACCTAAATTCTCTATTCCTCAAAAAGGGAAGGAAGTCAAGCAGCAACAACAAGAACCATTTGGTAAGAGGAAGCCGGATGATGAGACCGGAAAATATCTCAGAAGGAGAAGGCTATGCTTCTCTTGTCAAGAACCTTGGGCACCAGGACATTGGTGTACTAAAGGGTAGGCCCACTATATTGAAGTATTTTCTGAAAACAAAGATGAGGAAGAGGATCCAGAGCTCGATCAAGGGGAATCGCAAGGCATGGGAGAAGTACAGGAAGAAGTCCAGGAAGGAGTCATTTCCTCTCTCATAGGGGTCCCAAGATATCACACCCTCCGGGTTAGGGGCACCATACAAGGACAAAAGGTTACTGTGCTAATTGATGGTGGGGCCTCCCACAACTTCATTGATGTAGAATTCATAGCTAGAAGGGGACTAGCCACTGAAGAATTTAAAGGCTTTACAGTTTTGATTCCTGGAAAGAAAGAGTACAACCGCATGCCCTACACTAAGATAGTTCCTAACATGAGCCTAACAATGGGAAACTACAAAGTTACAGATAACTTCTTTGTTGTAGATTTCCCAGACTCTCATGTAGTATTGGGGGTACAATGGCTATATTCTATCAGAACTCATACAGTAAACTACCAAGACTTGGAACTCGCATTCACAGGACTAGATGGTAAAAAGGTGAAGTTGAGAGGAATGCATGCATATCCTCCCAAGGTTGTGACATCCAATCGGATGGAGGCAGACCTCCAACATGGGGATATTGTATGGGCAGTAGAGTGCCGAATCATGGAGAAGAAACCTGTAGAACAACACAAGGAGTACTCACATGATATTATGGCACTATTGCAAAAATACCAGAAGGTCTTTGGAGATATCCCCCCAAGACGCCCACCTGATAGGGGATTTGAGCACATCATCGAACTAGAAGAAGGGGTCCAAGCTGTCATCACTACCCCTTATCGACACCCCAAAGTGTACAAGGATGAGATAGAAAAGGCAATAAAAGAATTGTTGGCATTAGGACACATTCGGCCGAGCTCGAGCCCCCTTGCTTCATCAGTAGTCTTGGTTAAGAAAAAGGATGGGTCCCTAAGGATGTGTATAGATTATCGAGCACTGAATAAGAAGACCATCAAAAATCGATATCCTATCCTCAGGATCAACGAATTGATGGATGAGTTAAAGGGAGCCAAATACTTCTCAAAAATTAACCTTCGCTCAAGGTATCACCAGATCAGGGTTCGTGATCAAGACATTCCAAAAACAGCTTTTAGATGCCACTATGGACATTATGAGTTCCTAGTGATGCCTTTTGGGTTGACCAACGCCCCTGCAACATTCCAGTCGTGCATGAACCATATATTCAACAAGAAACTGCGTAAATTTGTTTTGGTCTTCTTCGACGACATCCTGATTTTCAGTAAAACATGGGAAGAGCATCTGCAACACCTGGACGAGGTCTTGGGAATATTGGAGGCACAACAATTTTATGCCAAAATCTCTAAATGTGAGTTTGGGATGACATAAATGCTATATCTGGGTCACATCATCGGGGGCCAGGGTGTTAAGGTCCACCAAGAGAAGATTGAGGCCATTCTCAATTGGCCAACTCCCAAAAATGTAACAGAGTTAAGGAGCTTCTTGGGTATTTGCACTTATTACAGAAGATTTGTAAAGGGATATTCACAACTAGCAGCCCCTCTTACTGACTTGACAAAAAGAGGAGCCTTTGTATGGACAGAAACAACCCAGGAGACTTTTGAACGGATGAAGGAAGTCATGATTTCATGTCCAGTTCTAGCCTTGCCAGACTTCTCTCAACCCTTTGTATTGGAGTGTGATGCTTCCGGGGAAGGAATCGGGGTTGTCCTAACACAGAACCATCATCCCATTGATTTTGAGAGTAGAAATTTGTGTAATTATGAACGCTCTTACTCCATTTATGACAAAGAAATGTTGGCTACTATGCATGCATTGGCCAAGTTTCGTCCATATCTAGTGGGGAATCGGTTCAAAGTCAAAACTGATCACAATGATATTATCTATTATAAGGATCGAATTTATCTAGTACCTGAGTCTCAAATTAAGATGAAGATTCTACAAGCAGCCCATGACTCCCCTTTATCCGGACATCCAGGCTTTCTAAAGACTTATAGGACCATCAGGGAAAGGTTCACATGGAAAGGACTCAAGAAGGACATTATCAAATATGTTCAAGAATGTGGTACCTGTCAAAGTAATAAGGTTGAACATACACACCCGGCAGGTTTATTACAACCACTACCTATTTCGGAACAAAAATGGGAGAGTATATCCATGGATTTCATTATAGGGCTATCTTTTTCACAAGGCAAAGATTGTATTTTTGTGGTGGTGGATCGTCTCACCAAGTACGCTCACTTATTTGCAATCCCCTGCAAAAGTTCTGCATCTCAAATAGCAGAAATATTTTTCCAAGGGGTATTCCGTCTACATGGTTTTCCCAAAACCATTGTGAGTGACCATAACAGTAGATTTATGGGAGCATTTTGGCAAGAATTATTCAAGTTGGCTGGAACAGAACTCACTCCTAGTACCAGTTATCACCCACAGACAGATGGATAGATAGAAGTAGTGAATAAATGGGTGGAAGGTTACTTACGAGATTATGTCACAGGACAACAACGAGCATGGACCAAGTGGTTGTACTTAGGAGAATACTGCTATAACACCACTTATCACATGTCGATAGGGATGTCACATTTCCGAGCCTTATATGGATATGAGGCACTATCTTTTGCAGATACAATGTTTGGAGATAGTAGAGCACCTTTGGTAAAGGATTGGATCCAGGGGTGTCAGGATATTCTGAGAGCCCTCAAAGACAATCTGCAAACGGCACAGAATCGACAAAAGTTATATGCAGATCGTCAAAGGATAGAGAGGAGTTTCGAAGTAGGAGATGTGGTTTATCTCCGGCTTCAGCCGTACAGGCAGTCTACTTTGAAGCAGAAGGGGGCAGAAAAATTAAAGCCACGATTTTATGGGCCCTATCGAGTTGTCCGGAAAATAGGAGAAGTGGCATATGAGCTAGAGCTTCCCGCAGAGAGCAGAATTCATAACATCTTTCATGTCTCCTGTTTGAAGAAAGCATTAGGATCAAACATAAAATCATCACCAGAATTATCGCCATTAGATGAAGAGGGCCATCTTCAACTGGTTCCTGAGGAGATGTTGGAGGTTCGAGAAAGGAAGCTTCGAAGCAGAATCATCCGCGAATATTTGGTACGATGGAAAGATCTGCCCGTCGAGGATGCCACTTGGGAAGGAGAACACATATTGCAACATCCAACATTGAAATTGCTTGAGGGCAAGCAATTTTGGGCAGGGGGAACTGTAATATCCCCAACCGTTTAACCGGTTGGACCAAATCACAATAGTAGAAGACTAATAAATAAAGTAGTGAATAAGAGGCATTGGCCCATGGTTTTCCCTTTTTGGTTGTTTTGACCCCAGTTATTTGCCCATGGTTTTTCCTTTTGGTTGTTTTGACCCCAGGTATTTGCCCATGGTTTTTCTAAGTAGCCCGTCTATAAAAAGAGGAGGAGGAATGAGAGAAACTCATGGAAAAACAAATTGGGATCTTTCTTTGTGATATTTTTGAGGGTTCAGGCGAGTTTTCAAGAGAGGATTTCAGGTGAGATCCTCAAGCTTCCTTTGATGAGATTTGAGAATCTCACCCTAGTAAGCAAACCCAACTTCGGTGGTTTCTCTGATCACCCTAGCTGGTTTAGTTTATTTTATTTCTTCAGTAAAGAGAGAATTGTGCATCATTTTAATTTTCTATGTTAATATCATGCCAAGATCACAATTCCACTTCACCGTGTGATTGCCCACCCTTCATGCATGGTCAAACTGCCTTGGGATGAATAGTAATAAAGTGTTCTCTTGAAGTCCATTTATGTGTATTTAAATGGAGATTCATAATACATCGTATGCACCTTTATGCTTATGGAGTTTATGGATATTTTAAGCATGCACCTTTATGGATTTTATGGATATGGGTATTATAATCAAGTTTATGCTCATATTATTTTATGGCATTCTTTCCATATATTAAGAAGTATGTTACTCTAGTTTGTCATTTTATCAAACATCATTACAAAAGGGTGTCATTTCTTTACTGAAGCATATTACAACAATTGCAGTGAGGGTTTGCAGTGTTGATTGGAGGGTGATATCCTCAGTGATTGGATCAGCCTTTCACTTAGAAGATTCATTGGAGGAGGTCTACTTCAGATTGTTCATCATATTCAGCCATCTCCATTCAGTTTTGGGTTGCAGCTGCTACTCAGCCCTGCTACTTCGGCATTTTTCCATTTTGTAGGTTTCAGCCAATCCTTCTAAGGATTGTTGTATTATTGTTTTCTGGGGTTGAGTGCTCCCCCTCATTTCTTGAGCCATATATTGTCATATCTTTCTATTATTATTCAACATGTTGCAGTGTCTTCAATAAACTGCGTCCTTTTAGCCTGCAGAAATTCCTGTGTAGCAGTGCTTATCTATTTTCATGTACATGTTCCATTGAGGCTGCATTGCCTTGCTTGAGTATCTCTTTCCTCAAGGATTTGTATACAATTGCTGCTATATTGGATTTGTATACAATTTCTGCTATATTATACATTTATTGGCTATCTGTATCTTCATGTATTCAGACTCATAAAGAATAACGTTGTTGCTCCATTTCTTGTTCCTACATTTGCTGCAGTCCCTTCATTGGGCACTTTTTCAAGGCAACTAGGTGTGGGAGACCTGTTTAACCCACCTAGAGTGATTTCTTTTGAGCCTCCTCTTGGATTTCGGTCTTGGATACATTGATCTAAGGGATCCAGGTCTTGGTTTCAAATGCGTTTTTCAGGCATGCCTTGCTGAGCAATCCCATTTTGGGATATTACACCGACTCTCAGATCTTGATTTGTTGCATCCTTCAAGCCTGACGCTTCTTGAGTTACAGGGTTGAGGCAAGAGTTCAAATTGTTCCAGCAACCACCTTGCTTGCCATACTCTTGACATTTCAACCACCACACTATTCCCATAACCCAAATACTACGTTATAACTCCCTCATTACCCTTCGACTCAACATATCACCCCCAACTTCTGGGGTTTTCCTCATCTTGGCGTGCTCGCCAACTACTTTTTTGTCTTTCATATTTTTTACGAATGGGGAGGGTTAATACCTCGCGAGGTTCATTATTATCCACGTTGCACTCCCCAAGATATATAAATTTAAAATTATTATATGTTCCTTAGTATTTGTTTCTTATGCAAAAATAATAATTGATAATTTTAAATAATAAAAATGATTATATTAGTAATTTTAAATTTATATAAAATTATATATATACAAAAAAGTAATTAATATATATATATATATATATATATATATATATATATATATATATATATATATATATATATTACTTTTTGTATATATATAAAATTTTATATAAATTTAAAATTCTATAAATTCATTATTATTATTTAAAATTATCAATTATTATTTTTGAATAAGAAACAAATACTAAGGAACATCTTTGCCTATCACATTTATTATAAATTGATATTTCTTAGCATTTATTAATTATTTAATTTATATGGCTAAAAAATTACAATTATTTTCATATGCATATAACATTTTTTAATTAATCAATTAAAAAAAAGAAAAAGAAAAAAGAAAGTAAAAAGTCAACCTATTACTGAAAATATTAAAAACATTCTTGCTTCACACATATTAATCCTTTAAAATATATATTCTTGCTCCACCCATTTGTTATAAATTGATGTCTCTTGACATTTATTAATTATTTAATTTAAATAGCTACAATAATTAATCCATTTGTTATAAATTGATGTCTCTTGACATTTATTAATTATTTAATTTAAATAGCTACAATAATTAATACCATATGTCTAAAAAAATTCATTTATTTTTATACAATTTTTTGATTACTCAAATTAATTAAAAAAAAAAACAACTAAATTAAACTTTTAATTTAAAAATATTCTTACTTAATTTATAATTACTTTTAAAAATATTAAAAAACCATTCTTGTTGCAGCACTATTAATCCTTAAAAATTGCAGCACTAGATCTGGGACACTGTCGAGTTGACAAAATTGGGGAATTTTTTGAAGCAACCACGAAAAAAAGGAAAAGCAAATGCTATACGAAGCGGAAAGGGACATTCCGAGAATTGAACTCGGGACCTCTGGTACTCTAAGCTAAATCTAGGTCGACAATGTCGAGTTGATATAATTATGAAATTAAGCTAAATCTAGGACGACGAAATTAGGAAATCCCAAGCTATCGACAATGTCGAGTTGATATAATTATGAAATTAAGCTAAATCTAGGACGACGAAATTAGGAAATCCCAAGCTAAATCTAGGACGACAATTTCGAGTTGATAAAATTATGAAATTAAGCTAAATCTAGGACGACAAAATTAGGAAATCCTTTGAAGCAATCGAGTTGACAAAATTAGGAAATTCTTTGAAGCAACCGGGGAGAAAAGGGGCATTCCCAGAATTACCTCTCGCACCCTCAGATAGGACAAAATTACGAAATTCTTTGAAGCAACCCAGGACAAACAGGAGCAAACGATACACGAAGCGCAATGGCGCATTCCGAGAATTGAACTCGGGACCTCTCGCACCCAAAGCGAGAATCATACCACCAGACCAAATGCCCTAAGTTAAAAACTGTTGTTCTGGTAATCCTCCACTCCAAATGGAATTAAAAATATGAAATTCCTTTTCAGGGATTCCTGGGATTCCCTTTAAAAGCGTGCCTTTCAGTGTTATAAGTTGAATTTGAACCCATGCCCTCTTTCTGTGAATGGTTCTTGGAACTTTTCAATCATTCCAGTCAGAAGTGCTCTTCTGTCAGTGTTCTTGGAACTTCTAAAAATGTTAAACATCACTGTCAGAAGTGGGATTTAAACCCACGCTCAAAACTTTCAGTGTGAGAAGTAGGATTGAAGCCCACACCATCTCTCTGTGAAAGGTTCTTGGAACTCCTCAAAATGTTAAAGTATTCTCACCGTCAGAAGTAGGAATTGAACTCGGGACATCTCGCACCAACGTAAGTGAGAATCATATGAGAAGACAAAAATGCCCTTAGATGGAGACTGGAGTTCTGGTAACCCTCCACTGCAAGCGGCCTTTAAAACGTGAATTCCTTTTCAGGTAATCTTTTTCTAAACGCGACTTTCAGTGTCATAACTTGAATTTGAAGCCACGCCCTCTTTCTGGAAGGTTCTGGGAACTTTTCAAATGTTAAAGTCAAACGTCCTCTTCACAGAGTGTTCTTGCAACTTGTAAAAATGTTATAAAGATTCATTGTCAACTCATTAATAACTGTCTCACAGTAATGGCATAGTAATGATGGTATTCTTCTTCTTCATACTCTGTTCTCATTCTATGCTTTACTATATGAATTTAAAATTGTATTTTTAAATTCCAACTATTCTAAAATAAAATAAAAATTTTAAAAATATTTTTTTGACTTAAATTTTTATAACTAAAATAAAATGAAATTATAACACATCATTTTTATTCAATTTTGAAAAAGAAATTATTCATTTATAAAGTTAATATGGATAAATAATATAAACATATTTTTGTATTTTTTTGTCTTCCAAACATATTTTAATAATAAATTTTAGAAAATTATTTAATTTATAAATTTAATTCCAATATAAAATACAAAATCTTAATACCAAGATTTGAAGTGACTGAGTCAAGCTGAATATAACTGTCATTTTCCAAGAAAGTGACCCGAAAGCATGTTGTGGCTCATATCAATGTATTGTGCACTTGTGAGAAGCATGAAGGTAGGATCAATAGAACCAAAAAGTTTATTTTGATAAAAATATAAGTTTTTTAAAACTGGAAGCTTCTCTAAACCTGCATGAAATTCTCCACTGATAGTGTTTTATGACAAATTCAGAGAGATTAAATGTTGCAAATTTGTCAAATTACTTTCCATCCGTCCAGGAAAAGAATTTCAGCTCAAATCTAGGTTATGAATAGAGCTCATTCCACCAATTGAATCAGGAATTGCTTCAGTAAGTTTGTTAACTACAAATGACAAATTATGAACACTTCGCATACCACCGATTTCCACTAGAACGGTACCATGAAATAGTTTGTATGAAAGATCAATATACTGCATAGACTGTAATGTTCACCACTCTGCAGAAAACTTCCTTGTAAGAGATTTATTAGAGAGATTTATATTTTGAAGCATTTTAAGCTTACTTAAAATCCTGATCTAAATCTCTCCACAAAGATTCATATTGTTGAGGTCAATTCCAGTGAGCATGCCATTGTTGCACCCAATTCCTTGCCACGATGTTGGACAACCATTCAAATCCACTAATTTTTCATTGAGTTAAGTACATACCCCAAAGGATCCTTTTGCATTCCTTTCTTGAATTCAAGAAGTGCCAATGCATCCTTAGAAAGTGTTTGAGCCATAACAAATCCAACAGACAAAGCAAGGGTTGTTATTCTTAGCAGTGTAACAAAATTCATTCTACTTATTTCCTCGGATACTAAATACATCTTTACTTCCAAAACCCTGCAAAATGAGCTTCCCGTTTAATCACTGAGGAATTAAAAGCAATGAAGCTCTTACGTTCATAGTTTCCAAATAATGCACTGGATGCTTGAAGGTAATGCTAATCATATCTCGTGCAACAAGAAAGGAAAGGAGATCGAACTCTCTATTGCAAAAAAAAAAAAAAAAAATCTAAATTTTGGAGTGGGACATTCACCATGTATCGCAGAGCCGCAATACGCTCAGTATCACTATGAAATCAACCTTTTTGGAGCAACAGATTCCCCTTGTATCGCTAGAGAATCACTTGTTAATCAACTTATTCAGCGATACATTGTATTGCTGGGAAATCAACTTTTGAAGCGGTACATTCTCCCAATATCACCAGAGAGAAGTGATATACATCAGCCTGGTATTATGGAGGAAATCACTTTTTAGAGTGATAAGAAGACAATCCTTATTTCAATACATAATTTGGGAATATTTTGAAGAGTTAAACAATTGACTTTGACTTTAATTTCGGCAATTGGATACTAAAGTATTTATGAAA
Source organism: Pinus albicaulis (assembly GCA_034641835.2). Taxonomy (NCBI): domain Eukaryota; kingdom Viridiplantae; phylum Streptophyta; class Pinopsida; order Pinales; family Pinaceae; genus Pinus; species Pinus albicaulis. Next base: position 1,625,973,292 of record CM076582.1, on the reverse strand, counting down.
TCGGAATATTCTTAAAAGTTAAACAATTGAGTTTAACTTGACTCTCTGCCACTAGATTCTAAAACATTTATGAAATATATCATTGAATTAAATTGAACTTATAAAAAATATAAACTTTGAAAAATCATTATATAAGTAAGTTTCAACCCAAAAATAATAAAAGTGGTCAACACTTAATATATTTTACCCAATTGATAGGATGCGATGCCTCACATAAGAATAATCTTCTCTGATATACACACATGCTCAATGATGTTCTTGTCAATGTGGATCATTAAGAAAGAATTTAAAGAAGTGGAACTCAAACTATTAAGATTCCTAAAATAAATAATAAGTATTCACTTGACAAAATAATAAAATTTTGACATTAGATCTCTCGAAAGAAATATAGGAACCATGTTTTTTATAAACTACGAGCAATTGAAGTTGGGCAAGCTATATCCAAAACACTACATTGCGTTGAAGTTGGGAGAAAGTAAGTGCATTCCGGATAATAGGTTACCATGTCAAGTTCAGGAGTAGGGGTTGAGTTGATGTAGTTGAGTTCTGGGTTGTATGTGGACGTTTGGAGTGTGGACAAACCTTTGTTTGTACGCTGCATTCCCTGTGATAGCTGCAGTGAGGGCCGAAGTCTGTGGTGCCTATTTAGGTGGGCTCGAAAGGCCTAAAATCATTGCAGACTAGTATTTAAGTGGAAGCAAGTGGGAGCAGATTACAAGAAGAGGCAGGCCGCAGCTGTAAAGAGGCTTTTGTGGCAGATTGGAAGGGTTGACTTGGATTGCAATTGTTCCCTAACCAGACCGCAGACCTACAACAGAGAAACACCAGCCCTAAGGTCTGTGTTTGAGGTTGATTTTTTGCTAGAGGATAGGTCCAGGTTGGACAGATTTGGTTGGGCACCTTAAGGTTGTTAGGAGGGCAAAAAGTAGGTGACCCAAGTAGCCCTAGATCAGGTTGGCAAGGACATTGACGGTTTTAACGAGGGTGAATATTTGTGTAAGCTCAGGACTGATTCTTGAAGAAAAAAGGAAGGAGGTCAAGGGAGCAGATTACATCAACCCAAGTTCATTGAAGAGGACATTTTGTAATGATAGGTGGCAGCCCTCCAGCCCGAAGATTGTCTTCATTGGAGCAATGCGGGAAGGCATTAGAGGGAATAAGTCCAAAAGGAGCTGAGGAACCTCAGTGGGAAGTTGAGAGTTGTTCACAAACGGAGTTGTGAACAACTCAACAAGAGTATCTATGTGTTGATGCGTTGATGGACTAATGATGAAATAAAGAGCAGTTGGATGAGCCATGTTCAATGAACTAAAGGAGTAGGACCATTGATAGAGGCAGGAGTTGCAGATTGGGAGTAGATGGACCAGAAGTTGTGTTCAAGTTACAACAAGAGGAGTTGTGATTGTGCACTACATCAGCTAGATCATCAGAGTATCTTGTTCTTGTATTCTTGTATCAGTGGATGTATAAGGGCCATTATCCCAAAGCAACAAATACAAGAAATATAGTACTAAATGTGCTCTTTCCACCCATCACACCATCTCAGAATATCCATGTATTTGGCAGTGTATCTCCGACCATAGGTAATAGAATCACAAATATATCCCAACAAGCAGCTATCTAATATATGAGGCTCATTCATAGATCGATTCAAATCTTTATAACCAGGCATATGGTAGGTGTTTGTCAATAATCACCAGGGATCCCACAAGATATATATATATACACACACTTCTCCATCTCATCAGATCTTTAAGCGCAAAAAATAGTACATCAAGTCTAGGTCTTCCATCTTAACTTTACATCGATAAACAAGAGGGTCATCATCTGATAGGTAGACATCATCAAAATGACATATCTCATCCACTTGCCATAATCATCAAGCTATCTACAACCTGCCCCCTTCCTATTATTTACCCATAGTTCATGTACCAAAAACATTAAACATAATCATGCAACCTCTAAGGTAACATAGATATATATGAAGCCATCATCAATGTCATCATACTCAGTTGTCATGACTTTCTTTTATCAATAATCATTAGGCAAGAAAAGTCATTGGGTCATTTTTCCAGGTATTTTATAGCTCCCTCTGAGGCCTTGCTTTAGGTGATCATCAAGCCTTCAATCACGAGCTCCTCATACGAGAGTTGAGACTTTCCATGATGCAATTGCAACAACCAACTTCTAGGAAGCTTGCTTTAGGTCAGAGAGGAAAATTCTGAAGAATCATCATGGTCCTTCTTCAACTAGGGTGAAGAAATCCTCTCATGAGATTATCCCAAAAATGCTTCATTATCCTTCAACGCTAGATGAATGCTACCAATGCATCAAATTCCCCAATCCATGATGAGGAGGGGTCCTTCACATTCAGGCATCCATATCCACAAGACCATTTTTTGTAAGTTCCTAACGTAATGCATCAAAGAGCCCAATTACCCAACCAAGATGCCAAAATTAGGGTCTTCTGCTTATCGTGCTTGTCAAGACATAAAATCTGTTATGCACTTTCTTCAAGGTACCTTTGTTTTCATGCTCATAAGGATTGTTACAAGGAACTGCTCCAATGTGCCATGCACTTTTTTACTCCTAGCTGCCATACTTCCAGGGGGTACCCAAAGGTGCCAACATAAAGGTGTTGCATGAACTTGCATTGCTCCAACTGCTAGACAAAGATGTGAATGGCTGCTACCATAAACCATTATTGCTCCTGCAACTATTGCCACCATTCACAACTACAGTTGCTACCACCACTGCTCCAAATGTCCTTACACTCCTCCTACACTTCATTGCCTAAAAACACTATGCTGATTAGCCAATCTAATTTCTATTGCTCAACTCACCAAGCTCTCTTAGTCATTAAAGTCAAAGTTACTATCTTATTGATTATTGTCATCATCACTCTCAGTGGTGCCTCTAACGTCTATGTTCAGACAAACTTAAAGTCTCTGGTCAAGTTATATCAGCTAGTATCATACATTGATCAAATGCATCTGAAGCAACATGCCTACTATTCTCTGTTTTGCATGCGTCAATGAGAATTATACCTTAAGTGTGATGATGCCTTTTTGTTCTGAAGCTTCTTGCTATCAACAGTATACCACAAGGTTTAGGCTTGTTGATGCCTTTTAGGATCCCTTCAGGTTGCTGGCCTTGTTCTGTAAACCACTCATTCAAGACAGTGTTAATGACTATAATATCATGCCAGTAAACATTAGAAGATATTTGTGCTTAGCGAAACTGTATGATCTTCAGAACTTACTCACCACAGGTATACTTTAGTTAGGCCCACAGGAGGACTATCATGAAGACTTTAGGATTATTTTCATACAAAAGGTTATTGTCACAAGGGTGTTGTATCAAAACACTGCAATGATAGTCTTAAGCAACTACTGCAGGGCAATGATGAAACTTGAGGCTTACTGCTGCAATAAGATAAAGCTATTGTATACAGTGAGACTGCTTGACTACACAACTACTGTGGAAATGATGAGATCTTAATTCTGATGCCCTTTCACTTCTTCAACTTAAATATGCGAAGTGAAAGTAACACATGTCTTCACTTAGGTCATTACTTAAACTGATCAGAGGTATGCTCTAGCACAATCATAACCAATCATTGAAGGTAGGATATCAAAACAATAAACATGCCACTGTAGGTTGATCAAACTTCAGGTGTGAACTAAGATATTTAATGAAATTGGCAGATTTCATTCCTCAAATGCAAATGTCTTAAAATCTTATAGGGATGCTCGATTCATCAAGAAAGTCGATCATATTTGTGTCAAATCACGGATCAGGGTGCCCAAAACTGATCAACGATCAAAATAACCATTAGAAGAGGAATCTAGGGCACATCTCTATCATGCTTCCATTTAAAATCACAGGATCATATCTAGGCATAGGTATCTTGGATTACTTATTCCTGTTGAGTATATATATAGCCTCCCCAAAAAGGGTTCAAACTTTATTTTTTGCAGGCATTGCAGTAGCCAACACGAAAATAATAACAACAGAACAGACAATGAAAGAAAGTATGAATAGCCTAAGTTACAGTGTGATGAAGGAAAATAAGCTGAGATTCAACGTTTAAGCCACTAGCAGAAATGAAGAGTAAAAGAAGCGAAACGTGTGGATTGGTACAAGATTTGAGTTGAATGGTATAAATCAGGTTACCAGAAATAGCCAAAGAAGCAATATACGCCAAACATGGATTTTCTATACAACTTCAGATCATAACAATGATGAACTTGAGGTGCACAACTAATGTGCACATCAATCCCAAACAAATATGAGAATAACTCCAAATAATCCCTAAATAACCCAAAGGTAACAATAACAAATATATTTCCTGTGTCGTCAAAGGCCTCATTTCGGATCCAGAGGAATAGAAGGTGAATGCGACCTCTTTTTTCTTTTAGTGTGGAGTTTAGCTAGCTCTAGAACAAGCTTGGTGAACATCTCCATTTTGGCGATCTCGATTCTAGCATACATTTCAGAAAATCCGACAAGGGCATCTATCAATGATTGGATAGGGTTAGTGGACTTGCCTTTGCATTTCTTCGAAAAAGAGGGGAAGTTGGAGGCAGAAGACTTATTCCGCTTAGGAGGAGGTTCATCTTCTGGCGTCGAGGAATCCTAGAAGTCCAATCTATGATTATTCTTAGAGCTGTAAGAGCATACATTGTTAAGAATGTGGTCCAGAGAGCAGTCAGTGTCGCCAATATTGTCAACTAAACCCTTGCCTTTGTCGGCACCAGTGAAGACCGACAAAACCATGTTCGACATAGACATCGACATCAACATCGGTGGTGGGGGCGGCATGCTCTCGCCCACAAACCCTTTCGGCAGCTCGTAGTCGACGCCCTGGTTGAGCTCGAAGGATGGCTGGAAGGCTTCCAGAAGACTCGTCCCTTTGTCGGATACCGTGGTCGTGGTTGTGGCCATGGCCATGATCTTGTCAAGCTTGTGGAAAAAGGAACAGTGAACAGAGTTGAGTCCTCTGTTCGCGGCGCGTCGCTTCTCTAGCTTGTAACGACGCTTAAGATTCTCGACCTTGTCATGGCATTACTTCATGGTCTTCGGAGCGATGTTAGAGGCGTCGCAGTGGGCATTAACTGTGCGCACGATGTCGTCCCAGTGCTTAATCTTGAGGTATCCTTTGATGTTGGCACATTTCTCTCCATAGTTGTCCAGCAACCTCGACACTGTGGAGGGGTGACATTCGCATCGGGACACCGACGATGTCGATCCGCCCACCACGACCCCTACCTTTCCATACTCATCTTCATCCTCGCTCACACCCTATGAGAGCTTGGCCATTGCCTGCAGGACGGCTACGACATTTCCAAGAACATCGGAGAAGGCTGCCGGTTCTGGGTTAAAATCAATCTCAGCCAATATTTTGTTTCCACATGTCAAAATGTAATTGGATAGAAGGGCAATGAGAAATTTTTCTGATTGGGTGGGGTGAACAATGTTTGCCCACCCAATCTCCTAAAGAGAACGCCTCCGGCGTAGTTAGAAATCGAGTTGTTTTTAGTGCGATTTTTTAAAGGTTTTTTTAGATTTTTTTGGTCTAATTTCTTTAAAATCTGGTAGGAATTTATTGAAAAAAAAAGTTTGATGAGTAATGTTACACAATGGAAATTCCCTAGGGGTTTTTTAGGGTGCTAAATCCATATATACAGTCAAAAAACCAGTTTAAATAACACAAATCAAGATTTCACCTCTTGTTTTTTTGCTCACACCTAAAACTCCAAAAAGTCGCACTAAAGACAACTCCATTAGAAATGGTGCCTAAAACTCCAAAAAGACTCCAAAAATTTGCACTAAAGACAACTCCATTAGAAATGAAACCTAAGACCACTCCGCCGTCTGGCGCCTTAGGCCACTCGGCCATTCTGACATCTTGCGCCATAGGGTTTAATTACCTATATGAGAGATAGGCCACTCGACCATTCTGACATCTTGTGCCTTAGGGTTTAATTACCTATATGAGAGGCCACTCAGCCATTCTGACATCTTGCACCTTAGGGTTTAATAACCTATATGAGAGATAGGCCACTCGGCTATTCTGACATCTTACGCCTTAGGGTTTAGTTACCTATAAGAGAGATTTTTTGACATCTAATACATCACCCTGGTCGGGGAAGGGAATTGAACCTGTGATGAGTGCTATAACAACCCACCTCATCACCATTTAACCAATACCCCACAGACATAGTTATTTGAATTTTGAATATACTATTTTTGTTGATCGTTTATTGTTATTATGATTTATGATATTTGTAATGGGTGTAGTTTAAATTATAAATGAAATGGTTTTTTTCATGATATTTTTTTTGGCTAATTAATTCATGAATTCAAAAACGCATTTTAAACAACAACAAAAAATTGCATTCTTTTTTGAAATTGTTTTAGGAGATTATGGTGAAAAAATTTATTTCGTCTATAAGTAAGACTAGGCCTTTGTAATATGTAAGTGTGAACTTTAGAATTACCTTAGCATTCTAGCTATAACAATGTATGTTGTTACCTTTTTTAATTAAATAATAATAATTATAGAAAAGAGATAACATGGATAAAATAGTTTTGCAAAAATAATATGTGATTACTGTTGGAGAAACTAATTCAGACCACTTGCTAGATGTAATAACTGTGCATCCCAGTGTCACAACCAATTAGAGTTTAATTCAAGTACTTGTTAGTTGTAGTAATTGTGCATCCAAGTGTCAGAATCAATTAGAGTTTAGTACAATTCAATTAATTTTCAATGGTCTCCTATGTAATCTTATTTCATAAACTTTTGAGTAATGCGATTTTAGAGATTTTCCTCCAAGTTTTTCATTCTCTAACATATCAAGAGCGTGAGGTTGCATAAGACTCTATTTTCAGTGGTCTCCTATGTAATCTTATTTCATAAACTTTTGAGTAATGTGATTTTAGAGATTTTCCTCCAAGTTTTTCATTCTCTAACATATCAAGAGCGTGAGGTTGCATAAGACTCACAGCAGAAGAGAAGTGAGCCAGGTTCCATATCAAAGAAGCATGTTGATGTTGTGAAGCCTGTTAGCCAGCTATAAAATTTTTTATATCAAATGCTGGCTAAAACATTTTTGGAGTCTTCAAGAAACAAGTTTTTATTGCTAAAAAGATGTTATCTCTTAAAAACTCTTGAAGGCCTCATGCCTATGTCCAAATATTCACTACTGTTCCCATTCTATACTCTGAAATTCTGTTGTTTCCATAAGTGAAAATACTGCTGCAAAGGCCATTTTTCCCTCTTTCCACCACAAAACTAACCTTCATTTTTTACCCCTTTCACTCCCATAAAATTCCTCTATTTTTCATGATTTCTCTTCTTCCATTCATGAAAATCATTCTACATAGTTTAAAACTCATTTTTAAACTATACCGAAACCCCCAAACCCATCAAAAGTTTTGAAAAATTTCATAAAAATATGTGTTTTTGACTATGGGTTTAAAGCCCCCTTGTGCTAAGTCCTAACCACTTCCCCTCCATACGCCTTGGTGCTAAAGCCAAGTGCTGAGGCCCAAAAGCGTTTATCGCATTGGCATTTTGCAAATGAGCGTAAGTCTTTTGACTATATGACACCTCCGATGCCGATGAGCCCTTTTTTATTATAGTCCCGATCCTTTGTTTTAATCGCATAAACCTAAGTTTTATCGGGCGCTTTAAAATGAGAATAAACCCCTCTCCGATCATAAAAACCCTTTGTAAAGTCAAAAACCCACTTTTCCTAAGTTTCGGTCTAGACTCGCTATAACAATTTTTTTTAATAAAAAATGGGTGGATCAAAAGGTCCCGAAGCAATGAATCGCATCGGAGAAGTTCCAAACGGGTAGATTGAAAAGGACCAAGCCCGACATTCAGATCCGATGGTGCTCCTTTAAAAAATTTCGATTGTGATGGCCCAGTCGCATCATCGCATCGTCATTTGTTCATTGGGCACGTTAGTTTTATACCACCCCTCCGATCGCCGATTCCCGATTCATTCCCCACCATTGATCTAGCCCTCAGATCAACGGTCCACATCTTATCACATCGGAGATTTTCGTTACACCTTCCCTCTCTCCTCCTCCAATCATCAAACCTCCGATTGCATCGGGGCCTTCCATTGCTTCTCATCCAACGGCCCAGATCTGATCTGGCCATGCACTATCGCCCTCCGCCTTTTCCACGAGGCTTCATAGATCAATCCTGATCGTTGATATACATGGGCTTATCGCATCTGACGACTCATATTCCTCCCAAAACCCATTTGATCTTTAATTCATTTCTTCCTCCGATAAAGGTTTTTAACCTTATTTTTTAAAAGTTTTTTCGCCATTTCTTTGTAAAGTGACCCCTTCGCTTTATCTCCTCCCGATTAAATCCTGATTGTCGATCTCTACATATCGACAGATCCGACTTAATTCTTTCCCTGGCTCTCCCTTTGGCCTCCACTAAAAATATCTCCACCATTGGATGTTGTCATCCAACGACCATGCTCCAAGCCAAGCCTCCTAAGCAGTCTTACCAAAATAACGCATGATTTCTTAACATTTTCATGTGTTTTGCAGGTTTTATGGATTTCCATTATTTTAAAGAGAAATTGAAGACCAGGGATAACGATCCCTCGGCCCTTTGTTCATACAATGATGTCCATATGGGGGTTATCCACTCCATGTTTCGTCAACGCGTCATGGGCGTTGATGCCATAAGAGCCCCTGTCGCACCTGCACATCAACAAGACACACATAATGGAAATCAACAAAAGAGTATCAATGTCGAAGACAGAACACGGCAGAACAGAAGATTGAAGACAATTTGGGGGATTACGGCTAAGATTGATTATCAAAAGCCTAATCCTCCAAATTAAAACACAGTTAAAGGAAAATCATAAGTGTTTTATCAGACAGAAAGACCTCCACCGCCACATCAGAGGAAAATTGATTCCTCTCAGCTACCACAAAGCCACCTGTGCCTCAAAGCATTCAAACAGAGGCTAAAGTTATTGATCAAACGAAGATATTTGCCTCAGCGCAGCTAAAGATTTAATTCTGCCAAGGGAACTTAATGCAAAAAAATATCAGCAGAGTTATTACATCCTGACACAGAGCCTCAAAGGTCAACAAAATCTCCCACCGAGCTTAAATCTTTAATGTAAATCAATTAATACAGTGAAACACCTGTAAACTTCTCCATCGAGCCCCTCAAAGGTCGGGAAGTCATTAATCTGTATTAATTAGCTTGGGAGATCTTTTATCAGATCTCACCTCCTCATTCTTCTATATATACTTATGTAGAAGATGAGAAATTGTTGGTTGCAGAACTTTGAAATATACTTGAGCTTGAGACTCCTACTTGTAAATAATGTTCACTGGCTCTTGAAGCTCTGCTTGTGATTAGATAAGTTAGGCTGAGAAAAGTAAAGATGATTGCTGAAATGAAACATTGGACCTGAAGACTGTAACTGGTTTGACATCAATAACAAGTTGTTTCTTGGGATCCTGGTCTATATCACTGGTGAACTACCCCTTTCTTTGTTATTGTTCTTTCCTTCTATGTATGCCATATTGTTCACTATTCTCTAATAAAGAACAACAATTATAGAGTTAAGATTTACTGTTTACCAGTACCCTTCTCTGACTGTTAAGCTTTATCTCAATGTTTTCCTCTAAATTGTTTATTTAAGAATGATTCAATACAGTTTAAGCAGTTAGGAATGTTGGCGTTCCCTCGTTCTACTGTTTGCTTTAAACATTATTCTTGAATGTGATTTCCATTGTTTGCTTATTAAAGTTGGACTAGAAAAGTGATGGTGAGCCCTGTTTTCTAGCTTCTTGTTCCAAAGGTAGATTCTGAAATTTTCCCTAAGTGTTTGCTGAAAGCAGACTAGGTTTAAAAGTACCTTATCTGATCTTAAGTTGCACTTTGTTTCCCTTAGGTGTTTTCATACTTTCTGAAGGTAATTATGCGGATTACTGGATTGTTTGTCAATTAAGCTGCTTTAATACAAACTTGCCCAAGAAGTTTATGGTTAGCCCTGACCTTGGTTGGTTTTAAACAGTTACTTAAGAGGCTTTTCTTGTTTGGACTGACTATAAATCCTTGTTGAAATTATTATCAGTTTCCACCCCTCCAACACTTTATTGTTTCCATTCCATCATTTTAATCTCAATAATCTTGTGATATAGATGACTTGCCCCTTGAATCACTCTTGATATTGTTGCTCAATTAAAGCCCCGTTATGACTCCATCGCCCAATGGACTAAAAACCAGCGTTATATCTATCTTTTTAGCCAAAGCTTGTTCTGATTGCTTGCAACTTCTCACCTTTGAAACTCTTTGCATTTAGGACTTTCCACCTCAAATAATAATCATGCTCAACCATCCAAAAACAAAACAAAACCCTCGGCCTTCATAACTAGCCTAACATCATTACCCAAACTTCAAAGACAAATCCATCTTTGCACTTATTGGAGAGATACCTATCCGGATTCAGGAGGGCTAGATCCTAGAATCCCAAAGTGGTTGAAACGATGTTCTCCCTGCAGTCGGACTTTTGCCAATCTTGTTGATTACAGGGTGCTAACAAAGCCATTGAAGGGCGGGCATTAAGAATCAAGAAGAATCTCTATATGAATGATCGAGTTCTGGCGATGGGCATTACTAACGTAGCTGAGAAAGTTGAATAGTTCAACACAGAGAGCGTTAGCGTAATTTACAACGAAAAAAGTCAAAATTCCGCAGCGTCGAGGTTCGTTCCTAAAAGCATGCAGCCAACATTTTATGTGAAAAGTCAAATGTTCAATTATCAGAGTCAAAGGCAAGGATGTTCCATTTGACTCCATCATTTAAGGTAAAGTCAAAAGTATTTAGGCATATGTTTTGTGAAATACTTATGATATGCCCTCACGAAATATTTGAGATGTGCCTAGGTTTTTTTCTCAAAAGGAAAAATGAGGCTTTTAAAAAATAGATGTTAGTTGGAATTTTAGTAATTATGAAGTGCTTTGAGATGTGCGTAAATTCCTTTTTCAAAAAGGAAAAATGAGCTTTTAAAAATGGTCGTGGTTAAAAATTTAAAGCGTTTTTAAAAAGGTTTATAGAATTTTTTTAAAAGGGCTCGTTTAAAAAGGTATTGTTAATATTTGAAAGTTCTTCTTTTCTATTACCAAAAAAAATTGTTTGAAAAATGTATTTCAAAAAATTAACAAAGAAAGTCATTGTAAAACCCTAGTGAATTTTTAATGTAAAACATAAGCATGGAGAAGGATAAAGAAAGTCATTGAATGTAAAACATGAGCATGGAGACGGATATAGAAAGTCATTGTAGAACAATAGTGAAGTCTAACCACTGTAACCGCTATGTTTGTAAGTTAATTTTTTTGTTGAGCCATAATTAACCAGCACTCAAAAAATAGGAAAAGAAATGAGGCTAAGACAATTAAAGCAATAACAAAAGTTGTTTTAGAGCTATTTGAATGGATTGGGAGACAAAAGGAAAAATAATTCCTTCGTATTAAAGTGCATAAAATAATGTGTAGATAACAACATTCTTCCCATCATTGCAGATGCAAAGACAACTAATGAGACTTGGGATACCCACAAGAGGAATTTTGGTGTAGTGGGGAGTAATCAAGTTGAAGATGAAGAGTTTGGTGAATCTCATTTGAAAGTGAATGACAATGATGATGGTCTGTTACCAAAAGCATAGAGAGAGCACACAAATGCTCATGAATCCCACCGTGCACAACCACAAGTGGATGACGATTTGGTGAATCCAGTAACAGTGCTTGTCGATGACAATGAAGTTACCATTGGAGCATCCCGTGTTATGGTGAATCCAACAATTCAATTTGTTGATGTTAAGTATGATGAAGACCAGTTAGCTAATGATGAATGGTTGCATATGATGCAACGAAAACATATAATTGATAAATTGGTAATTGGTGAGAAAATCCACTTGGGCACGAAAACAAGTGGAAGAAAACCTCTTTGAAGCAGCTAAAGTGATAAAGGCAGAGAAGGGAGCACAAGAAGACAAAGCTCTCATTATAGAGAAGAAATAATAGAACCAACATGGTTCTGCAAATATTTTTAATCCTAACATTGATTTCTAGTATGCACGTAAACAAAACAATTATGAAGAAGAGATAAAGTTCCTTGAATCATGGCTTGCAACACCATGTTTTGATAAAGTATGCATAGAATTTGCAAAAATGAATGTTGAAGCCAGCACGGATGATGAAAACATTAATGAAATTTTCATGTATTGGAGTCCTAAAGAGATGAAATTGTATTATGAACTTATGTTGCAGCAAAAGATTGATGATGAAAAGCACACTACAGAGGATGACATGTGACAGTAGTCCACATACAAGTTGATTTTTGAAGAAATCGAGGAAATGCTTAGACAACCTAGAACAAAGAAAGAGTTTTCCAAGAAAATGAAGAATTTGAAATTTGAAGCCTGCAACAAAAAGAGAAAGATGAAAAAATTTAGAGGATACATGATTTGGAAGAAAAGAAAAAGAAAAGAAAATTGAGTTCATGTCAATTTTTTTTTAAATTTTAAGCATAACTAAGACTTAGACTAGTAGGCATCTTAGTTTTCATTTTTTGTGGTTGTAATTAAAGGGGAGTGTTGAATAAAATAATTATAACCACCTACTAGGTGTCGTAATTGTCCATGAAAGTGTCACAATTAGTTGGATTCTAGTTCAGTTCAGTTAAGTTTAGTTGAGAGTTTCACTCTAGTCATTAATTATTGTTGTCTCCAATGTAATCTTATTTAACAAGCTTTTGAGTAATGTGAATTTAGAGACCTTTGCTCCACATTTTCCATTCTCTAACGATTACCATTTTTAATTAAATAATAATAATTCTAGAAGCAAGATAATGTGGAGAAATGGTTTTGCCACAGTGATTACGGTTTATTTTCCTGGTTGAGTATTAATTTGATAAAGTCACATTTAAATCATGCTTCTTTTAAATGCCATATTGTAACTTCAGAACAATATTCCATTGGAAACTTTAAAATGTTTATTAAATATTATTTCTAGCTAATATGTTCCATCATCACTTTACAAACCAATGACACATGAAACACATCAAAGGAAATTTGCAAAATTTTTATAAATATTTTTAGTCTGCCTATCGTCCAACACATTAGGCACATCAAACTTTTTTCTCTTCTTATTTTTATTCGTGCCGTATACCTCAAATTTCAAGATGCCTTAAGGGTGACAAACAAGCAAAGGATCAATGTTTTTCAGCCTCAATCTTGGGGTTTTGGGCTTTCGGTACAAGTTTTGTAATGAGCTATCATGTTGCATAATGGTATTGATGGCTCTAAAGGTTCCATATCAATCATTGCTTGCAAAATGAATTATGGTGGTAGCACCAAAATTTTACTCCTTTTCAGTAGCATACCCTCACTACTCCTACTATCCATAACGAAAGTGGAGGGGAATCTCAAACTCCCAAAGCAAGGAAATGGAGGCACTTTTTTTTGTCCCAAGTTGCTTTCTGTAATAAAATACACTCACTTAAAAGAATAGTAAGTTTGGTTGTATGAACACTCTCTCTTTCTTGTGTGTGAGTGGTGAGGCAACGACTAGATACTGCACTATGTGTGGCATCGGGAACTCTAGAGTTGATAGAAATGAAACTGGAACCTCTAATTGGATGCAAAGAACCTAGTTTCGTGTTGCACATGGTTCCTCAGAACATGAGATATAATGCTTGTAGCTCTACATCTTACCTGAAAATTATCTTGACCATTAATTAAAACAAGAGCCTGAACAAGCATACCTCCAAAAGATACATGATTGCCATCTTCAATAAAGTCTTTATCATGCAAATTTAGCTATCATGGTGGAGTTACTGCTTAAGCAAGCCATGACAAATATTCATTCAGGGATTGCATTCAGTGATTATTACACCATTTAAAAGTTTTTTTTTTTTTTTGTATAATGCAATAGGAATGACCATGAAAACTATGAAAAGCAAGGGGGACCCAAAATTTTTAAATGTACATGGTGAAAATTTTGGGGGTTTTTTTAGGGGCTACAATAGGACCCAGTTGCAGACACTGTCTATTATTTTTACTACATACGTGCTATCAACATAACACCCATCACACACTCCATACCATACTTCTCCTATCACTACCAAACTCCCTTATATGAGGCAATTTCTTTTTGCGCTCACCCCTCATCATTTTTTCAATAGCCCTTATTTGTCTATTATCCTATTTAAAACTTCACTAGACACCTATCTCAACATCCTCCACTCATATCTAGTTCATCATTCCTATTATTCACTTTCACTTCACATATTATCTTAACATGACTGCATCAACCATTTGAGAATTGGTCAAATTTAGTAGCTCAACAAGTACATTTAGCATCCAAACACCATGCAAAGCAATGACAAATCTGTCAACATTGGTTTTCAATGGCAAGGACACTGGTATGTTCTATTTTCATTACCTCTAGTTACAGATATGATGAAAATTACTTTGTAAACTGGTTATTGTTGGAAACAGAAATCTAACTATGAAAATATACTTACATTAGAAAGATTGAACATAGTCCTTGTTCTAAACACTTTTAAACCATCGTCATGTAAATGTTTTATCATAAACAATCACAAAATGAATTAACTTATAATTTGATAGTTTTGCAATTGAAAATAAACTAGTCTTTAATCAATTGAATGGTTCATATGAATAGCCTTCATTATGTTGTCACACCACACTAAATTATAAATAACGAAAATTAAAACATAAATCGTTATGCATTCAATAAATTGTAACTAAAAGAAAACTAATGTAGAAAAAAACAATGATTCCCATACAAGGGGGCCTCGTGGCTTTGACAAAGAACTCTTAAAATATAAAATTGCTCATGAAATAAACTTGGACATGCCAATTACTTCAATAGCAACAGAGTTCATATTAAAAAATAATGTTTCTCCAAGATCATAGTATCTTTTTAGGTTCACATGATTTCCATTTATATATTACATAATGGAATTTTAGATATCCAAAACCCACGAATCCTCAACCTGGTCTTAACATCAATCTAGAGGATCTTTGGTGGAACTGATAGGTGGATGGGCTTATTTGGAATCTACCATAAGTCAAAATCCCAACATGGAATGTGCACAACTACTTGCAGCAACGATTGTGCTTCAAATAAACTCAGTTGAAACTACCATTATGTTTCAAAAAAATGTTTAGTGGCTACAGAATTGTAATTGAGTTACTATAAAATCGGAAATCCAAAATTGGAGATTTCCAATTTTGTAGCTACTCATTAATTTTTTTTAATTAAATCACATTGCATAAGGGAGAATGGAACTGAACATCAAAATGGACAATTTACCTTTACTATCCTTCACTACAATAGCGAAGAAACCTTTTGGCAATACAGGGGACTATCGTCGACTCTCTTTTTGCCTCTACCTCGACTTTACAAACGCTTTGCTTCATTTTCTGCCGGGCCGCACCTACTGCACGCTATGATGAGGCCGTGTCATGATGGTTACCCGCTTTGCCATGAACTGAGTGATGGAGACACATTTTTATGTGTTAACGTCAATCCGTATGTCTGAAAATTTAAGCAACATATTTGTTTTAAGAATTCAGAATAGTTTAATTAATTTTTAAAATATTAAATATAGGATTAAGGTTTAAATTTAAAAAAAATAAAAAATAATAATAATAATTTTATCTTTTATTTTCTTATTCATTAGTAAAATATTAAATATTTTAATTTAAATATTTTTAAATTAATAAAAACAAAACCATACTTATTTATTTTCTTGTTTTACATAATTAAATCTATATATATTTATTTTTTAAATTGAAAATGTTTTTATGTGTAGAATATGTATAGAGTTTCAGTGTAGTTCATCATCATGACATAGGTGTATCTGATCTAACAACAAAAATATAAAATGTAGAGATGCTCGAGAAAATTCAAAAGAAATCAAAATGATACATTAAAAAGTCAAATTTAACAAAAAATCAAAAAATGAAATAACCAAAATAATACATTAGAAAGTCAAATTAAACAAAAAAACCAAAATGATACGTTTATTAATTATGAGCAAAGTTACATTGTTAGAAGTTTTTCAAAAATTTACCACAATTGGCCAAGAAAAGACCCAAAAGCTTAATATAACCTACTTCCATGATCACCCAACATTATCCCCTGGAGCTTGGTCCACTAGAATGTTTTCATGTTGTTGGTGGAAAGCCTCATGCACATGGGCCTTCGTGTGTTCTACTCTGCCTTCTATGTGATCCAACCGCTCTTGGAGTTGCTTTTGTCCACGTTTGAGAGAATCCATCAGGTCCAACATTTGCCATTAATTATGTTGGAGATCGTTCATGAAAACACTTATCTCATTTATATTGTCATGGCGGTCTCTAGCTAGCTACTCTACCAAAGTTGTCACCTCTATCGAATGGTGGAGGAAATTCCACTCTTCCAGGGGAGGGAATGCATTGTTGCTACACTGCTTCACTGAGATCAACATGTTCTTTGCGCCCCACCCCTTGGCCCCGGGGACCCACGCCCCTTGCGAGAAACCTCTCTGGCGCTGCATGGAGATGATAATTGTTGACCAACATCTGCACTACCGTGAATTGTTTGCTAGTGCACCCTTCAAGCCCCCCAAACACACAAGATTGCAACAAAGACCAAAGTGGCCATAATTTTGACAAACATCCTCTCCAAATATCCCTAGCCGATATCTAAGATGACGGTTGTGAAACCCTTTATGTCATTCATGTCCCTCTGTACTCCAAGCCAAGTGAATCCTTCTTTGTCCACACCACCCAACAGTTTCTTCTTTACTAGCCACCCAATAGAGCCTCCACTCAATGAAGCCCACTTAGAATTCGCCCTCTATCCTACAAAATTATGTAGGTTGACATCCTAGTACAAGGGGAGTAGCATTGTTGTCCGTCGAGAGCATACACAAGTATTAATTTCCTCTACCCTTTCTAGGCTTTTTCTAACTCTTTACTGGTGTTGGAATTAGAAGCCCCACGAACCCTCACTACTCCAATGGTTAATGACCAGGTTGCTGAAGAAATGTGTACCAATGCCACCAAGACCGACTTGCAACAACATGGGTTTTCTCTGCATACACCCTCCAAACTTGAGGAACCATTCCTACTTTCTAATTATAGAATGAATTATCAGTATTGAAGATTAGCATTGCACCTTTGTGCTTTAACCAAGAGCTTCCACAAAAGTTGCCTCTGAATTGACCACTCGCTCCTAACTATATGCACCTCCTTTAGTCCAAGGTCCTAGATAGTGTGACCGACTCTCAGATCTTCATTTGTTGCATCCTTTGAGCCTGACGCTTCTTGAGTTACAGGGTTGAGGCAAGAGTTCAAATTGTTCCAACAACCACCTTGCTTGCCATACTCTTGACATTTCAACCACCACACTACTCCCATAATCCAAATACTACAGAATAACTCCCCTACTACCCTTCGGCTCAACATATCACCCCCAACTTCTGGGGTTTTCCTCATCTTGGCGTGCTCGCCAACTACTTTTTGTCTTTCATATCCTTTACGAATGGGGAGGGTTAATACTTGACGAGGTTCATTATTATCCATGTTGCACTCCCCCATAAGGGATATAAATTTAAAATTATTATTATTATTTAAAATTATATATATATATATATATATATATATATATATATATATATATATATATATATATATATATATATATATATATATATATCAATTAATTACTTTTTGTATATATATAGAATTTTATATAAATTTAAAATTACTAATATAATCATTATTATTATTTAAAATTATCAATTATTATTTTTGGATAAGAAACAAATACTAAGGTTACCAAGCGGAAATCTTAAGAATTGGAGGTCCTTTTTTTATCCCTCACATCCACAAGCTTTTCAATCAAGCAGCCAAGCAAGGGTTCCCTAAACCATGGACTCAGAGCCTCATTATCCCTATTTTTAAAAGTGGGGAAACAACTAACCCCTCTAATTATCGGACAATTATGATCAGCCCTCTCTTAGCCAAGTTATATGGTATTATTTTGGAAAAGAAGTTGAGCATATGGCTTGAAAGTGAAGGTAAGCGGGCTAAAGGCCAAGCGGGTTTTAAAAGGCAGCACTCAACAACAGACCACCTCGTTATGCTTAGGATCATTGTGGAGGAATGTCGCAATGATAAATCCAATATCTTCTGTTGCTTTGTGGACTTTAGAAAGGCTTTCGATGCAGTTCCTAGAAAAAACCTATGGAATAGATTAGAAGAGCTAAATGTTCCTTTAGAGCTAAGAGCGGTCGCTATAAGGTTATACGAGAATGTAATTGCCAAGTTAAAGAGCAATGAGGGGTGGTCGAAAGATATTAAGTGTAATATCAGAGTCAAACAAGGTTTCCCCCTCTCCCCTACCCTATTTGGCATTTACATCGACAAGATAGAAGGTTGTTTAGAGGAAGCAAGTTGTGCTGGCACGATCTTAGCTGGGATAGTCATCATCCTTCTTGTCTATGCTAACGATAATGTTCTTCTCGCAAGGTGCCCATCTGATCTTGATAAGCAACTTAGACTTCTTAAGGATTTCTGCTCTACCATGGGTATTACTGTTAACACTGACAAAACAAAAGTTACGATTATCAAAGCCAAGAAGGACACTCACGCCAATTTTATGTATGACAATAGTAACTTGGAGGAAGTGTCTTCTTACAAGTACCTAGGAATCGATATTCATCACAAGCTCAACTGGAACTATAGCATTGAGAAAAGGATTAATGGGGGGTGGAAAGCTTATTTTGGTCTTGAAAAAAATTGTAAAATGGCAAACCTCATAATTTGGGATAGAAAGAAGTTCCTCTTTGAAACTTTAGTCACTCCTGTTATCTTATATGGATGTGAGGTTTGGGGTTGCAACATCTGTAGAGAATCCTGGAGAAAGATTGATCAAATCCAGAAGCGTTTTATAACGTATAACCTCAAAATTAAAAGCAATACACCCGATCCTATTTTCCTTATAGAAGTGGGTCTTTCCCCTATCGAGAGCCTAGCTATGACTAGGCTTCTGTTGTACAAGCACAAGCTCAATAGCATAGGAGACCATAGACTTCCTAAGCTAGCTTTAAATTCCAGCCAAAACCACCTAAGGCTCAAATGAGGTTGGTATAAAGACATCAGGGTCTGGTTAAACCATTGGGAGATCGACGAGAATGTTGCATTGCAAAACATTAATAACATTACAAAAATTGTTACTTCTAAGTTCAAAGAAAAAATGTGGTGTGAGAAAGATCTAGCAGCTAAAAGAAAATTAAGATATTATAAGGAGGTCATCAACCCCACCCTAGAAGATCAAAAGTATCTCTCTGCTTTAACTAGCTCAAAGAAGAAAATTAATATAGCCAAGATTAGAACGAACTCTCATGAGCTCCATAGTGAAACTAGTCATTGGACAGTTCCTAAAACACCATGGATGGAAAGGATCTGCAATCTCTGTGAGAATATGAACATCGAGGATGAAAATCACTTCCTCTTAGAGTGGCCCGCGTACAACCACATCAGATCTCAATTTCATAATCTTTGTTGCAATACTGACCTTCCTAGCCTTTTAAAATGTCAAAATTATAGTGAGCTCGGGAGGCTTCTCTCCAAGCTTTTTGAGCATAGAAATAAAATCTTAAATGAAACTAAATAATTCGTTTTTTTAGGTCCGATAGACCAAAAATTGGTCTCAATGGACGTTAACCATCATCATCATCATCATTAATCATTTAATTTATATGCCTACAATAATTAATACCATATGTCTAAAAAATTACAATTATTTTCATATGCATATAACATTTTTTAATTAATCAATTTAATTAAAAAATAAAAAAACTATAACAACCAAATTCAACATACTACTCAAATTATTAAAAACATTCTTGCTTCACACATATTAATCCTTTAAAATATATATTCTTGCTCCATCTATTTGTTATAAATTGATGTCTCTTGACATTTATTAATCATTTAATTTAAATAGCTACAATAATTAATACCATATATCTAAAAAAAAATCAATTATTTATATATATATTTTGATTACTCAAATTAATTAAAAAAATTAAAAAAAACATAACAATTGAATTAAACTTTTAATTTATGACCACTACTGAAAATAATAAAAAATATTCTTACTTAATTTATAATTACTACTAAAAATATTAGAAAACATTCTTGCTCCACACATATTAATCCTTGAAAATTGCAGCACTAGATCTGGGACAATGTCGAGTTGACAAAATTGGGAAATTCTTTGAAGCAACCACGAAAAAAAAAACAAATGCTATAAGAAGTGCAAAGAGGCATTCCGAGAATTGAACTCGGGACCTCTGGCACTCTAAGCTAAATCAAGGATGACAATGTCGAATTGATAAAATTATGAAATTAAGCTAAATCTGGGACGATAATGTCGAGTTGACAAAAACAAATGCTATAAGAAGCGCAAAGAGGCATTCCGAGAATTGAGCTCGGGACCTCGGCACTCGAAGCTAAATCTAGGATGACAATGTCGAATTGATAAAATTATGAAATTAAGCTAAATCTAGGATGACAATGTCGAGTTGACAAAATTAGGAAATTCTTTGAAGCATTCGCGAAAAAAAGGGGCATTCCCAGAATTGAACTCGGCACCTCTCGCACCGTCCGCTAGATGTAGGACAATTTAGAGTTGACAAAATTGGGAAATTCTTTGAAGCAACCTAGGAGAAAAGGGAGCAAATGACGATAATGTCGAGTTGACAAAAACAAATGCTATAAGAAGCGCAAAGAGGCATTCCGAGAATTGAGCTCGGGACCTCGGCACTCGAAGCTAAATCTAGGATGACAATGTCGAATTGATAAAATTATGAAATTAAGCTAAATCTAGGATGACAATGTCGAGTTGACAAAATTAGGAAATTCTTTGAAGCATTCGCGAAAAAAAGGGGCATTCCCAGAATTGAACTCGGCACCTCTCGCACCGTCCGCTAGATGTAGGACAATTTAGAGTTGACAAAATTGGGAAATTCTTTGAAGCAACCTAGGAGAAAAGGGAGCAAATGATACACGAAGCGCAAAGAGACATTCAGAGAATTGAACTCGACACCTCTCGCACCCTTAGCGAGAACCATACCACTAGACCAAATGCCCTAAGTTAAGAACTGTGTTTTCTGGTAACCCTCCACTACAAATGGAATTTTGAAATATGAAATTCGTTTTCAGGGATTCCTGGGATTCTTTTAAAAGCGTGCCTTTCAGTGTTATAAGTTGAATTTGAACCCATGCCCTCTTTCTGTGAATGGTTCTTGGAACTTTTCAATCATTCAAGTCAGAAGTGCTCTTCTGTGAGTGTTCTTGGAACTTCTAAAAATGTTAAATATCACTGTCCGAAGTGGGATTTAAACCCACGCTCAAAGCTTTCAGTGTGAGAAGTAGGATTGAAGCCCACACCATCTATCTGTGAAAGGTTCCTGGAACTCTTCAAAATGTTAAAGTATTCTCACCGTCAAAAGTGGGAATTGAACTCGGGACATCTCGCACCAACGTAAGTGAGAATCATACGAGTAGACAAAAATGCCCTTAGATGGAGACTGGAGTTCTGGTAACCCTCCACTGCAAGCGGCCTTTAAAACCTGAAATTCCTTTTCAGGGAATCATTTTCTAAACGCGACTTTCAGTGTCATAACTTGAATTTGAAGCCACGCCCTCTTTCTGGAAGGTTCTGGGAACTTTTCAAATGTTAAAGTCAAACGTCCTCTTCTTGGAGTGTTCTTGCAACTTGAAAAAATGTTATAAAGATTCATTGTCAACCCATGCTCAAACTTTTCAGTGTGAGAAGTCGGATTGAAGCGTACATCATCCATCTGTCAGATCCATAACTAGCATTTGCACAGAGAAGGTGTAATAAAGTCGCTAGTGGGAAATGTGGAAAACAATAATTTAGTGAAATATATGGAAATTTTAGTTTTTATATATCTTTGAATAGGAGGTTAAATTTGAATAGGAGGTTAAATTTAAAAAGAAAGTTACACTAATATAAAGTGACACTAATATAATTGTCGAGACTAATGGCATAGTAATGATGGTATCCTTCTTCTTCGTGCTCCGTTTTCATCCTATACTTTACTATATGAATTTAAAATTGTATTTTTAAATTCCAACAATTCTAACATAAAATAAAAATTTTAAAAATAATTTTTTACACTTTATTTTTTTATAACTAAAATAAAATGAAATTATAACATATCATTTTTATTCAATTTTGAAAAAGAAATTATTCACTTATAAAGTTAATAGGGATAAATAATATAAACATCTTTTTGTTTTTTTTTGTCCTCTAAACATATTTTAATAATAAATTTTGGAATAAATTTTGGAAGATTATTTAATTTATAAATTTAATTCCAATATAAAATTCAAAATCTTAATACCAAGATTTGAAGTGACTGAGTCAAGCTGGATATAACTGTCATTTTCCAAGGAAGTGACCCGAAAGCATGTTGTAGCTCATATCAATGTATTGTGCACTTGTGAGAAGCATGAAGGCATGATCAATAGAACTCGAAAGTTTATTTTGATGAAAATCTAAGTTTTTTAAAACTGGAAGCTTCTCTAAACTTGCCGGAAATTCTCCATTGATAGTGTTTGATAACAAATTCAGAGAGATTAAATGTTGCAAATTTGTCAAATTATTTTCCATCCGTCCAAGAAAAGAATTTCGGCTCAAATCTAAGTTATGAATAGAGCTCATTCAACCAATTGAATCAGGAATTGCTCCAGTAAGTTTGTTAACTGCAAATGACAAATTTTGAACACTTCGCATACCACCAATTTTCACTAGAACGGTCCCATGAAATAGTTTGTATGAAAGATCAATATACTGCATAGACTATAATGTTCCCCAATCTGCAGAAAACTTCCTTGTAAGAGATTTATTAGAGAGACTTATATTTTGAAGCATTTAAAGCTTACTTAATATCCCAATCTGAATCTCTCCACAAAGATTCATGTTGTTGAGGTCAATTCCAGTGAGCATGTCATTGTTGCACACAATTCCTTGCCACAATGTTGGACAACCATTCAAATCCACGATTTTTCATTCCACGAGTTAAGTACATAACCAAAAGGATCCTTTTGGATTCCTTTCTTGAATTCAAGAGGTGCCAATGCATCCTTAGAAAGTGTTTAGAAAGTGTTTGAGCCATAACAAATCCAACAGACAAAGCAAGGGTTGTTATTGTTAGCAGTGTAACAAAATTCATTCTACTTATTTCCTCGGATACCAAAGACATCTTTACTTCCAAAACCCTGCGAAATGAGCTTCCGGTTTAATCACTGAGGAATTAAAACCAATGAAGCTCTTTTGTTCATCTTTGCCAAATAATACACTAGATGCTTGAAGGTAATGCTAATCATATCTCGTGTGACAGGAAAGGAAAGGAGATCGAACTCTCTATTGCAAAAAAAAAATCAAAATTTTGGAGTGGGACATTCACCATGTATCGCAGAGCCTCAACTGCTTAGGCAATACGCTCAGTATCACTAGGAAATCAACCTTTTTGGAGCAACAAATTCTCCTTGTATCACTAGAGAATCACTTGTTAATCAACTTATTCAGTGATACATTGTATTGCTGGAAAATCAGCTTTTTGGAGCGGTACATTCTCCCAATATCACTAGAGAGAAGTGATATACATCTGCCTGGTATTATTGAGGAAATCACTTTTTAGAGTGATAAGAAGACAATGCTTATTTCAATACATATTTTGGGAATATTTTGAAGAGTTAAACAATTGACTTTGACTTTAATTTCAGCAATTGGATACTAAAATATTTATGAAATCAGAATATTCTGAAAAGTTAAACAATTGAGTTTAACTTCACTCTCTGCAACTGGATTCTAAAAAATTTATGAAATCTATCATTGAATTAAATTGAACTTATAAAAAATATAAACTTTGAAAAATCATTATATAAGTAAGTTTCATCCCAAAAATAATAAAAGTGGTCAACACTTAATATATTTTACCTTCATAATTAATAGGATGCGATGCCTCACATCATAATAATCTTCTATGATATACACACTCAGTCAATGATATTCTTGTCAATGTGGATTATTAAGAAAGAATCTAAAGAAGTGGAACTCAAACTATTAAGATTCCTAAATTAATCAATAAGTATTCACTTGACAAAATAATAAAATTTTGACATCAAATCTCTCAAAAGAAATCTAGGAACCATGTTTGTTATAAACTATGAGCAATTGAAGTTGGGCAAGCTATATCCAAAACATTACATTGTGTTGAAGTTGGAAGAAAGTAAGTGCATTCTGGATAATAGGTTGCCATGTCAATTTCAGGAGCAAGGGCCGAGTTGATGTGGTTGAGTTCTGGGTTGTATGTGGGACGTTTGGAGTGTGGACAGACCTTTGTTTGTAAGCTGCATTCCATGTGATAGTTGCAGTGAGGGCCGAAGTCTATGGTGCCTATTTAGGTGGGGCCGAAAGGCCTAAAATCATTACAGACTAGTATTTAAGTGGCAGCAAGTGGGAGCAGATTACAAGAAGATGCGGGCCGCAGTTGTAGAGAGGCTTTTGTGGCAGATTGGAAGGGTTGACGTGGATTGCAATTGTGCCCTAACCAGACTGTAGACCTATAGCAAAGAAACACCAACCCTAAGGTCTATGTTTGAGGTTGATTTGTTGCTAGACGATAGGTCCAGGTTGGACAGATTTGGTTGGGCACCTTAAGGCTATTAGGAGGGCAGCAAGTAGGTGACCCAAGTAGCCCTAGATAAGCTTGGCAAGGACATTGACAGTTGTAACGAGGGTGAATATTTGTGTAAGCGCAGGACTGATTCTTGAAGGACAAAGGAAGGAGGTCAAGGGAGCATATTACATCAACCCAAGTTCATTGAAGAGGACATTTTGCAGTGATAGGTGGCAGCCCTCCAACTCGAAGATTGTCTTCATTGGAGCAGTGCAGGAAGGCATTAGAGGGAAGAAGTCCAAAAGGAGCTGAGGAACAACTGTGGGAAGTTGAGAGTTGTTCACAAACATAGTTGTGAACAACTCAACAAGAGTCTCTACGTGTTGATACGTTGATGGACTAATGATAAAATAAAGAGCAGTTGGATGAGCCGTGTTCAGTGAACTAAAGGAGTAGGACCATTGATAGAGGCAGGAGTTGCAGATTGGGAGTAGATGGACCAACAGTTGTGTTCAAGTTATGAAAAGAGGAGTTTTGATTGTGCACTACATCAGCTAGATCGTCAGAGTATCTTGTTCTTGTATTCTTGTATTAGTGGATGTATGAGGGCCATTATCCCAGAGCGACAAATACAAGAAATATAGTACTAAATGTGCTCTTTCCACCCATCACATCATCATCAGAATATCCATGGAATTGGTAGTGTATCTCCGACCATAGGTAATAGAATCACAAATATATCCCAACAAGAAACTATCTAATATATGAGGCTCATTCATAGATCGATTCAAATCTTTATAATGAGGCATATGGTAGGTGTTTGTCAAGAATCACCAGGGATCCCAAAAGATATATATATATATACTTCTCCATCTCATCATATCTTTAAGCCAAAAACTAGTACATCAGGTCTAGGTCTTCCATCTTAACTTTACATCGATAAATGAGAGGGTCATCATCTGATAGGTAGACATCATCAAAATGACATATCTCGTCCACTTGCCATAACCATCAAGCTATCTGCAACCTACCCCCTTCCTATTATTAACCCATAGGTTCATGTACCAAAAACATTAATCATAATCATGCAGCCTCTAAGGTAACATAGATATATATGAAGCCATCATCAGTGTGATCATACGCAGCTGTCATGACTTGCTTTTATCAATAATCATTGGGCAAGAAAATTCATTGGGTCATTTTTCCAGGTATTTTATAGCTCCCTTTGAGGCCTTGCTTTAGGTGATCATCTAGGCTTCAATCACGAGCTCCTCATACGAGATATGAGACTTTCCACGATGCAACTGCAACAACCAACTTCTAGGAAGCTTGCTTTAGGTCAGAGAGGAAAATTATGAAGAATCATCATGGTCCTTCTTCAACTCGGGTGAAGAAATCCTCTCATGAGATTATCCCAAAACAACTGCATTATCCTTCAATGCTAGATGAACGCTACCAATGCATCAAATTCCCCAATCCATGATGAGGAGGGGTTATTCGCATTCAGACATCCATATCCACAAGACCATTCTTTATAAGTTCCTAACGTAATGATGCATCAAAGAGCTCATTTACCCAACCAAGATGCCAAAATCAGGGTCTTCTGCTTATCGTGCTTGTCAAGACATAAAATCTGTTATGCACTTTCTTCAAGGTACCCCTGTTTTCATGCTCATAAGGATTGTTACAAGGAACTGCTCCAATGTGCCATGCACTTTTTTACTCCTAGCTGCTAGAATTCCAAGGGGTACCTAAAGGTGTCAACATAAAGGTGCTGCATGAATTTGCATTGCTCCAACTGCTAGAAAAAGATGTGAATGACTGCTACCATACACCATTATTGCTCTTTCAACTATTGCCACCATTCACAACTGCAGTTGCTACCACCACTGCTCCAAATGTCCATAGTCACTGCTCCTACACTCCTCCTACACTTCACTTCCTAAAAACACTATGCTGATTGGAAAATCTGATTTCTATTGCTCAACTCATCAAGCTCTCTTAGTCATTAAAGTCAAAGTTACTATCTTATTGATTATTGTCATCATCACTCTCAGTGGTGCCTCTAACGTCTCTGTTCAAACAAACTTAAAGTCTCTGGTCAAGTTATATTAGCTAGTATCATACATTGATCAAATGCATCTGAAGCAACCTGCCTACTATTCTCTGGTTTTTTTTTTTTTCCTGAAGCATCTTGCTATCAACAGTATACCACAAGGTTTAGGCTTGTTGATGCATTTTAGGATCCCTTCAGGTTGTTGGCCTTGTTATGCAAACCGCTCATTCAAGACAGTGTTAATGACTATAATATCATGCCAGCAAACTCTAGAAGATCTTTGTGCTTAGCGAAACTATATGATCTTCAGAACTTACTGACCACAGGTATACTTCAGTTAGGCCCACAGGAGGACTATCATGAAGACTTTACGATTATTGTCATACCAAGGTTATTGTCACAAGGGTGTTGTATCAAAACACTGCAATGATAGTCTTAAGCAACTGCTGGAGGGCAATGATGAACCTTGAGGTTTACTGCTGCAATAAGATAAATCTATTGTATACAGTGAGATTGCTTGAAAACACAACTATTGTGGAAATGATGAGATCTTAATTCTGATGCCCTTTCACTTCTTCAACTTAAATATGCCAATTGAAAGTAACACATGTCTTCACTTAGGTCATTACTTAAATTGATCAGAGGTATGCTCCAGTACAATCATAACCAATCATTGAAGGTAGGATATCAAAACAATAAACATGCCACTGTAGGTTGATCAAACTTCAGGTGTGAACTAAGATATTTAATGAAATTGGCATATTTCATTCCTCAAATGTGAATGTCTTAAGAGCTTATAGGGATGTTGACATTGTCACGGTTTATACTCGATTCATCAAGAAAGTCGATCATATATGTGTCAAATCGTGGATCAGGGTGCCCAAAAATGATCAACGATCAAAATAACCATTAGAAGAGGAATCCATGGCACATCTCTGTCATGCTTCCATTTCAAATCACAGGATCATATCTAGGCAGAGGTATCTTGGATTACTTATTCTTGTTATATATATATATATATATATATATATATATATATATAACTTTAAAGCCTCCCCAAAAAGGGTTCAAACTTTAGTTTTTGCAGGCATTACAGTAGCCAACACAACAATAATAACAGCAGAATAGACAATGAAAAAAAGTCTGAATAGCCTAAGTTATAGTGTGATGAAGGTAGATAAGCTGAGATTCAACGTTTAACCCACTCGTAGAAATGAAGAGTTAAAGAAGAGAAACGTGTGGATTGGTACAAGATCTTAGTTGAATGGTATAAATCGGGTTACCAAAAATAGCCAAAGAAGCAATATACGCCAAATATGAATTTTATATACAACTTCAGATCATAACAATGATGATCCCGAGGTGCACATATAATGCGCACATCAATCCCAAACAAATATGAGAATAACTCCAAATAATCCCTAAATAACCCAAAGGTAACAATAAAAAATATATTTCCCGTGTTGTCGAAGGCCTCATTTGGGATTCAGAGGAAAAGAAGCTAAATGCAACCTATTTTTTCTTTTAGTCTGGAGTTTATCTAGCTCTAGAACAAGCTTGGTGAACATCTCCATTTTGGCAATCTCGATTCTGGCATACATTTCAGAAAATCTGACAAGGGCATCTGTCAATTATTGGATAGGGTTAGTGGACTTGCCTTTGCGTTTCTTCGAAAAAGAGGGTGAGTTGGAGGCAACAAACTTCTTCCGCTTAGGAGGAGGTTCCTTTTCTGGCGACGAGGAATCCTAGAAGTCCAATCTGCGATTATTCTTAGAGCTGTAAGAGCAGACATTGTTAAGAATGTGTTCCAAAGAGTAGTCGATGCCGCCATATTGTTGGCTAAACCCTTGCCTTTGTCAGCACCGACGAAGATCAACAAAACCATGTCCTACATATACATGGAAATCGACATCGGTGGTGGGGGCGGCATGCTCTCGCCTGCAAACCCTTTCGGCAGCTCGTAGTCGACGCCCTGGTTGAGCTCGAAGGACGATTGGCAGGCTTCCAGAAGATTCTTCCCTTTGTCGGATTTCGTGGTTGTGGCTGTGGCCATGGCCATGATCTTGTCAAGCTTTTGGAAAAAGGACCAGTGAACAGAGCTGAGTCCTCTGTTCGCGGCACATTGCTTCTCTAGCTTGTAACGACGCTTAAGATTCTCGAACTTGTCACGGCATTGCTTCATGGTCTTCGGAGCAATGTTGGAGGCGTCGCAGTGGGCATTGACTGTGCACATGATTTCATCCCAGTCCTTAATCTTGAGGTATCCCTTGATGTTGGTGCATTTCTCTCCATGGCTGTCCAGCAGCCTCAACACTGTGGAGGGGTGCCATTCGCATCGAGACACCGATGATGTCGACCTGCCCACCACGGCCCCTTCCTTGCCATACTCATCTTCATCCTCGCTCACGCCCTACGAGAGCTCGACCATTGCCCGTAGGATGGCTACAACATTTCCAAGAATGTCACAAAAGGTCGTCGGTTCTGGGTTAAACTCAAACTCATCCAAAATTTTGTTTCCATGTGTCAAAATGTAATTGGCTATAAGGGCGATGAGAAAGTTTTCTGATTGGGTGGGTTGAACAGTGTTTGCCCACCCAATCTCATAAAGAGAATGCCTCCGACGTCATTAGAAATCGAGTTGGTTTTAGTGTGATTTTTTTAAGGCTTTTTTTTTGGTCTAATTTCTTTAAAATTTGGTAGGAATTTATGGAAAACAAAAGTTTGATGAGTAATGTTGCACAATGGAAATGCCCTAGGGGTTTTTTAGGGTGCTAAATCCATATATATAGTCAAAATACCAGTTTAAATAACAAAAATCAAGGTTTCACCTCATTTTTTTTGCTGGCACCTAAAACTCCAAAAAGTCGCACTAAAGGCAACTCCATTAGAAATGGCACCTAAAACTCCAAAAAGACTCAAAAAAGTTGCACTAAAGACAACTCCATTAGAAATGGAGCCTAAGACCACTCCGCCATTTGACACCTTAGGCTACTCGGCCATTCTGACATCTTGTGCCCTAGGGTTTAATTACCTATATGAGAGATAGGCCACTCGACCATTCTGACATCTTGCGCCTTAGGGTTTAATTACCTATATGAGAGGCCACTCGGCCATTCTGACATCTTGTGCCTTAGGGTTTAATTACCTATATGAGAGATAGGCCACTCGGCCATTCTGACATCTTGTGCCTTAGGGTTTAATTACCTATATGAGAGATTTTCTGACATATAATACATCACCCCAATCATGGAAGGGAATGGAACTTGTGATGAGTGCTATAACAACCTGCCTCATCACTGTTTAACCAAGACCCCACAGACATAGTTATTTGAATTTTGAATATACTATTTTTGTTGATCATTTATTGTTATTATGATTTATGATATTTGTAATAGGTGTAGTTTAAATTATAAATGACATGGTTTTTTTCATGATATTTTTTTTGGCTAATTAATTCATGAATTCAAAAATGCATTTTAAACAACAACAAAAAATTGCATTCTTTTTTGAAATTGTTTTAGGAAATTACGGTGAAAAAATTTATTTCGTCTATAAGTAAGACTAAGCCTTTGTAATATGTAAATGTGAACTTTAGAATTACCTTAGCATTCTAGCTATAAAAATGTATGTAATTACCTTTTTTAATTAAATAATAATAATTCTAGAAAGGAGATAACATGGATAAAATAGTTTTGCAACAGTGATATGTGGTTACTGTTGGAGAAACCAATTCAGACCACTTGCTAGATGTGATAACTATGTATCCCAGTATCACAACCAACTAGAGTTTAATTCCAAGTACTTGTTAGATGTGGTAATTGTGCATCCAAGTGTCCAGCAATTAGAGTTTAGTACAATTCAATTAATTTTCAATGGTCTCCTATGTAATCTTATTTCATAAACTTTTGAGTAATGTGAGTTTAGAGATTTTCCTCCAAGTTTTTCATTCTCTAACATATCAAGAGCGTGAGGTTGCCTAAGACTCACAGCAAAGAGAAGTGAGCTAGGTTCCATATCAAAGAAGCACGTTGATGTTGTGAAGCCATTGAAGGGCGGGCATTAAGAATCAAGAAGAATCACTATCTGAATGATCGAGTTTTGGCGATGGGTGTTACTAACGTAGCTGAGAAAGTTGAATATTTCAACGCAGAGATCGTTAGCGTAATTTACAACGAAAAAAGCCAAAATTCCGCAGCGTCGAGGTTCGTTCCTAAAAGCATGCAGCCACCATTTTATGTGAAAAGTCAAATGTTCGATTATCAGATTCAAAGGCAAGGAAATTCCATTTGACTTCATCATTTAAGGTAAAGTCAAAAGTATTTAGGCATATGTTTTGTGAAATACTTATGATATGCCCTCATGAAATATTTGAGATGTGCCTAGGTTCTTTTCTCAAAAAGGAAAAATGAGGTTTTAAAAATGGTCGTGGTTGAAAATTTAAAGCATTTTTAAAAAGGTTTATGGAATTTTTTTTAAAAGGACTCGTTTAAAAATGTATTGTTAATATTTGAAATTTCTTCTATTCTATTATCAAAAAAAATGTTTTGAAAAATGTATTTTAAAAAATTGACAAAGAAAGTCATTGTAAAACCCTAGTGAAGTTTTAATGTAAAACATAAGCATGGAGAAGGTGTTGAAGCCTCGAAAATTGTTGCTTCAAACATTGGGGGATAACCACCCGGTCGGGACCTTAAGACAACTCCTTTTCCGTTTGGGATGGTGGCTCCGACTGGATTGATAGGACCAATTTCTTAGTAATTTGAATGGATTGGTAATGGAATGATTGGATGGGGGAAAATGGGACTAAATGACTGAAATAAAAATACTAACTAATCTAATTTAAATACTGATAAAGAATTCTAAAACTAACTCGGGTATCATATGTGAATACAACTTAAAATTGTTTCAATTGAACAATAACCATAAAAATGTATTATAGCTTAATTGAAATGTGCAGCAACAAATAAAGATAACTCTGTTTAAGAAATTAAACAGAGTTATATTAGCATATTGTATTCATCATTGTATATCATTTACATATACTTTTGAAAGATAAATATTTCCAATATACTCAGAAATGATATATATATAAAGAAATATTGTAAAACGAAGTACATATAAACAATAGCAAATTTAAAAGAGAATATCATATAAAAAAAGAAACTAACAGTGAATAGATATAAATACCATATCCATCTTGAGACTTTCAAATGCAATCTGATACTCTAATCCAACAATTCCGATGCAAAATCAACTCCAAGGTACATAAATGCAACTCTTAAAAATAATTCCGCACAGAATCACCAGATGCGATCTTTTATAAAAGAATATAGGAGTAAATGGAGTACATAAATGTAATCTCCAAGTCAAAAATATTACAAATTAAGGACCCATTTCTAAATGCATGAAAGGGGTTTAAATAGGTATTTAACAAAACAAAATAACTAAAATTATTCCTACAATCTATCTAAAATAAAAATATCTAAAACTGAAATGCGAGCTTGTAGAAGACTGGCTCATTGATCATCAATTGAGGTGGATGTGCGAAGGTGGCAGATATTGAGCATATCTTGGACTTTTGTTGGCCGACTCATTTTTTAATGTAACTTCCCAGCGTATGTAGCATCAAAGAATTCAGGAATGATACAATGAATAGCATTCAAAAGAAATTTGATGGCCATCTGTTGGTTGTGTGGCTTGATCAGATAAGTCCACATAATATCCCATGAAATTCCTTGAAGTTTGCTAATCTGTTGATTTTTATTGATTATCTCTTCCTTCCACCTAGAATCAACTTCTTTTACTTTAGGTAATTCGCCTGGGGTACAATCTGAGATCAAATTAGTAGCGTACAAGCTGTCATTAATCAATTGTGTTGCATTATTCATTAAACCTTTAGCCCTTGATGTGGCTCTTTCTGATTTCATTAACTGCTGTTCCCATTCCATAAATAAAATTTCCTTATGTCTCTCTTCAATTCTAGGAAGATTAGCTTTTATTCCATGCTCTGTATCCTGCCATGAAAGGAACTCGGAAATTTTATCATCAACATCATCAATTTCTTGCCTAAGAGTGACTGATTTATCTATCAAAGATGATGTTATTTCGCACAAAGGCTCAATTTGTGTCAACTTTAGAAAAAATTCATTTAACTGTTGAGATAGCAGTTTGTTTATTTCAAGAGCTTCAGTTATGAATTGAGCTATCTTAGGATACTCCTTGAACTTGTCCAATTCTTATTGGAACATTTTTTCCTGTTCAATCTTTGAATTTCTCTCATTTTGTAGAAGATTTTGTAGCTTTTCTACCTCTTGATTCAACTGCTGCTGTTTTTCCAAGGCTTGTTCATCAATCTTCTTCCTTTCAAGGCTGAGCTGCTCTTCTAGTTGTTTAGTTCTGAGCTCTGCATCCTGTACTCGCTGTTCCAACTGAATAATCTTTTGTTGATCTCCTGCTATCTGTCGAGTCATAATAATGAGAACAACTATCTGTCGAGTCATAAAAAGGTATCTTTTGAATTCTAATTATCTCACATTAATTATCAATCCGGGAGCGCCTTTTTATTCCAAGAGTGTACTCTGTCTGAGGCTTGCAATTGTCTAAGAGCAATGCTATGAAGATGTAGTATAAAATAACAAGAACAAAAGTAAATAATGCTTGAAAAAGAAACCTGATTACAGTGACATGAACGGAAAAACTACTTCAATCTTTGCAGAACATCGATCAGGGATGCAGTAGCAGTAACTCTTTCCCTTAGAAATCGATGCAAGATGACCAATCTGGGAATTTGGAAGCCAAAGCCTCTATCCTCTACAGTTGGAGATCTTAAAGCAATCAAACCGAAAGCAAATTCAATGAAAGCAACTTAAACAAAATGCAATCTGAAAAGGAACAACAGTGTGAAACAAAAATGGAACAGCAATGGGAATCGAACAGCAATTACGATTCTAACATATTCAAAGTACTAAATTCCTATACTTCAACTCTGTCGATAGCTTCTCTTCGCGCAATCATCAATTAAACCAAAGGAACAACAATCCAAATCAGATACGAGTCAGTAAAGCTTTTTATGATAACAACGAAGTAATATAACAACGAATTATGCTTATTGTAAAGAAACGAAACAACAATGATTCTGTATTTGATCCGATCAAAAATAAACCAATTCAAACATTAAAAGCACTCCACACAACAGTAAATAAACATTAGAATACAAAGAGCGAAGTAATTCCACCAGATCCGGGCCCTTAGCGCCAGTGAAATACCGCTGGGCTAATTCAGAATTGCAGATGGTAAATGAAAAGCGTGCTTTGTATTGAACCAACATAAAGTCTTACAGAAAGGTTTTCTCTCTGATAGAGAGTTAATATAACAGAGAAGATGTAAAGTCTTTCAATCAATTCTCACTAACAATAACGATCCGTCCCCCCGTCACTAAAGGACGTGGTTCTATATATCAATTCTTCGACGGACCAATCAAGGAACAAGATAAGTTTTAACAGCGATCCCTCAGGATCGAAAGATCCTGAGGGATTCGCTCCTCTGTGTTTAGTCATCGTTCTGTTTATGCTGACTGAGGCTGAGCTGTTCCTGCCTTTTCTGGGCTATTCGTTCAGATCTCCTTACCCTTGGCTGGATATGGTTCAATGCTGATGGAGCAGCAGTCAAATTTTTCTTAACCCTGCCTCTGGTACAACTATTCACCTCTCCGAATTCCTGTTTGTCAACCAAAAAGTAGTTTTTAGTCATCTTTTCATAGTAATCATAAACCTTTCCAATTCTATT
The DNA here is from genome assembly GCA_034641835.2 of Pinus albicaulis. NCBI lineage: Eukaryota > Viridiplantae > Streptophyta > Pinopsida > Pinales > Pinaceae > Pinus > Pinus albicaulis. The sequence goes on along the minus strand of CM076582.1, from coordinate 1,625,938,655 downwards.
GTAATTCCTATGCTAGATTACCTTTTCAAGGCAAACAGGAGTATATTCATGATAAAGAATGAGTAAATATATGATAATTTCATACCTCTTTCACTGCCCAACATACCCCCCTGCTTAATCATTTTCATGCCCTCATGAAAACTATAATTCACATGGAGAGTAGTCAAAGAATAAGCTTAATAAGGTTTATCATCCAGAGGTCTAAAACCATGGCGTGCAGCTAATTCCTCAAAAGTATGTTCTGTCTGTCCTTCAGGAAGTTCGTAAATAGCCTTGTAATTCGAAGCAGGGTACCATAAAATAGGGCTGCGAAATCTACATCCTAACCAATATGGTCCTTCTTTTAAAACAAGATGGCTATAGGAAATGAGACGGTCTGCAGCTAGCCCAAAGTTTCTATAATTAAATGGTTCCCTATTTTGTACATTCTGATTCGAGGTTCTCCACCGGACTTTGGCTGCTATGTAGGCTTGGTTTTTAATGGATGAAAAATAATCTGTTCCATTCAAAATGACTGATTTATGGACAGGCCCCAGAGTTCGGGTAATACCTTCCCTTGTCATCAATCGTTTCTGTCTAGCCCAAAATTGAAGTGGGTTCTGAGGTTCACTTCTGACCCATATATCTAATCCATTTTCCTGTCTTTGAAAAGCGTTATAAGCTTTAAACCATTTTAATTGATTTACAGTGAAGGAAATGAATGCCTGAAATTGAACATCTCCAATAAAAGGGCTAGGGTTTGATTCACAGTCATTTTCAAGTATTAGATTATGCAAATAAAACTCACATAATAAGCGATGTACTTTGATCCCATAAAGTTTGCAGCATGATATCAAGTCATCTATTGTTTTTAGCTCTATATATTTCCCTGCCCTAACTGCCTTGATTTTTAATTGTAAATATCTTTCTAATAAAAACAGAGCATAGTTTTTGGTTGGGCATCTACAGGCTAAGACATTAGTATATAAGGAGCAGAGAATGTCCATTTGAGTGTAGGCTAATTTTAGTTGGTTCATTACCTTATCAGCCTTTTCCTCTGCTTTCCGACGTTTTTCATGAGCTTCAGCTTCTGCTTCATGAATAATTTTCATTTGTTGCTGCAATTCCTGATATCTTGTTTTTGGAACAGTATCTTCCTCCAACCTCTGCCTTTCTAATCAGGCCTATGTCAATTCTTCCTGAAGTCTGAGCAGTGTTGGCTCACTGAAAGTGTGCTGACTGCTAGATTTCCTATTCTCACTCAAAACCAGTTCCTCTAGAACAACTTGTGTTGGAGTAGCTGTTTGTTGCTCCACATCCTCATAATTAGGCTCAGGTATGGTTTCTTCTGTAGCTTGGGGGTTCCTACCAACAGTTACTCTCCTCTTTTTCGAGCTTCTTTTTCTAGCAATGCTCCTTCTCTTAGGGGCTTGCTTGTGCATGCATTTCATCTTCAGAATCCGAATAGTCTGCCTGAGCTGTTCAACTAATTTATGAAGATTTATTCGCTCCTTTCGAAGCTTCTCAATCTCAGTTGTTTTCTTCTTCTTTCTTGATGGAACAGCCATTCCTCTATCTTCACTCATTTGTTCAACAGAATTTTGGCCCATATCAGCCATGTCTTTAATAAAATCCTCTTCTTGTTCTTCCCCTTGAGGCTCCTCTTCTATATTCATGTGCCCTTGGCTCAATTCTCCTGCAACCACATTCTCAGTTAACTCTGCAGTCTCCCGGGGGTTTCTAGCTTCAGTGTTTTCGTTCTCCTGCTCACATCCCTCTGGAGAAGCAACCCTAGCTTCGCTAGGGTTTGCTGTTTCATTCAGTTTTTCTTCAGCTGTTTCTTTGTCAATCGCAGAGTATTCCGGAAGTTGATTAATATCTACATTGAGGTCCAAGGGCCTATGTGGCCGTGCATAATCACTAATATTGGCCAAAATCTGGGCCAATTGATCTTCCTGTAAAGGACTTACGATAACATCCTCGGGCAGCTCTGTTTCATCCTTATTGCTGCTATGATTGTCCTCATCTTCCGCACCGGCGTGATAACTTCCTTCCTCTTCGTCCGACTACCGGATTTCTCCCTCAACTTCTTCCTCTTCAGAATTTCCTTCGATTCCTTTTTCCTCTGCACTGGGTTGTTTTTCACTACTGGATTGGCGGCTTATTTCTTCTTCGTCCGAGTAGCGAATTTCTCCTTCAACTTCTTCCTCTTCAGAATTTCCTTCGATTCCTTTTTCCTCTGCACTGGGTTGTTTTTCACTACTAGATTGGCGGCTTATTTCTTCTTCGTCTGAGTAGCGAATTTCTCCTTCCAATTGTTCTCCCTCATCAGTCTGCAGGCTTATTTCCTCTAATTGCTCTTCCTCGTTAGTGCGAGGGCTTACTCCCTCCAATTGTGGAGGTTGCTCCTCCTCTGAGCTCTGCAATTCCAGGGGCTGGCTGCTGCCCAGAAGTTCTTCCACCATCCTTCTAATTCGTTTCAACCGGCGGAATTGTCTATGAGTAGAAGGTTCAACAATTGAGCCGACCATCCTTTTCCGTTTTGGTGCTGGTAGAGCCAACCCTCCATCAATAGAAAATATTAATTCTTCCCAGCTGGTTTGTTGCTGGGCAAGGCTATGACTCACTAATAAACGAACTAATCAATGGTGGTTGACCACCATATCTACATGCTGGGCTCTTCTTATACTACGAGCAATATCATGCAACAAATAATTTAAAAATGCAGGAAGATTAATGGTGCATTTTTGTTTTAATACGACTAGTAGCTTAAGGTGGCGAGGTCTTACCACATCCTTCCTCCCGTCGCACGTTATGTAAGCCTGCACAATTTTGGCTAACTCTGTCTATGGCTCTCCAAGTGACGCTGGCTGGACTCCTCTACCTTTGATGACTAATGTCTGTCCATCATCTTGAAAATTTTTTATAGCTTCCTGAATCCTAATCTTCTTCTGAGTCCAGGTAGTTCCCTGCGCGGGAATGCCAGACACTTCTGCAATTATCTCGTCGGATACAGCTATCTGCCTCCCTCTGACCATGGAGGATCCCTCTTGTAGGTTCAGTTAGAATTCGGTGGCCACTGCTTCATGGGGTTGCTGCATTCTCATGAAATATGTAGTCCATCCCAGTCTTTCCAAAATTGCTCGTGCAGCATCAGAGATGATCAGCACTTGAGATTCACTGCGAATTGGTCGTCCTCCCATTTTTGCGCTCTGTTAGTTTCTCAACACACAGTAATCACAATGGAACAACACAACACAGTTTGTCGAAAAGTTATTTTCTAAAATACAGGGGTTTGGTTCGAGGAAATCTTGGAGTTTGATTTGTATGTAGAGATCCGCGCTGTTAGTTTCTCAACACACAGTAATCACAATGGAACAACACAACACCGTTCATCAAAAATTTGTTATTTTCTAAAATACAGGGGTTTGGTTCGAGGAAATCTTGGAGTTTGATTTGCATACAGAGATCCGCACCCCCCGAATGAATGAAAGGTCGTCCTCAACCGTCAATTGAGAATAACATGTGTGGCACAACAACATTACAACAGTAAAAAGCGGCCGTAATCATGATACGTTCAATCAAATTGCAACAATACTGAAATCAATGCATGTAACAAATCGTTAATAAATAGAAAATCGTTTTGTAATGATTCAAATACAAGGAAAAGGGACAACATATGATAACCATAAGTATAATTGCATTATTCACCATTTTGGATTAATATGATCGACTTATAATGATTTTCATGTATAATAGGTTCCAAGATGAAGGTAAGGGATTTATATTTTCATTTGACATTTAAATAAATATATAAGAAAAAGGGTTAAATATAACTATTGATGTGTATAAGTGTGACTCCAATACCATCAGCAGAGCTCTGCTGCCCACAGGTTTCCATAACCTTGATAGAGTTGCTTTCTTACCCACGGAACCATTGTCCTTTATGTATGCTGAGGAAGTGCTTTTTATTGAATATCATGATGGAGGCCATTGTGCTGGCTTGGTGACCAGATAAACCACAATGCCGTTCACTGGGAAGAAGTGAAAGGTGGGCAGGCCGGCTCGTGATGAGACCTCCTGTTCAAAGGACTTCTTGATTTTTTCAATAGTCTGTTGGACCATTTCCCTGGTTTGGTGGCCATAATAGGAATGCCACTTCACTACCTTCCCTATGATCACGGTAGGCTGGCTCTTGATGAGACCCCCTATCCTCCATCTGCAAGATCATTATTAATGAAATATATATTTTTTCTTTTTTCTTTTTTTCTTTTTTACAGATAGCACTTTTCCTCAGTCACTCATAAGGGATGGCTCATCACTTCTTAAGAGTAGGGATGGTGGAAGAAGTCTGAACACTCTAATAGAAAGGAATATACCCTTATTATTATTCTATAGACAAACATCAAAGAAAATTATAATATGTGGGGAAGAACCAATCATGATAAAGATAGTCGATCGGATTAATTCAATGGTAATAAGATAGCAAAGTTATGTTATTGATCATGCCCCTTTTTCTTTCTTCTTTATCATTACTAGACAATTTTTGTGAAAAGATGACGATTTCTTTTGATTTGTTGATTACAATAGGATTTAATTTGTATGATTGTATATAAATGACATATTTGCCTTCGGAAAAGGAGTCAAAAATTGAAAATGCTGGCTTAAAACAAAAAAACAATCCACACAAAAAGTGCTGTTCCTTTTTAAAAAGAACAACAAAAACAATCTGCGGAAGTGTTGTTCCTTTCGAAAGGAACAACAAGAAAATACGCTGCGTAATTGTTGTTCCTTTCGAAAGGAACAAGAAGAAAATACACTGCAGAACTGTTGTTCCTTTCAAAAGGAACGTCAGAGTGCTGTTCCTTTTGAAATGAACAACAAAAACATACTCTGCAGAACTGTTGTTCCTTTCAAAAGGAACAAAAAAACAAACGAAATAAACATAATTTTTTCTCTTTTAAAGAAATCAGATTTTACGACACAAACGATAAAAAGTAAAGAAGTAACATAAACCAAATGTCAGATTTCATAAAACAACAAGCGAAAAAACGAAAAAAATGCTTTATGCACAACTTTTTTTAAAAAAAGAAGTGATTTATCAAACTGGTGCCAAGGAGGATTTCTCCCCTTCAGCAAGAATCTCCATTGTAGAATCTCCCTGAAACTGTTGGTAGAAGGATTCCCGGGTGAGCGGTTTATGATACAATCGTACTCTATGACCGTTTACCTTAAAGGAATGTCCAGATCCGTCGATGGTAACTAATGTAACAGTGCCATTATTGCGCACCTTCTGTATTTCATAGGGTCCAAGCCATCGTGTCTGGAGTTTTCCTGGGAAATCCTGGAACCTGGAATCATATAGGAGTGCCCAGTCTCCTTCGTGGAAGATCTTTCCTTTGATATGGGCGTCATGCCATTTGGCTCTCTGTTGCTGAATTAATTCTGTGTGCTGAAGAGCAGAGAGTCTGATTTCATCTAGCTCATTGATTTGCTGCAGTCTTTTAGCCTGGGATTCATTCAAATCCAGACGCACCTTTTGAGCTGTTCTTAATGTTTGAACCTCGAACTCTATAGGAAATATGGGTTCCTTTCCGAATACCAATTGGTATGGAGAATATCCTGTGGTAGGTCTCCTCGTTGTTCGATATGCCCACAATGCTTCTGGAAATATGTAGGCCCAATCTCGTCTATGAGAAGCAACTGTTTTTGTTAATATAGATTCGATTACTTTGTTCGTGCTCTCTACTTGACCATTGGCCTGTGGGTGATATGGAGTTGTAATGTTGTGCTGAACGTGGTAGTTTTGCAATGTTTCAGCTAATTTTTTACCTACAAACTGTGGTCCTCCATCTGTGACTTTATGCCTTGGAAGGCCATAGTGCACAAAAATTTGGAAAAGGAATTGTATTACAGAGTCTTCTGTAGCTTTTGAAAGAGCTTCTGCCTCAACCATTTGGTGACATATTCAGTTGCAACTAGGATGTACGTTTTTTGGTTTGATGGGGGGTTAATAGGACCAACGAAATCGAGGGCCCAACGTTAAAACGGTTCAATCACTAGTTGGGGGTTCAGAGGCATTTCATCAGACTGCCCAGGTCGACCTGCCCTCTGGCAGCTATCATAGGCCTGCACAAATTTTTTAGCATCTTTAAAGATAGTAGGCCAATAGTAGCCTGTTCGTAAGACTTTGTGGGCAGTTCTACGATCTACAAAATATCCGCCACACTGTCCATCATGGCATGCTTTCAAGATGTCGAATACCTCATCCTCCCTAACGCATCTCCTTATTTGCATATCTGCACCTGTATGAAATAGGTAACCTCCAGTCTAGGAGAAACGGGTACTGCGATGTATTATTTGCTTACGTTCATTAAGAGACAGATGTTTAGGTAATTTACCTGTTACCAAATAGTTCGCTATATCAGCATACCACGGTGTTCTAATACTAACAGCGAAGAGATGTTCATCTGGAAATTGATTTTCAACTGCTTCTATATCTGTTGGCTTTGGCATCTTAAGAGAAAGTCAGCTACAGGGTTCTCTTTCCCAGGTCGATCTCTGATTGTGATGTCAAATTCCTGCAGTAAAATTAACCACCTTGTCACTCTTCCGTTTGTAACGAGTTTATTTGCTAAAAATTTAATGGCAGAGTGATCAGTATATAGTACTACAGGATACCCATTTATGTAATGTCTAAATTTGTTTATAGCATGAACTACAACTAAAAATTCTTTCTCAGTCACAGTATAATTTAATTCAGCAGGGGATAGATTTTTGCTAATGTAGTAAATTGCATATGGCTTCTTGTCTTCCTCCTGCCCAAGTACTGCTCCGATTGCTGTCTGAGGCATCAGATGAGATTTGGAATGGCAAATTCCAATTTGGGCCCCTCAGCACTGGGGCTGTTGAAACAAGTTTCTTCAGATCATTAAAGGCATTGTCACATTTATCTGTCCAAGTAAAATCAACATTTTCAGTCAGCGCATATAAAGGTGCAGCTATTCGAGAATAATGTTCTATAAATCTTCTATAGTAACCAGAAAATCCAAGAAAGCTACGTACCTCTGTCTGTGTAGTAGGTGTAGGAATTAACAAGAGTATTTGAATTTTAGTCGGGTCTACTTGAATTCCAGCTGTTGAAATATAATGCCCTAAGATAACTCCTTCAGTCATCATCATAAGACACTTTTCATTGCTTAAGCAAAGCCTCGTGACAATACATCTTTGCAATAATTTTTCTAGGTTTTCTAATGCAGGCTCAAATTCATCCCCATAGGGTGTGAAATCATCCATATATACTTCGAGACCTTCATTTATTAAGTCTGCGAAAATGCTGATAATTTCCCTTTGGAATGTAGCAGGGGCATTGCATAGGCCAAAAGGTAGGACTCGGTAGGCAAATGTCCCCCATGGACAGGTGAAAGTAGTTTTGTCCTGATCTTCAGGGGCAATCTGGATTTGATTGTACCCACTGAAGCCATCAAGGAAAGAAAAGAATTTATTTCCTGCCAATGTGTCTAATACCTGGTCAATGAAAGGAAGGGGAAAGTGGTCTTTCTGTGTGGATTTATTAAGTTCACGGTAATCTACACATATCCTCCACTTCCCATTCTTTTTTGGTACTACCACTAGTGGAGAGACCCACTTGCTATCAGATATTGGGTAGACGAAATTAACATCCAATAGTTTTTGTAATTCTTCTTTCACAATATCTTTAAGGTGAGGATTTAGTCTCCTTTGAGGTTGGCGAATGGGTCTTGCATCTTTTTCAATGTAAATGTGGTGAGTACACAATTGAGGATCAATTCCTTTCATGTCGGGGTAATCCCATGCAAAAGCTGCTTTGTATTTTCGTAATAATTGGACCAATTTCTCTTCTTGTTCAGCAGTGAGATTTTTATTAATATTTAGAGTTTTTCCCGGTTCAATTTCTACAATCTTGCTATTGCTCATGGAAGTAGTAGGTATTGTTTGATCCAGAATGTCTTTGAAAGGATCTTCTTCTTCTATATTATCGAATGCTGCTTTGATCATGTGACATTGCAAATGAGATCTGGTTTGTGACTTATTAATAAAATTATTAATGAATATCATCCTCTATTTGATCTTTAAAATCAAGAGCATTTTCTATGGTTAGAGGTGATCTCATATTCTCCATAAGGTATGATGCAGGTGGTTTTCTTGTTGTGATTATCGATAGACTTGGCTGGGCCGGGGGATATAGAGCTAAATTCTTAACATAATTTCCCCTGGTAATTGTCATGTTGCCTTGTCGACATCCAATATAGGCATCAGCAGTTGCCAACCAAGGTCTACCTAGAATTAACGGATGTCCATCTAGTCGATTCTTTGGATTGATAACTAGGAAGTTATCAGGGTATTCCTAGGAATCTACAGATACCATTACATCTTGTAGTATACCTTCTGGTTTAACTACTGATCGGTCAGCCAATTCCAACAAGATTGTTGTTGGTTCCAGTGATGTAATGCCAAGTTTTTGACAGGTGGTGGTGGTTAAAATGTTGATTGTTGCCCCCAAATCAACTAAGGAATTTGGAAATGATTGACCATTGATCTGTACTGTTACTATAGGATTTCCTGGGTCTTCATATTTGATGGGTGTCTCTATTCCTGATAATAAGTCAGATAAGGTACCGACTATTTGGACAGTAGGATTTGTTGTTGTTCTCCTCTTTGGCTTCTTTATACATAATTCCTTAATAGTTTTTGCATATATAGGAATATCTTGAATAGCTTGGAGGAGAGGGATTTTTATGCACAAATTTTTTAATTCTCCCAAAAGATCAAAATTAGGTTGTTCTAATGGACGAGATATAATCAATCGTTCTGGGAATGGTGGAGAGGAAGTTTTTACTTGTTGTTGATTTTGTTGTTGGTTCTGTTGTTGGACTTCCTTCTCGCTTTGTATTGTTTGTTCTGCAGGTAACGGATCTTCAATGTGGACATTGTTTCTCTCTGTTTCAACTATGCGCCCAGACCTCAATTGAAGATCATTACACTCCCTCAGTTCAGTTTCTACTTCTGGGGGTTCCACGATTTGAACAGACTGAACTGACCTATTGTTTGGGTTTGGGTTGGGTTGGGCTGGGAGTTGTGGTCTTAAATTGGTCTGGGGGTTTGTATAAGGAGCTGGCAGTGTAGGTTGAGAGAGAGGAACTGATCCAACTGGCTGATTTGTAGGTTTTTTCCAGTTTGACTGCCAGGCCTGATTCTGAGAAGTAGAAGGGGACCATTGTGTAGGCCAAAAAGGTGGATAAAAAGGAAAGCTAGGCCAATTATTTTGATTTGTTTGATTTGGCCAAGATGTGGGAGGAAATGGTTGTTGTGACCAATTAGGGAAAGATGGTTGATTCTGCCACATCCCACTATGCTGTTGAGAATTATATTGAGGAGGTTGAAAAGAAAATGGATCATTTGTCATACCTGATGGTCGTGGCTGCCATTGTCGGCACTGATTAAGCAGACATACCACTTCCGATTCTTCTTCTGCCTCCTTATAGACTGCTTTTAGGCCAGGAAGCGAAGGACATCCTTCCGTAGGGTGATCCTTCGTGCAAATGGCGCAAACTTTAATCACATCCAATGGGCATTCTTTGTGGTTGTGCTTCTTTCTACATCTGGGACAAAATATTGCCAAATTCTGCTCTGCTTCTGCCTGTTTCTGTTTGGCTTGCATAATATCGAACTGTGTTGTTAGAGTCCCAAGTATGTCTATCTTAAATTCTTCCAGCAGATTTCCAATCTCTGCACGAGTCACACCTTCATTAGAGGTATTATTTTCCCTTGTGATCGTATCACGTTCTGCTGATTTCAACCTCGTATTGCCCCTCGAACACCTGATACACAAATCAATAATGTTAGGATAATTTTCCTGATATATATCACATTTTCCCATAATGTTCAATGTTTCAACCCATTGATCCTTCATTCCCCTAATTAATGTAGTTTTCAAAACATTATCGGGTAAGGGCAGAGATGCATAAGGGGATCTCTGAAGATTATATTGAAACCGTTCCACATATTCTTCCAAGGTCTCATTTGGTTTTTTTGTAATCTGGAATATCTCATCTTTCAATTCCCGAGACCTGCAGTAATCTTGGTATTTCTTTAAAAATGCAGCTTTCATATGATCCCAATCAGTTATGACACCCCCACCTAATCCCATAAACCATCGTAGGGCTGCCCCTTTTAATGTAGATGGGAATAGTTTTAGTTTTTGGGCATCGGTGGTGTAATCGTATCCTCTGCACAGCACATCAAACTCAAATAAAAACACATCTGGGTCCTCTGATGTTAAGCCGTGAAATGTAGGAATATTTTGAAGAGGAATAGCTTTCATGGGTGCATTAACTGCAGTATATACTATAGGATATTGCAGTGTAGAGGTCTGCTGCTGATTCTGGTTTTGGTTCTGGGCCATTTGATCGAAGATATGCCAATACCCTTCTGGGATTTCCAAGGAATTTCTAGGTTGACGAGTAGGGGCAGGAATAGTTTTGACAACACTCCCTTTATCTGGGATAATAAGTTTTTCCTGTCGACCTACTATTTGAGGCGATTCAGGGCCTTGGTTCTGAATAAGTTGAAAAACACTACCCTGATATGGGCTGCTTATTATTTGGGCAGTTTCAATAGGAGACTTTAAATCTGTGATTTCTCCTGTTTCCCCTTCTCCTTCTTGGAGATTACTACCATTCCCTTCGTGAAGGAAACCTGTGCAAAGATTCTCAATTTCTTGGGAATCTTGCTCAATTCCCTCTGTTTGACTGTGTATCTCAGCGAAGGCTTCAGATGGTGATTCTGTAGCCTGAAGGGAACTAGTAGGATGTCTAGAAGTAGTTCTTTTAAATCCTACTAATGGCTGAGATTCAGTTCTTTTAAAGATTTCATCAATAAAGGTTGTGCGCCCAAGGGTCACCGGTCCCTTAGGTTTTTCAGTTTTAGGAGGAATTTTGTTTCGCTTAGTTGATTTATTCATTCAAAGAAACAAACCTTCATTCCTACCTAAAAAAAGAAAGAAGCTTACCTCCTTCTGCTGTAACGCGGGCTGCGAGCAAGTGTGTTTCTTGCTCAGTGCGCAGGTTCTTACCTTCCGTATTTAATACCCAATTCTTCGCAAGCAGAAGAAAATCAGCTGTGCATTACTCCTTTAAAATGGCATACACTCTCCCCGGCAATGGCGCCAAAATGTCGAGTCATAAAAAGGTATCTTTTGAATCCTAATTATCTCACATTAATTATCAATCCGGGAGCGTCTTTTTATTCCAAGAGTGTACTCTATCTGAGGCTTGCAATTGTCTAAGAGCAATGCTATGAAGATGTAGTATAAAATAACAAGAACAAAAGTAACCAATGCTTGAAAAAGAAACCTGATTACGGTGACATGAATGGAAAAACTACTTCAAACTTTGCAGAACATCGATCAGGGATGCAGTAGCAGTAACTCTTTCCCTTAGAAATCGATGCAAGATGACCAATATGGGAATTTGGAAGCCAAAGCCTCTATCCTCTACAGTTGGAGATCTTAAAGCAATCAAACCGAAAGCAAATTCAATGAAAGCAACTTAAACAAAACGCAATCCGAAAAGGAACAACAGTGTGAAACAGAAATGGAACAGCAATGGGAATTGAACAGCAATTATGATTCTAACATATTCAAAGTACTAAATTCCTATACTTCAACTCTGTCGACAGCTTCTCTTCGCGCAATCATCAATTAAACCAAAGGAACAGCAATCCAAATCAGATACGAGTTAGTAAAGCTTTTTATGATAACAACAAAGTAATAGAACAATGAATTATGCTTATTGTAAAGAAACGAAACAACAGTGACTCTGTATTTGATCCAATCAACAATAAACCAATTCAAACATTAAACGCACTCCACACGACAGTAAATAAACATTAGAATACAAAGAGCGAAGTAATTCCACCAGAGCCGGGCCCTTAGCGCCAGTGAAATACCGCTGGGATAATTCAGAATTGCAGACGGTAAATGAAACGCGTGCTTTGTATTAAACCAACATAAAGTCTTACAGAAAGGTTTTCTCTTCGACAGAGAGTTAATATAACAGAGAAGATGTAAAGTCTTTCAATCAATTCTCACTAACAATAACGATCCGTCCCCCCGTCACTAAAGGACGTGGTTCTATATATCAATTCTTCGACGGACCAATCAAGGAACAAGATAAGTTTTAACAGGGATCCCTCAGGATCGAAAGATCCTGAGGGATTCGCTCCTCTGTGTTTAGTCATCGTTCTGTTTATGCTAACTGAGGCCGCGTTGTTCCTGCCTTTTCTGGGCTATTCGTTCAGATCTCCTTGCCCTTGGCTGGATATGGTTCAATGCTGATGGAGCAGCAGTCAAATTGTTCTTAACCCCGCCTTTGGTACAGCTGTTCACCTCTTCGAATTCTTGTTTGTCAACCAAAAAGTAGTTTCTAGTCATCTTTTCATAGTAATCATAAACCTTTCCAATTCTATTGTAATTCCTATGCTAGATTACCTTTTCAAGGCAAACAAGAGTATATTCATGATAAAGAATGAGTAAATATACGATAATTTCATACCTCTTTCACTGCCCAACACTATCCAAATATCTATTTTTTTAATTACCATCTAATCTCCCCGTATTTACAACATAAATGCTCTCCAAGAGGTCACATTCACGCATTGAAAACAATATAACCCATGATCTTTCGCCTGATTTTCAATTAATAGTGCCGTACAATCGGAGATTGGCGCATGCTTGTAATAAATGTTAAAATTCGCTTTTGATCCTTTGCGATGCGATGAATAAATATGAATGCGAAGTAACAATCGCATCGCAAGTCTTCAATGGTGCGCAAGATAATACAATATAATTCATGCTGTTTTTTCCGATTGCGAAAATCGCATCGCAAATTTTTTTGAAAGAAAATACAACAATGCTTTCTACCGAATCCCGATCGCATCGGAGATTTTACAATGGAATGGAGTGTTTAATACTATCTCCAAAAATGTGATTGCGATTATGCGCAATCACATCGGCATTTGTTGGGAATGCAATGTTTAAATTTTCTTCCGAAACACGATTGCGATAAATCGCATCGCATCGGTCATGGATAGAAAAATGAAATACTTAATATCAATCCGAAATGCGATTGCGATGGAGCGCGATCGCATTGGAACTAAAGCAAAAACAATTCTTTAAAAGCACTTCTCCGAATTTCCGATTGCGATTACTCTTCATCTTAACATATTATTAAGTATATAAAGTCTTTCTAATATGTTAAAAATATGTTAAAAGGTCTTCTAACTCATTCGATCGGAAAGTTTTTAAAGTTTGTATACTTTGTGAAGAAATGTGATATGCATCCTTTTATCCATGGATCTTTTATTTCTATTTAGGGAAAAAGATATATAAAAAGGGGACCTATTTTTAAATGAGATTTATTCTAAAAATTAAAAAGGGGGAGGGTTGTTGTACAGTAGAACAATTGGCGATTCATTAGAAGAAACAGTTATCTCTGAAAAAATGAAATGAATACTATATTTCTAGTAAGTAAAATTTCTAAAGATAATGAAAACTTTTCTTCAGATAATTCAAATAAAATCTAACTGTGAAAAAGAATAAAAATCACTTACAATTTCTTTCTAATTCTTCAAGGATAAAAACATTTTTGGGTTATCTCAAGCTTTGATTGGTTGATAATAATAAAGTAAGTGGATTTTCTCAAGTTTAGCTTCTGTAATATACTCTATTGTCACAGGTATTGCCTTTGCTGCCATCAAACGTTCATAGTCTCGACAGGGTTACCCTTTAACCATTAACTATTCATTGTCCCATCCAATTAAGATTATGAATTTTTAAAAAATAAATTCATAAGACATATTTTCTCATCTTTTTTCTGTCTTTTTATTTATTTTTCATAATTTAAGAGCCATTGTTCTAGTTTGGTAGCTAGTTAGTAACAATGCCATTCACTAGTTGTAATTAAACTGAACACACCAGCTTGTGATGAGACTCCTTGTCTTAATTTATAAGCCATTACCCTGTTTTGGTATGCAGTATTGGTAATGTCAGTTTGATTAATTCCTATGATCATGGTAAGCAGGCTCGTGATGAGACCTCTTATCTCCTAAATTTGGTCATATAATTTCTTTAGAATTACATTCTAAAAAATCACAATCGAAATGGATGGAGTGAAATAGTTGTATCCTTAAGAATAAATGGATGACAATTTTCAGAGGTTTTGTTTGCCAAAGCTTGAAAAAGTCTTTACTTTTTAAAGATAACATTTCTCTGCTTAATAAACTTATAATGATTTACATTTTCCTCAAAGTTTCATAAGATCATGCAAATGTTTTAAACAAATTTTCAAAGTTTAACATTTTATTTTAAACTATATAAAAATTGTAATCAATTTTTTAAAAATTCTTATTTTACTTAAAATAAGTATTTATAACATTCTTTCTAAGACAATTTTCTAATAGTAAAAAGTAAATTAAAGACTATTAACAACTTTTATTTACAAAAACAAATGAAAATTTCAAAAAGGAATATGTACAAGTAAGAAGGGGTTACCTCCTTATGAAAAGAATTTCTTTAAGACAAGCGCGTTTACATGAAGAGATTCTCTCTTTCCTGTTAAATCTTGAAGTATGAATGTATATGAGCCTATCTTTTCAGCAATCTGAAATGGTCCAAGCCACATCTTCTGAAATTTGGTATGTTTACCTTTTTCTTCATGTGCTTTATCCCATTTCAGAACAAGATCACCAATTGACAAATTTTTTGAGCCGATGGAATTTGAATCAAAAGAATATTTAACAAGTTGTTGATGTTTTTCATGAACACTTCTTGCTTTCTCTCTATCCTCTTCTAATTTTAGGATCTGATCAAATCTCAATTGAATGGATGAGGAAGGATTTTCTTTAATAAATTGCACCAGGGCTAATGGTGGAAGAGATAGATTTGATGGTATCACAACTTCTTTACCATAAACTAAATTGAAAGGTGAAGTTCCAATAGAAGCTTTAAGAGTAATACGATCAGCCCATAATGCAAAGATTAAAGACTTGTGCCAATTCTTTTGGCTTTGATCAATAGTCCTTTTAATGATTTTGAGGAGATTTTTATTAGTGGATTCAGCTAAACCATTACCTTGTGGATAATAGTTAGCTGAATATTTCAATTTAAAACCTCTCTTGATTGCAAATTCCATTATACTATTACCAGAAAAATAAGATGCATTGTCAAAGACTAGAGCATTAGGTACACCAAACCTGGTAATGATGAATTGATCGATGAAATAAATAATTGCACCAGAGTTGGCTACCCTTAGAGGAATTGCTTCTACCCATTTTGTAAAGTAATCTGTTGCTGTGAGGATGTACTTATGCTGCTTGGAAGAATGAGGAGTTATCTCACCAATAATATTAAGCCCCCATTGCTCAAATGGTTGTTCAATGTTTACTGGCTATAGAGGAAAAACTGGCTTCCTCTGTCTTCCACTAGCAGTTTGGCAAATTTTTCACTTCCTCACATAATCATGAGTATCTTTAAAAAGGGTAGGCCAATAATACCCAGCATGAATAATTTTGTGGGCTGTGATATCACCTCCAAAATGACCTCCTGCTGGTCCATCGTGTAATTCTCGCAAAACCTTCTTGGCTTTAGTCTTTTCAAGACATCTTAGTAAGATTGAATCATAATTTTTTCTGAATAACACATCATCAATGATTTCATATTTAGTAGCCTTCAATGTTAAAGCACGTTTATTATTATAGTTGAGATTAGAAGGAGCATACCCATTTTTCAAGTAAAATATCAGATCAGCATACTGAGATTCAGAATCTGTAACACTTGTCTGACTTACTTGAATAGCATTTTCTAGATCTTGATTTTCTGGTATATTATGAGCTCCTGCTAATAATCTGAAAAAACCTTGTCCTCTAACAATCTTTGCTGGTTTAATTTCAATATCATATTCTTGCAAGGCTGTCACCCAATTAGCCCTTTTTTCTCCTACTTCTCTTTGAATTAGTAACTGTCTTGCTGCTGAGAAAGGAACAATTAATTTTGTGTGTTTTTAAGAGAGAAGGCCTGAAATGCTTGATTGACTTAAATACAACGAAAGCTTGTTTTTCAACATCAGAATAATTCAGCTCGGCTCCTTGTAAATTCGAGCTAAAGAATGAAATTTGTGCTTCAATTTTTTGATCATTGAGCTGTGTTAAAACAACAACATAAGAAGTTTTGGTTGCCAAAGTATACATAATAAAATCATTGGAAAAATTGGGAGTATTCAATGCAGGTGCATCAATAATTGCCTTCTTGATTGTATTGAAGGCTTCTTTTTCTTTATGACCCCATTTGAATACCGAATTTTTCCTACTCATATTCTGCATAGGCAAAACAATTTGAGAAAAATCTGGAATGAATCTTTTTACAAAATTAATCTGACCTAGAAATGATTGCATGGAATTTTTATTATGAGGTAAAGAAATGTCGAAAATTTCTTTAACTATGCCAGGATCAATGTATATACCATCTTTTGATACAACAAACCCTAAGAGTTTTCCTTGATCAAGAGCAAAGAAAGATTTCTTTGGGTTTAATGAAATACCAAATCTTCTACATCTTTCAAATATTTGTTTCAGATCTTGTAGATGATTGGATATATTCTTTGAATAAACTGTTATGTCATCAAGATAAATGACAACTGATTTATTAATCAGACCTTTAAATGCTATGTCCATGGCTCTCTGGAAAGTAGCTCCTGCATTTACTAAACCAAAAGGCATTTTCTGATAAGCATAGGTTCCCCATTTAGTTCTGAAAGTGGTTTTCAGCCTATCATCTGGATGTACTAGAATTTGATTATACCCTGAAAATCCATTAAGGAAGGACATAAGTTCAGAACCGGCTACCTTTTGGAGGATTTGTTCCATAGTTGGCAATGGGAAATTATCTTTTTGACACGCCTTGTTTAAATTCCTGAAATCAATATAGATTATAATGTCTCCATTTTTCTTCTTGACAGGTACCATATTGGAAACCCAATTAGAATGCCTTATAGGAAAAATGATTTTGGCTTTCAGAAGTTTGTTGAGTTCTGTTTTGATTTGATCTTCAAGATTTGGATGAATCTTTCTTAATTTATGTTGCACAGGTTTAACATCAGATAACATTGGAATTGTGTGTTGAATTATAGAAGTATCATAAGTCTTTAAATCATCATAATTCTAAGCGAAGACATTTTTGTATTTACTCAGGAGTTTAATAAAAGCAGATCGTTCTTCTGGGGTTAAATTGAGACCTAGATTAACATTCTGGGGTTTAGAATCAGAGCTAAGATTGACTAATTCAAACTTCAAAGTTGAACTTTGAATTTTGGCATTAGTAACTTTCTTGAATCTATCCTTAATATCATAAAGATCCTCAAGTTTAACAATAGATTTAGGAATCAGATTTTCATTATTTCTTGAAGTAATTTGCAGATCATGATCGTCTTCATCAATAATTTGTTCATCATATGATTTATCAGAAGTTAAGAAATTCAAAATATCTTGATCATGGTATAATACTCTCCAGTTAGTCACATTATCTAGGACAGATGGACGAAAAATCAACTCTACTGAAAATCTATCAGGACTGCAATCTTCAACAGGAAGGAGTTTGGACGTAACATTAGCTAACAAGTTAGCTGATGTGTTTTGATTTCTGGGAATAGAAGAAATATTAAATGCTAGAAATTGAGTGGTAAGATCCTGTACCAGGGTTTGATAGTGTTTAAGATGCCCTGAAAGACAATGGATGGTATTCCTTACTTGTCTTATGACAATTTTAGAATCTCCATAAATTTTCAGGTATTTTACATTTAACCCTATGGCCTTATAAAGCCCTTGCATCAAGGCTTCATACTCAACAATATTATTAGTGCACTCAAATTCTAATCTACATGATAGCATAGTCTTCTCTCCCTTTGGATCAATTAGGATGCATCCTACTCCTGCCCCATCATTAGATTTTGATCCATCAAAATATAATGACCAAAATAAATTTCTATCTATAGGTTTATCTACAAAAGAATCATAAATATTTACAATTATGGAAGAATCAGATTGCGAAAATTTTTCGTTTTGAGAAACAAAAGTATTTACAGAGAATGGTGATTGTGGTGCAGTAAAATTTCCAAGAAAATACTCGACAGAATAACCTCCAAGAATATTATTGTTGAAAGCTACAGGTTCATTAGGTTGCTCGAATTCAGTTACAGTGTGCGTCATGTGTTTCTCTCGTTCGACTTTGATTTGATTAGGTTTCCCTTTGTAGGGAAGCCACATATGTGAATAATCGGTTGAGATATATCCATTAAGTTTTGTAGATCAGTCCCTGCTTAAGACCAACCCATAGAATTCTGGAATATCTGCAATTAGAATATCAATTCTTTGGACAATCCTAGGGTCATAGGCTAGTCTAATGGTCACTGAATTTATTTCTCCAATAAATTGAACCTTGGAGCGATCCAATTGTACAATGTGAACAACAGACTTCTGAGGTTCGATATTCAACTTGGCACAAACTGAAGAAGGCATTATATTAGAAGAAGCTCCCGAATCAATCAAACAATTATGCAAGTTCTTATTGTAGATTTCATAGTTTAGCAGAAATGGAGGTGTCTGAGAACCTGATCTTTCTCCAATAAGAACAGTGTCGGATGCATCTACTTTGTCTGGTGGCTTACCAGTCCCTTTAGCTGCTTTAGCTACTACACCACTTGCTAAAGGAGCAATAGGTGTAGCATTTAACTCTTTTAATAACAACTTTTGTTGATGTTTTAGTTTGCTGAGTTCATGTAATGAGATATTCGCTCTAGTATTTTTCATGTCCTCAACAATATTACAATCCATCGGATTTGATACTACCAAAGTTTTGGATGATGATGTGGGAGGGTTGGAAGATGATGGTTGATTTTGAGTGGGTAATGAAGAAGTATTTTTTGCAGGAGTTTTGTCTTTGGCACTTGGAGTTGTATTTTTCTTCTTCGGAATAGTTTGAACAGGTTCCGATGTAGATTTGTTCCTAGTACTCACAGGCATAGCTTCTTGTTCAATGTCACTATCTGAATTAGGGAGAATAAAATCCCACATTCCATTTAGTTCAACTTCTTCTTCTCTTTCATCTTCTTCGTCTGATATTAGATGATTCTCTTCTTCTTCTTCATCTTCTGATTCTGCATTGGAAATTGCATTGGGAGGTTTTGATTCACTTTGATTTCTGTTGAAATTTCTAAATGGTATCTTTGTAGAAGACTCTGCTACCTGCTTTTTGATCTCAACCATCTCATTAGACATGGTTTTAAGAACTTTTTGTAAACCCTCCATGTCGTATGGATCTCTTGATATATTTTTCTTGGAATCATCTTTAAAAGTGACTTTCTTTGATTTCTTATCCTCAATAGCGTTCTTCTTATCTAGAGAAATCATTCGCTTTTCGCCTGAAATAGCTTCTTTCATATTTTCAGCTAAAGTTGGTTTTGCAGCTCTATCTACGAAAATTTCTATGTTTGAGGGTAACGCGTTAATATACCATTCACTTCTAACCTGTTCACTAGGTTTAGATGCTTGAGGAATCTTGTTCAAGAGTTTATTGAATCGAGAATTAAAGTCCTTAATGGGTTCCTTGGGTTGACTCTTTAAATTGGAGAGATCGTTAATTAGGGTAGCAAGTGATCTATCATCTCCATATTTAGTTAAAAATTGTTCTTCAAACATATCCCAACTTGTAATTGAATCTGATGGTAAAGAAAAGTACCAGGATCCTGCTGTTCCTTGCAAAGTATAAGGAAATAATCGAACTACAACATCTTCATTCACTACTTTATTCAAGTTTATAGCAAGCATAAAGTTGTTGATGTGTTCTTCGGCTTGTATACCAGTATCTGGACTAAACTTTGGGAGCCATTTTTCAGGATGATCAGGAAGATCATGCAAAGGTGCAGCCATATTCACAGCTCCTGGTCTGGTCCATGGTCTTTGTGCCATTGTTGTGATGATGGTAGAAGAACTAGACGTGAAAACTGGTGTATGAGTAGTAACAGTTGAAGTACTGGAAGAGACAATTGACATTGGAATAGATGTAGTTTGAGCAGATGATGATGAGATTACTGCACTTTTCTGATTTGGATCTTGAGAAACAGATGATTGAATATGCGATGAATAACTAGTACCACTTTCTGTTTCCGGTGGAGTTTTTCTTGTTTTGACTCTACTAGGTATAGGAAACTCTTTGGGGAGAATCCCAAGTTTTTCACTTTGTGACCTAGTAAGAGGTCTAGAAGAGACAAACTGCGATGTGACACTACCTTCAGATAATTCTGATTCTTCTAATGATAATGAGAATCCTTGAAGTTTATGGGTCAAGGCCTCAATTTCAGGAGACTCAAGAGTTGGATTATCTGATTGATTTGAAACTTTGGTAGTGGGTGTTTGAATACTTTTCTCAATTTCTTCTCTTGTAATTTGAGATGTGGAAGAAAATGAAGGTGATGAGGGTGATGTGCTCTTAGAATGGCTTTCAGATTTAGATTTATCTACCATTCATTGCTTATGGCCCTCCTTCTAGCGCCAAAAATGTTGAAGCCTCGAAAATCGCTGCTTCAAACATTGGGGGATAACCACCTGGTCGGGACCTTAAGACAACTCCTTTTCCATTTGGGATGGTGGCTCCGACTGGATTGATAGGACCAGTTTCCTAGTAATTTGAATGGGTTGGTAATGGAATAATTGGATGGCGGAAAATGGGACTAAATGACTGAAATAAAAGTACTAACTAATCTAATTTAAATACTGATAAAGAAATTCTAAAACTAACCCGGGTATCATATGTGAATACAGCTTAAAATTGTTTCAATTGAACAATAACCATAAAAATGTATTATAACTTAATTGAAATGTGCAACAAAAAATAAAGATAACTCTGTTTAAGAAATTAAACAGAGTTATATTAGCATATTGTATTCATCATTGTATATCATTTACATATACTTTTGAAAGATACCTATTTCCAATATACTCATAAATGATATATATAAAGAAATATTGTAAAACGAAGTACATATAAACAATAACAAATTTAAAAGAGAATATCATATAACAAAAAAAACTAACAGTGAATAGATATAAATACCATATCCATCTTGAGACTTTCAAATGCAATCTGATACTCTAATCCAGCAATTTCGATGCAAAATCAACTCCAAGGTACAGAAATGCAACTCTTAAAAATAATTCCGCACAGAATCACCAGATGCGATCCTTTATAAAAGAATATAGGAGTAAATGGAGTACAGAAATGTAATCTCCAAGTCAAAAATATTACAAATTAAGGACCCCTTTCTAAATGCAGGAAAGGGGTTTAAATAGGTATTTAACAAAACAAAATAACTAAAATTATTCCTACAATCTATCTAAAATAAAAATATCTGAAACTGAAATGCGAGCTTGTAGAAGACTGGCTCATTGATCATCAATAGAGGTGGATGTACGAAGGTGGCAGATATTGAACATATCTTGGATTTCTGTTGGCCGACTCATTTTTGAATGTAACTGCCCAGTGTATGTAGCATCAGAGAATTCAGGAATGATACAATGAATAGCATTCAAAAGGAATTTGATGGCCATCTGTTGGCTGTGTGGCTTGATCAGATAAGTCCACATAATATCCCATGAAATTCCTTGAAGTTTTCTAATTTGTTGATTTTTATTGATTATCTCTTCCTTCCACCTAGAATCAGCTTCTTTTACTTTAGGTAATTCGCCTGGGGTACAATCTGAGATCAAATTAGTAGCGTACAAGCTGTCATTAATCAATTGTGTTTCATTATTCATTAAACCTTTAGCCCTTGATGTGGCTCTTTCTGATTTCATTAACTGTTGTTCCCATTCCATAAATAAATTTTCCTTATGTCTCTCTTCAATTCTAGGAAGATTAGCTTTTCTTCCCTGCTCTGTATCCCGCCATGAAAGGAACTCGGAAATTTTATCATCAGCATCATCAATTTCTTGCCTAAGAGTGATTGATTTATCTATCAAAGATGATGTTATTTCGCACAAAGGCTCAATTTGTGTCAAATTTAGAAAAAATTCATTTAACTGTTGAGATAGTAGTTTGTTTATTTCAAGAGCTTCAGTTATGAATTGAGCTATCTTAGGATACTCCTTGAACTTGTCCAATTCTGATTGGAACATTTTTTCCTGTTCAATCTTTGAATTTCTCTCATTTTGTAGAAGATTTTGTAGCTTTTCTACCTCTTGATTCAATTGCTACTATTTTTCCAAGGCTTGTTCATCAATATTCTTCCTTTCAAAGCTGAGCTGCTCTTTTAGTTGTTTAGTTTTGAGCTCTGCATCCTGTACTCACTGTTCCAATTGAATAATATTTTGTTGATCTCCTGCAACCTATTCTTCAAAAAGAGCAATTTGCATGTCCTTTTGTTTTACCAGTTGTGACACTTCGGAAGCTTTATCTATAGTGGCAGCACTATAGGCACCGGCATACATAAACAATTTGGTGAGATCCTCAGGTGGATCCACCTCAGCATTTTTATAAACAACATTTAGAAATTCCCCCTGTGATGCCAAAAGGGCATCTTGATCCGTTCTCCTCCTTTTCCTTTGTTTTCTTACCACAACTCTATGTTTGGGACTGTAGAATATATCTGAAGGAGGGATTTCTTCTATCTTTAGCATAATTTCACCTGTGGGGTTTTCAGGAATAGTTTCTACATCTTGATCTTTGGGATTATCAACTTGAGGAGTGTTTTGCAGTCCTATTTGTTGGGAAAATTGTTGATATTGATTTAGCAAATGAGGAGAAACAATCAGATCAGTATCTACTTGTCCTCCAAGTTGAGAACCAACATTTGTATCATTTTTGGGTGCCTGTTCAGTGTTTTTACTTTCAGTGGTTCCTTTCTCAATATGTACATGGGCATCAGTACCCATGTTCCCTTTTTCTGTTTAAACTAAAGGCTTTTGTGTATCTTTTTGAGCAGCTGTTTCTGTTTTAGCAGTGTCAGCTTTGCTGCTCTCATCCTTTTTCCCCAGAACAGGATCAGATCCTGTTACTTCTTTACCAGAAGTACTTCCTGCTTATTGTGATGCTTTCTTCTGTGTGGGAGCTCTTAACTGATCAAGAGGCACTTTAAGTAACCTCTGGCTTCTAAACAACAATTTTTTTTTTATGTCCTCGGCTTGCAACTTGGACTTGGCTGAATTAAAAAATTGGGATATATCATCCACGAAAACAATTAAATCATCAAAAATGTTTGGTTCATGTTCGAACCGGGCAATCAAAACAGAGGTAGTAAAATCATATGCCACTTTCCTTGGGTCATATTGTCTTCCAGGAATTGTTGAAAACTTAAGATCAGAAATCTTACCAACTTCTTTCTCAGCATGAGCGAAACTATTAAGAGTAAAGTCACCACACTTAAAAGGAAAGGTAGGCCACATAAGATTTTTACTACTTTTCAAAATTCTAGACATTCCTTGTACTGTCAGTTGATAAGAAATCTCTTGAGCTAGTAGCTTATCTGGAACGTATAGGGGAAGGATATGTGGCTCGACAATACTCCCAAAAATTCTGATATAAGTGAATTTTTCTTCCCCAAACCAATCTCCGATAGAGGACAAATCAATCTTGGCTTTATTGGAAAGTCTAGGAGGGAAATGGTCAAAAATGGTTTGGTAAATTGGAGTGAGAAAACCATGGCAGAATCTGTAAACATGAAGTTTGAAATGTTCTTTCCATAAGAAATTGTGGTACACATGAATAGGGATAGGTTCTTTTGGAGTCCATTTCCAACCTAGCATGGAGAACTCAGAATTGAAACAGAGAGCGTCTAAAATATAAGCACAAAAATTGAAAGGGGAAGAATTCCCTAAATTCTTATATTTTTTGTACTCTAGAATCCGATTGGCTATTTTATCCAATAAAATGACATCCCAATCCATAATTTCAGAACTAACAACAGAATGAATTAACGGGACCATTTGAATAGAAAATCTAGCATAGTTATCATTTCCAAACAACCTACACATCATCGCTGCGACATAACAATATGGAGGTGAGAGAGACTCCACAGAGTACATAACTGATGCCTCCTGTTTATGTTTCTCAGGGTTATTCCTCCATTCTTTGATTGGCTCTGCCTGGTTTGGATGTTCTGCAGCATATTATTTAAGGAAGTATTTGTTGTAAATCTTTTGCGGGTCAGGAAGATGGTACATTTCTTTAATGTCTTCTTCCCTGAATGACCCGAACACTGATCCAGAAGCAGAGAAAAAAGTCCTGTTTTGAATGGTCACATTGTCAATGACCCATCTGATAACATCATAGTGGGGAAAAATGTTTGCCCGGGCAGCTAATCGGTGTAAAAATGAATTTTCCAATGCACTGAGTTGAGTTTCAGAGTCTGAGTCTGAATCTTCTTCATCGGGAACAGTTGCTTTAGGCAAAATAACCCTAGGTTTCTCTTTTTCAATCAAATTGTATGCATTCTCCCATGTCATCTTCCCCAGTCCTTGACAAGAGGTGTCTGTAACCAGCTTGAGCCTCACCGGTTTCTCCTTGGGCGACATATTTAACACAGGAGCTTTTGCAACAAAAACAGCTTTAGACTTTCTGCTGCTCTTTGACATTTCAGTGTCGGGAAAATTCTCTCTGGTTCTGCGAATGAAAGGATTTGAAATTTTGTTCTGCAATTCAAATGAATGCTTTCAGCCAAAATAAAACACAATAATGAGAACAGCTATCCAAAGATCTGTTTATTTAATTAACATCTAATCTCCCTGTATTTACAACATAAATGCTCTCCAAGAGGTCACATTCACGCATTGAAAACAAAATAACCCATGATCTTTCGCCTGATTTTCAATTAATAGTGTCGTACAGTCGGAGATCGGCGCATGCTTGTAATAAATGTTAAAATTCGCTTTTGATCCTTTGCGATGCGATGAATAAATATGAATGCGAAGTAACAATCACATCGCAAGTCTTCAATGGTGCGCAAGATAATACAATATAATTCATGTCGTTTTTTCCGATTGCGACAATCGCATCGCAAATTGTTTTGAAAGAAAATACAACAATGCTTTCTACCGAATCCCGATTGCATCGGAGATTTTACAATGGAATGGATTGTTTAATACTATCTCCAAAAATGCGATTGCGATTGTGTGCAATCGCATCGGCATTTGTTGGGAATGCAATGTTTAACTTTTCTTTCGAAACGTGATTGCGATAAATCGCATCGCATCGGTCATGGATAGAAAAATGCAATACTTAATATCAATCCGAAATGCGATTGCGATGGATCGCGATCGCATCGGAACTAAATCAAAAACAATTGTTTAAAAGCACTTCTCCGAATTTCCGATTGCGGTTATTGTTCATCTTAACATATTATTAAGTATATAAAGTCTTTCTAATATGTTCAAAATATGTTAAAAGGTCTTCTAACTCATCAGATCGGAAAGTTTTTAAAGTTTGTGTACTTGGTGAAGAAATGTGATATGCATCCTTTTATCCATGGATATTTTATTTCTATTTAGGGAAAAATATATATAAAGAGGGTACCTATTTTTAAATGAGATTTATTCTAAATTTAAAAATGGGGCGGGTTGTTGTACAATACAACAGAAGGATAAAGTAAGTCATTGTAGAACAATAGTGAAGTCTTAGTATGTAAAACATAAGCATGGAGAAGGATTGAAAGCCATTGCAGCCACTATG
Organism: Pinus albicaulis; assembly: GCA_034641835.2. Lineage (NCBI taxonomy): Eukaryota > Viridiplantae > Streptophyta > Pinopsida > Pinales > Pinaceae > Pinus > Pinus albicaulis. The sequence goes on along the minus strand of CM076582.1, from coordinate 1,625,912,869 downwards.
TTTGCAAGTTAATTTTCTTGTTGAGCCATAGTTAATCAGCGCTCAATAAATAGGAAAAGAAATGAGGCTAAGATAATCAAAGCAACAACAAAAGTTGTTTTAGAGCTATTTGAATGAATTGGAAGACAAAAGGAAAAATAATGCCTTCACATTAAAGTGCATAAAAGAATGTGTAGATAACAACATTCTTCTCATCATTGCAGATGGAAAGACAACCAAGGAGGCTTGGGATACCCATGAGAGGAATTTTGGTGTAGTGAGGAGTAATCAAGTTGAAGATGAAGAGTTTGGTGAATCTCACTTCAAAGTGAATGACAATGATGATGGTATGTTACCAAAAGCATAGAGAGAGCACACGAATGCTCATGAATCCCATCATGCACAACCACAAGTGGATGACGATTTGGTGAATCCAACAATAGTGCTTGTCAATGACAATGAAGTTGCCATTGGAGCATCCCGTGTTATGGTGAATCCAACAATTCAATTTGTTGATGTTAAGTATGATGAAGACCAATTAGCTAATGATGAATGGTTGCATATGATGCAACGAAAACATATAATTGATAATTTGGTATTTGGTGAGAAAATCCACTTGGGCACGAAAACAAGTGGAAGAAAACCTCTTTGAAGCAGCTAAAGTGATAAAGGCAAAGAAGGGAGCACAAGAAGAGACAGCTCTCATTGTAGAGTAGAAAGAACAGAACCAATATGGTTCTGCAAATATTTTTAATCCTAACATTGATTTCTAGTATGCACGTAAACAAGACGATTATGAAGAAGAGATAAAGTTCCTTGAAGCATGGTTTGCAACACCATGTTTTGATAAAGTCAGCATAGAAGTTGCACAAATGAATGTTGAAGCCAACACAGATGATGAAAAAATTAATGAAATTTTCATGTATTGGAGTCTTGAAGAGATGAAATTGTATTATGAACTTATGTTGCAGCAAAATATTGATGATGAAAAGCACACTATAGAGGATGACATGTGACAGTAGTAGTCCACATACAAGTTGATTTTTGAAGAAATCGAGGATATGCTTAGACAGCCTAGAACAATGAAAGAGTTTTCCGAGCAAATGAAGAATTTGAAATTTGAAGCCTACAAAAAAAAGAGAAAGATGAAACAATTTAGAGGATACATGATTTGGAAGAAAAGAAAATTCAGTTGATGTCACTTTTTTAAAACTGTAAGCATAACTGAGACTTATACTAGTAGGCATCTTAGTTTTCATTTTTGTGGTTGTAATTAAAGGGGAGTGTTGAATAAAATAATTATAACCACCTACTAGGTGTCGTAATTGTCCATCCAAGTGTCACAATCAGTTGGATTCTAGTCCAATTCAGTTAAGTTTAGTTGAGAGTTTCACTCCAGTGATTAATTATTGTTGTCTCCAATGTAATATTATTTAACAAGCTTTTGAGTAATGTGAATTTAGAGACCTTTGCTCCACATTTTCCATTCTCTAAAAATTACCATTTTTAATTAAATAATAATAATTCTAGAAGCAAGATAATGTGGAGAAATCGTTTTGCCACAGTGATTACGGTTTATTTTCCTAGCCGAGTATCAATTTGATAAAGTCACATTTAAATCATGCTTCTTTTAAATGCCATATTGTAACTTCTAAAACAATATTCCATTGGAAACTTTAAAATGTTTATTAAATATTATTTCTAGCTAATATGTTCCATCATCACTTTACAAACCAATGACACATGAAACTCATCAAAGGAAATTTGAATTTTTTTTATAAATATTTTTAATTTTCCTATCATCCAACACATCAGGCACATCAAACTTTTTTCTCTTCTTATATTTATTCGTGTCGTATACCTCAAATTTCAAGATGCCTTAAGGGTGAAAAACAAGCAAAGGATCAATGTTTTTCAGCCTCAACCTTGGGGTTTTGGGCTTTCGGTACAAGTTTTGTGATGAGCTATCCATGTTGCATAATGGTATTGATGGCTCTAAAGATTCCATATCAATCATTTCTTGCAAAATGAATTATGCTGGTAGCACCAAAATTTTACTCCTTTTCAGTAGCATACCCTCACTACTCTTACTATCTATAGCGAAAGTAGAGGGGAATCTCAAGCTTCCAAAGCAAGGAAATGGAGGCCCTTTTGTTGTCCCAAGTTGCTTTGTGTAATAAAATACACTCCCTTAAAAGAATACTAGTTAGGTTGGTTGTATGAACACTCTCTCTTTCTTGTGTGTGAGTGGTGAGGAAACGACTAGATACTACACTATGTGTGGCATCAAGAACTCTAGAGTTGATAGAAATGAAACTGGAACCTATATTGGATGCAAAGGACCTAGTTTCGTGTTGCACATTGTTCCTCAGAACATGAGATATAATGTTTGTAGCTCTTCATCTTACCTGAAAATTATCTTAACCATTAATTAAAACAAGAGCCTGGACAAGCATACCTCCAAAAGATACATGATTGCCATCTTCAATAAAGTCTTTATCATGCAAATTTAGCTATCATGATGGAGTTACTGCTTAAGCAAGCCATGACGAATATTCATTCAGGGATTGCATTCGGTGATTATTACGCCATTTTAAAGTTTTTTTTTTGTATAATGCAATAGGAATGACCATGAAAACTATGAAAAGCAAGGGGGATCCAAAAATTTTAAATGTACGTGTTGAAATTTTTGGAGTCTTTTTTAGGGGCTACAACAAGACCCACTTGCAGACACTGTCTATTATTTTTCCTACATACATGCTATCAAAATAACACCCATCACACACTCCATACCATACTTCTCCTATCACTACCAAACTCCCTTATATGAGGCAATTTCTTTTTGCGCTCACCCCTCATCATTTTTTCAATAGCCCTTATTTGTCTTTATCCTATTTCAAACTTCACTAGATACCATCTCAACATCTTCCACTCATATCTAGTTCATCATTCCTATTATTCACTTTCACTTCACATATTATCTTAACATGATTGCATCAACCATTTGAGAATTGGTCAAATTTAGTAGCTCTACAAGTACATTTAACATCCAAACACCATGCAAAGAAATGACAAATTTGTCAACATTGGTTTTCAATGGCAAGGACACTAGTATGTTCTATTTTCATTACCTTTAGTTACAAATATGATGAAAATTAGATCAATATCAGCCAACAAAATTTCAAAATGTCGCCTCATTAGGTAAAATGACACCTTTGGTTGGGGGGAGGGTGGAGTTCCTATGATTCGCACATTGCTATATTTGGTAATGTTTTGGCAAATCTAGCAAAAGCATCATCTGGATGTATAACACCAATCAATTCTTTTGAACTAGAAATATATTACATTTTATTAATCAATCTAAGTTTGTAAACTTGTAAATTGTAAGCACAATATATTCAAGACTTAGTTTCTAATTTGTCGATTGAAAAATACTTTGTAAACTGGTTATTGTTGGAAACCGAAATCTAACTATGAAAATATACTTGCATTAGAAAGAATCAACATGGTCCTGGTTCTAAACACTTTTAAACCATCATCGTGTAAATATTTTATCATAAACAATCACAAAATGAATTAACTTATAATTTGAGAGTTTTTGCAATTGAAAATAAACTAGTCTTTAATTAATTGAATGGTTCATATGAATAGCCTTCATTATGTTGTCACACCACACTAAATTATTAATAACGAAAATTAAAACATAAACATTTATGCATTCAATAAATTGTAACTAAAAGAAAACTAATGTAGAAAAAAACAGTGCTTCCCTTACAAGGGGGCCTCGTGGCTTTGACAAAGAACTCTTAAAATATAAAATTCCTCATGAAATAAACTTGGACAGGCCAATTAATTCAATAGCAACAGAGTTCATATTAAAAAATAATGTTTCTCCAAGATCATAGTATCTTTTTAGGTTCACATGATTTCCATTTATATATTACATAATGAAATTTTGGATATCCAAAACCCATGAATCCTCAAGCTGGTCTTAACATCAATATAGAGGATCTTTGGTGGAACTGATAGGTGGATGGAATTATTTGGAATCTACCATAAGTCAAAATCCCAACATGGAATGTGCACAACTACTTTTAGCGGCAATTGTGCTTCAAATAAACTCAGTTGAAGGTACCATTATGTTTCAAAAAAATGTTTAGTGGCTACAAAATTGTAATTGAGTTGCCACAAAATCGGAAATCCAAAATTGGAGATTTCCAATTTTGTAGCTACTCGTTAATTTTTTTAAAATTAAATCACATTGCATAAAGGAGAATGGAACCAAACATCAAAATGGAAAATTTACCTTTACTATCCTTCACTACACAAGTTTTTGTAGTTGAGCATGATAAATAGATAAAATGGTATATAAATTGGTTCATGGTATAGGCTTTGGATAGAAGCGTAGGATATAAAAGTGACAAAAAGAGTATGTTTTAAAATAATCAAAATTGCTTACCAGTTTCCTCTTAAGCTCCTTCTGAAGCATCTAATAACATTTCCAAACCTAAAGATGCAGTTTCTAAATTTGATTGTTCTGTTTCTAGAATATTTTTCTTTTGTATCCTCCATGTCTAGATGATTTTCTTGAAATAAGGGTTCATCAAATTTTGTGGTTGTCTTCTTAATGTCATAATACCAGAAACGAGAAACGAGAAACGAATCGAGAAACGAAAACGAGACGAGAAATGTAGTTTGTAGATTTCACATTCAAGAAACGAGGAGAGAGAAAAAACAAAAAAAAATGTGAAAAACGTAAAACAAAGCCTACATCATAAGCATTATCCAATACTATTGTTTATAGGCAATTGCTCATAGGTTTTCGTTGCTCACATGAGCCATTCTCGAATATTCATAGTGAGAAGCAAATTTTGTGTTGCTCACATGGGTCATTCTCAAATACTCATGTTTGATCCTCTAAGGACAAATACAATAGTGAAGAAACCTTTGGCACTGAATTCAAACTTGATTTGGCCTTTCCATTTCCACTTGATTTGGACCCAGTGTGATCAGATGTGGATCAAGGACCTAAGTGATAGCTCAAAATTCAAAGTGTTCAGAAGTGTGTTGAACTTGAGCGACCAGATAGATTTTGTCTTCTTGATTCCGACGCCGTGAACGGTTCGAAAAACTGACACTGTATGAAGAAGTTATCGCAGTTTGAAAAATCCAATAAACCGCAATTTTTGGACTTTGACCAAGTTTGACTGGTTATGGAAAAATTCAAAAAAAAATATTCCAGGAATATTCCTCAGAATATTTTGGGAATATTCCCCAGAATATTCTATTTGGACCAGTAATATCACGCCAAGTGGCGGATTGTAATTGGGAAATTGGTTGACTTTTTGAGTTTGGGCCAATAGGAGGTCTCCACGTGGCCCATGCACAGTGATGCAAAATTTTGTGGACTCCTCGATAGTCGACCGCCTGACCTCCTGCACATAGCGCCACGTCTTACAATTGGGCTGTGTTTGGTTCTTAACAACATGTGTATCACAGTTCTATTTAACGTTTATCGAATTAACGTTTGGGGGTTTGGAGGGGCCACCTCGAGGGCCAACCCCTCCCCATGCGCTCAAGTGCTGTGACCATGGGCCAAGGCTCCAACCACTAACCGACGGTTCCGTTTAAAATGTGGTCACATTCAAAATTAACGCTGACGGTTTACCCTAACCGTAACCTCTGCCCGACGGTTATGGTGGTGTTTAAATGCGTGGTTAAGTCTTTTAACACATGTGCCCACACTAACCGCCGCATTTAGTGGTAGCGGCCAGCTTGGCGGATATTCTGGCAGGCGTGCCATCTTTGGTGGACATTTCCAAATTTAATTGGAGTTAAGTCCAGTTCTCCACATTTGGTGGAGGATTTTTAGGGATCATTGGGAAAAATGAGTTCAAGCTCTATCTTGAGCTAGATTCGACCAATTTTGGAGTGCCAATAGTCAATTTTGACTATATCAGACATTCCAGACTCATTGGTGAGGGTTTCAGAGCCAACAGAGGGAATTTTGAGTAGGTTTTTTCTTCATAGAAGTTCTGGGGGCCACTAGGGCTACCAAGGGCCAGTAGTAGTTTGAGGCCTAGCCAGGGGAGCTAGAGGCCTTATTTAGAAATCAAATAGTCAATTTTGGACGTTTCAGATGTTCTGGAACTAATGGTGTGGTTTTTAGAGCCTGTAGAAGAATTTTGAATTCCAATATGCTTCAGCGAATTTCCAGGGGCCACCAAGGCCAACAAGTGCCAGCAGCAGTTCGAGGCCTAGCTAGGGCAGATAGAGGCCTTATTCAGTAAACCAATAGTCATTTATGGCTGTAATGAACATTATGAATCCAATGGAGGAGTTTTTAGAAGCTTTTGAGGAATTCTAGAGCTCGAGAAGCCACATATAAGTTTTCTTTGATCTTAGAGCCAGGGGGTGCCACCTTGTGTTGGAGGCGAAATCGGAGCAGCTGGAGGCCAATTCCAGTGAACCAATAGTATGTTCTGAATATTTTTGACATTTTGAATCCAATGAAGGGATTTTCAGAGTCATTTGAATACTTCTAGAGCTCGAGAAGCTACAAGGAAGTTATGGGTAGCCAAGAGCAAATCGTGGAGGAAGGCCTAGATTGGGGATGCAGTGCTCATTTTGAGCAAACGATCAATCCATTTTGATAGGTCTGATATGTGCTGTATATAGCAGGTGAGGTTTCAAGGACTGAAAAATAATTTTGAAGGAGTTAGTGCCATAGAGAAGCTCAGGGTAGCTCAAGTGCACTGACAGAAGGAATCAAGTCTAAGGGAGCCTAGATCTGTTTGCAGAGTAATGACATCCATGACATGGATATAGATGGTATTCTAAGCCCATTGGTTCAGTTCAATAACCATGGAGTTAAGTTTGGAACTTGTAAAATAAATTTGCCATAATCCCAAAGAGCCAAGTCAAGATGACAAGAGCTTAAGGAGACGTAGCCCATGATATTCGGGTGAACTCCTAGATTAAATTTGTTGTTATGTGTGGATGTTTATTTGTTGCATTATATTTTTTTTACACATGTTTAATTTCAACAAAAACAAATTGACTTAAAGCACTTAAACAATTACAAATCATACACCTGTTTTAAGTATAAATTCCGCAAATGTCAAGTATAAGCTAGATCTTTTATTTGTTTAACTCAGTGGGAGGTTCTTGAAAAGAATAACAAGTTATCCAACCCATTTTCAGATTATGTTGGTATCAGAGCACTTGGTTGCTTGATTGACAGAGCAATAGCTTGCTTGTTTGACTTGAAAGGTGTTTAAACAGTGCAAAGAATTTGATTGTTGCTTGAATTTGCTAGAGGTGAAGAGAGAGCTACTGATAGCTAAGTCCAGAAGAGGACAAGAAGGAAGAAGGGCTGAAGGCATCTTCATTACCCAAAGGACCTCAAGTCAACCCTTGAAGCACAAAATGGTTTGTTTGCAAAAGGCTGCTTGAATAAGAGCTTGACTCTACAACCATTTTGTTCAAAAGCTTTGTCAATTGTTTTTGAAATCTTTGTGAATTATTGTTGAAGTTATTTTTTTCATTCACATAGTGATGGAAAATTCTTCAAGTGAGGTTTGAAAATCCTCCTCCTTCACAAGATTCTTTGATAAAGGCATGAAACGAGACTTCTACATGTTGAAGGACATGGTGCAGATTATGTTTGAAGATAGAAGAGAAAGCACTATACTTCGTGAGAAATTGGTTGCAATGAAGCAAGAGAAGGAAGAAATTCTTCAAAAAATGCATGAGATGGAGATGCAACTCCATCAAGCCAAAGAAGCCTTAACCAAGAACATGCGTGAAGTAGAGGTAATTCACTCAAATTTGTCTTCAGTTTACTCTTTAGATAGATGTGTTGGTTCATTTGAAAAGCACACTAGAGGTATAGGGTCAAAGTTAATGTTTAAAATGGGTTATGAAGGCAAGGGTTTAGGCAAACATGCACAAGGTACGATTGATCCTATTTTGGTTGAGGAGAGACCTAAGAATTTTGGTGTTGGTTATGTTCAATCTAATGGCGAAGACTCCAAAGCCATGAAGGCATATGAGACAACTTCAAAAAGAACTTTTGTTCCAAGTTTTAAACCACAAACATGTCAAGTTTGTTTTCAAGTTGATTGCCATTGTTTGAAGCTTATGTTGCAGCAAGAAGATTGTAGACATGGAGCTTATGGCGAGCATGCGAGTTCGGAAAACTATCAAGACATAAACACTGATGTTAGTCTTCAAAGAAAAGATGGAACCTATAATAGTTCATCTCCTCGTGAAGGTAAAAAGGATGGACATGCAAAGCAACATGCGAGGTATAATTCTTCCCATAGTCAAGTTGATTGTGTTTCTGCAAGGCATGACAATTCTGCACGCTTGAATGGAAGAAAGAGTTGTTGTGCATATTGTGGTATGTTTAACCATGATGTTTCGAGATGCTGGAAGAGGATGAAGGCGTACAAGAAACAGTTGAGGCAAAGACAACTTGCAAAGAAGGTGCATAAGACTTGCACATATTTCCAGAATAAGGGACATTTTGTTTCCCAATGTTGGACATTGCATCCAACTAATCGTCCCAAGCATTTGAAGAAAGAGGGCAGAAATATTGGTGAAATTGGAACCAAGGATTCCATCATTGATGTGAGAACAAATGTTTCACATGAAGAAGATTTTTAGCAGTAAAAGTCACCGTGGAAGTGGCTTGGTAAGAAGTGGTTTGACTTCTGGACATAGTAAGACATACTTTCATTTGTACATATGCAAATTTTAGTCAAGTATGCATGTATTTATGCTGAAATCTCATGTTTGTTCGAGCCATCTTGGATCGATGATCAAGGAAGCGATGTTTAGCTACCTTCTGTAAATTTCTCGCCAGAAATTTCTGAGTGAGTGCAAGGAAGACAGTTCTTGACAGGAGGACAAGCGCATCCTGGAAAGGAAGTGTCGACTACCTTCAAGTTGTGATTCAAAGGCACTAGCCATGCAAGGCAAGTGTATGGAGGTTGAAAAAAAGAGGGTGTTGTACTCTCATCTACTGTACAGATCAGTATATCAGTCTTTTGGGGTCCAAAATATTCCCAATGGGGAGGTGTGATCAGATGTGGATCAATGACCTAAGTGATAGCTCAAAATCAAAAGTGTTTGGAAGTGTGCCGAACCTGAGTGATCAAATATATCTCGTCTTCCTGATTCCGGCACCGTGAACGGTTCGAAAAATTGACACCGTATGAAGAAGTTATCGCAGTTTGAAAAGTCCAGTAAATAGCAATTTTTGGACTTTGACCATGTTTGACTAGTTATAAAAAAATAAAAATAAAAAAATTCCAGGAATATTCCCCTAAATATTTTGTTTAGACCAATAATATCATGCCAAGTGGCAGATTGTAATTAGGCAATTAGTTGAGTTTTTGAGTTTGGGCCAATAGGAGGCTGCCACGTGGCAGGCCCGAAGGTCGCCACGTAGCCCATGCATAGTGATGCAAAATTTTGTGGACTCCCAGGGAGTCGACCGCCTGACCTCCTACACATAGCGCTCACGTCTTACTATTGGGCTGTGTTTGATTCTTAACAACATATGTATCATGGTTCTATTTAATGTTTAACGAATTGACGTTTGGGGGTCCAAAGGGGCCAACCCCTCCCCATGCGCTCAAGTGTTGTGACCCCAAGCCAAGGCTCCAATCACTAACCGATGGTTCCGTTTAAATCATGGTCACATTCAAAATTAACGTTGATGATTTACCCCAACCATAACCTCCCCCTGACGGTTCTGGTGGCATTTAAATGCATGGTTAAGTTTTTTAACACATGTGGCCACACTAACCACCGCATTTAGTGCTAGCGGCCAGCTTGGTGGATATTCTAGCAGGTGTGCCATATTTGGTGGAAATTTCCGAATTTAACTAGAGTTAAGTCCATTTCTCCACATTTGGTGGATGATTTTTAGGGGTCATTGGGAAAAATGAGTTCAGGCTCTAGCTTGAGCTAGATTCGACCAATTTTGGAGTGCCAATAGTCAATTTCGACTATCTCAAACATTCCAAACTCATTGGTGAGGGTTGAAAATCCATCAAAGGACTTTTGAGTAGGTTTTTGCTTCAGAAAAGTTCTAGGGGCCACTAGGGCCACCAGGGGCCAGCTGCAGTTTGAGGCATAGCCACGGGTGCTAGAGGCCTTATTGAGAAATCCAATAGTCGGTTTTGGATGTTTCAGATGTTCTGGAGCTAATGGTGTGGTTTGCAGAGCATTTAGAGGAATTTTGAAGGCCGATATGCTTCAGTGAAGTTCCAGGGGCCACTAGGGCCAACAAGTGCCAACAGGAGTTCGGGGCCTAGCCAGGGCAGCTAGAGGCCTTATTCAGCAAACCAGTCATTTCTGACTGTAATGAGCATTATGAATCCAATGAAGGAGTTTTCATAAGCTTTTGAGGAGTTCTAAAGCTCGAGAAGCCACAGAGAAGTTTTATTTGATCCTAGAGCCAAGGGGTGCCACTAGGTGTTGGAGGCGAAACTGGAGCAGATGGAGGCCAATTTCAGCGAACCAATAATATATTCTGACTATTTTGACATTCTGAATCCAATGAAGGGATTTGCAGAGTCATTTGAAGACTTCTAGAGCTCGAGAAGCTACAGGGAAGAACCGTGGAGGAAGGCCTAGATTGGGGATGCAGTGCTCGTTTTGAGCAAACAATCAGTCCATTTTGGAGGTCTGATATGTGTTGGAGATAGTAGGTGAGGTTTCAGGGACAGAAAAAAAAAATTATGAAGGAGTTAGTGCCATAGAGAAACTCAGGGTAACTCAAGTGCATCGATAGAAGGAATCAAGTCTAAGAGAGGCTAGACCTGTTTGCAGAGTGATGACAGCCATGACATGGATATAGATGGTATTCTAAGTCCATTGGTTCAATTCGGTAACCATTGGAGTTAAGTGTGGAACTTGTAAAAGAAAATTTCCATAATCCCAAAGAGATAAGTCAAGATGACAAGAGCTCAAGGAGACATAGCCCACGATATTCGGGTGAACTCCTAGATTAAATTTGTTGTTATGTGTGGATATTTATTTGCTGCATTATATTGTTGTTACACATGTTTAATTTCAGCAAAAACAAATTGACTTAAAGCACTTAAACAATTAAAAATCATACACCTATTTCAAGAATAAATTTCACAAATGTCAAATATAAGCTAGATCTTTTATTTGTTTAACTCAGTGGGATGTTCTTGAAAATCATAACAAGTTATCCAACCCATTTTCAGATCACACTGAGAGTGAGATTTTTTTGAATTCCATATCCCTAAAAATTTTGGGGATGAGAACATGTTCTCACATATACTGTATATATACTTCGATGTGACTTGAGAGGACCTTAAATTTGGAATTTCGCAAGTAGCTACTAGTTTGTACTTTCCCTAGTTGGGTAATAAGATGGTGAAGATTGCACTAATCTCCATTGGGAATAGAGCCAAAAGTAGAGGGTTGTTTAGAACTACTACTACCTACAACTATCTTGCTATAGAAAAGAGTGTGGCTCCCAAAAAAGTAGAAGGATGGAGAACCATAAATACTACAACTAATGCTTGAAGACAAAACCTAAAAAAAAATACCATTAAACTTTCCAAACTTTATCATTAATCAATTATAATAGTAAATTAAAGTAGATACTAAAATATTCATTAAATTGTTTAAATACTAATTTATAAAAATATATAATGTAACCCTCTGCATTTAAATTTGTAATTTTATATGAAAAATAATTTTTAAATATTAAATACAAGAAAACCAGATATAAAATTGTACGCTAAATTCGCTTTTATATGAAACCAAAAAATAAATCCCTAAATAGGCAAAGTTGTTAATGAAATTTTAGGCTCCAAAAAGACCAACCTAATTATTTTTATGATTTGATTCAACTTCAAATCGGAATGTGACCAATGATTCAACTCAACGTCAAATTGGAATGAGACCAACATTACAAATAAACTAGAATACTTTTCTCAGAAATCTGTTTCAAAAAACCATTTGTTTTTGAAAAAAATGGAACCCACTGTACAAAACAGATGTGACCAATGATTCAGCTCAACGTCAAATTGGAATGAGACCAACATTACAAATAAACCAGAACACGTTTCTCAGAAATCCGTTTCAAAAAACCATTTGTTTTTAAAAAAAGTGGAACCGGTTTTGTGTATTGAAAAACGAAACCCACTGTACAAAACGACGTTTTCCATACTGTTCTTTTTTCTTTGCTCCCGTTCTGTTTCTGGTAACTAGGCGGCTCTGATTATTGGTTAAGATAGATCTAAGGTAATATTCGGGTGGTCGTATCTGTGCAATTAATGGACTGTGAACAAGAATATTTTAAGTGTAATATTTGTCAAACATTGATCTTTCTTTATGTATCCTCCATGGAAAGATGATCTTCTTGAATTAAGGGTTCACCAAATTCTGTGGTTGTTTTATTAATGTCATAATCTGATGGTTTACTTCTGATTATTGGTTTACCTCCGATTATTGGTTAAGATAGATATAGGGTAATATTCTTGCGATAGTATATGTGCAATTACTAGACTGTGAAAAATAATATTTGAAGTGTAATATTTGTCAAACATTGGCACTGTGAACAACAAAATTGTAAGTATAATATTTGTCAAACAATGCTGCAAATCACCCTCAGCTTGCAATGAAGATTTATCAATAAAGGCCAGACCAATAAGGAAAACATGCAGAAGATTTATCAATAAAGGCCAGGCCAATAAGGACAACACGCAGATAGACATGGGGGCATTCCGAGAATTGAACTTGGGACCTCTCGCACCCTATGCGAGAATCATACCACTAGACCAAATGCACTTGAATAGACATTGACATTTTGGTAACCTTCCACTGCAATCGATCTTTAAAACATGAAATTCTATACCACTAGACCATATGCCCTTAGACAGGCAAAGCCTCCACTGTACGTTAAAACATGAAAAAATCCGTTATAGGGATTCCTTTCAGTGGTATACGTTAGATTTGAACCCACACCCTCTTTTTCTGAAAATTTCTTGGAACTTTTCAAATGTTAAATATTCACCAAGTCCTCTTTCTGTGAAAGGTTCTTGGAACTTCTGAAAATGTTAAACATTCACAGTCAGAAGTCCTCTTCTGTGAGGATTCTTGGAACTTCTAAAAATGTTAAACATTCACTGTCAGAAGTGAGATTTAAACCCACGCTCAAAACTTTCCGTGTGAGAAGTCGGATTGAAGACCACACCATCTTTCTGTGAACTCTTCAAAATGTTAAAAGCAATTACTGTCAGAAGTCCTAGGACTTCCGTGAGGGTTCTTGGAACTTCTGAAAATGTTAAACACTCACTATCAGAAGTCCTCTTCTGTGAGGAATCATGGAACTGATAAAAATTCACTGTTAGAAGTGGGATTTAAACCAACGCTCAAAACTTTCAGTGTGAAAAATTGGACACCATCTTTCTGTGAAAAGTTCTTGGAACTCTTAAAAATGAATCAGAATATTCGCTGTCATAAGTGGGTTTTGAACCCACGCCCTCTGGCTCCTTGGACCACTCTACCACCCTAACAAATACATGTTAAAATATGTATCAATTTAGTGTAAGAGCCTTGTTTTGACTCCTTATTTCGAAAATTAGTCCTTGCATCTGGCGCCTTAGGCCACTCGGCCATCCTTATAGGTGTATACTCATTTTCTCCTGACCGATTCCTCTCCATTTCAATTTTCAATATTAAATGCTGTATTTGAAGATAAAATATGAACAGAATTGAAAATGAAGGAGATGTAGCTCACAGGTGAGGCCTGCACCTGGAGACTACACTTAGAACTGAGAGATCACTCTCATACACTCTACATTCATGAATGAAGGATTACATCATTAAGTACAATACTAGAAATTAGGAAGTTGCAACCAAACCCCTAAACTCTAGGAACTAATCCTAAACTAGGGAGATACGTTACAACTTGTGTAACCATTTCTCCATTAATACAAAATAATATAATTATTTTCAACTCCCCCCCTTAATGGAGAAAGGATTGTCCTGAACTCCTAGCATCCTTCTAAACAATTCAAACTTCAAACGTGCAAGAGGCTTTGTAAAAATATCAGCCATATTGTCACAAGTTTTACAATACTCAACAAAGATTTCTTTGGACTGTAGTTTCTCTCTAACAAAATGGAACTGAGTGTCTATATTTTTGGTATTTTTATGAAACACTGGATTGTATGCCAATTTAATAGTGCTCTGGTTGTCGCTTTTGATGGAAGTAGAATTCTTCTGTTTTTCTCCTGCATCATTGAGAAGCCTTCTCAACCAGATCGCTTCACACGTCGCTGCACACAATGCTTGATACTCAGCTTCACACGAAGACAGTGCTACAGTACTCTGCTTCTTACTGCTCCATGCTATGACCCCGGATCCTATGCTGAATGCGTAACCTGTGATAGACCTTCGATCATCCAAGTTACCTGCCCAGTCTGAATCTGAAAAACCTGCTAAAATAACATCAAATGCGTCAGTGTATAAAATGCCATAGTTAACAGTACCACAAAGATACCTCAACACACTTTTTGCTACTACCCAGTGACTTTCAAGCGGTTTTGACATGAATTGGCTCAACACACTAACAGAGTATGCCAAGTCAGGTCTGGTTGTTGTAAGATATATCAAGCTGCCAACCAGCTGTCTGTACATTGTGGCATCAACCTCCTTAGTGCCATCGTCACTACACAACTTCAAATTCTGCTGAAAAGGTGTCGCTGCTGATCTACACTGATCCATACCAAACTTTTCCAACAGATTTCTAGCATACTTCCCTTGGGTAAGAAAAGTTTGCCCAGTATCTCTCCATACTTCTAGTCCCAGACAGTAATGAAGGCTTCCGAGATCTTTCATCTCAAAAACTTGTGCCATAAGCCTTTTGATTCCTCTGATTAAATCATTTGCATCTCCTGTTATAATCATATCATCTACATACAAAGAAATCAGAATAATTTGCCCCTGCTTATTGTACTTGGTATACAAATTTGGGTCATTTAAACTTCTTTGAAAACCATACTCTAAAAAGAAAGAATCAACCTTTTCATACCAAGACCTGGGTGCTTGCTTTAAGCCATATAAAGCCTTTTTCAATCTGCAAACAAGATGTTCCTGCCCCTGCTTTACAAATCCTTCTGGCTGTACTAAGTAAATTTCTTCTTTTAATTCTCCATTTAAAAATGCCAATTTGATATCAATCTGGTGTAGCTCCCAATTATGTTTAGTAGCTAAAGAAATAAGCATTCTGATTGTATTTAACTTTGCTACAGGTGCAAAGGTATCATCAAAATCTATACCTTCCTGCTGTGAGTACCCCTTTGCAACCAACCTAGCTTTCAGTTTTTCAATACTTCCATCTGCATTCATTTTTGGTTTAAACAGCCATTTACATCCTATGGGTGTTTTATTCTTAGCCGGTTCAACTAAGTCCCAAGTGTCATTTCTAAGAATAGATTCTATCTCTTCATTCATTGCAACCCTCCAGTCCTTAAATTGACTAGCTTCTTTGTAACTAGTGGGCTCTACAATGTTCAAAACATTTGACATCAAAGCATAGTCTTTCAATTTTAATGGTATTTGAGTCTTCCTACTTGATCTCCTTAGTAGGGGACTTACCTCAAATTTGTTTTCTTCAACTCTAATTGGGCTTGCATTATCACCTTCTTGCTGTTCTTCTTTCTGTTCCTGTTTCTGTTTCTGCTCCAGCTCTCTTTCATCCTCGCTGCCTTCATCCATCAACAATGGAATGTGCCAATCATCACCAATGCCATCTTTCCCTTCCTGAACCTGTTCATGAAATACTACAACCCTGCTTGCAAATATCTTATGAGACTGAGGATTGAAGAACTTATATGCTTTAAATTCTGTGCCATAACCAACAAAGATGCATTTAACAGCTTTAGGATCTAATTTCTTCCTATAAGCTTTGGGTATGTGGGAAAATGCTTTTGACCCAAATACTCTTAGATGGTTTACTGCTGGTTTGAATCCATATAGAGCTTCAAAAGGAGTTTTGAAGCCAAGATACCTGGTAGGACTTCTGTTCTTTAAATATACAGCAGAATTAATAGCCTCTGCCCAAAAACTATTAGATAGACTCTTACCTTGTAACATGCTCCTTGCGCATTCCACTAATGTTCTGTTCTTACGCTCTGCAACTCCATTTTGCTGTGGTGTGTGTGGCACTATAAACTATTGTACAATCCCGTGAGATCTGCAGAATTTCATGAATTCCCCTAGCTTGTATTCTCCCCCTTGATCAGATCGGAGAATTTTTATACTCTTACCAAACTGTTTTTCCACCAAGGTTTTAAATTCTATAAAGCACTGGAAAGTATGACTTTTCTTACTCAGAAAATAAACCCATGAATATCTAGTGCAGTCATAAGTAAATAACAGAAAATAATATTCTCCACCTAAGGACCTTGTCTGCATAGGTCCGCATATATCAGTGTGCACTAGTTCTAAAATATCTGTTTCCTTCCTCCTATTATGCACAGGAAACTGTTCTCTATGCATTTTACCTAAGGCACAACCATCACAATTTAACTGAATATTCTGAAGGACAGGGAGCCCCTCAACCATACCTTTTCTCTGCAATAGCATGAGGTCCTGCAGATTCAAATGACCGAATCTCTGATGCCAGAGTTGTTCGGCTGTCGATCCACCTGCAACCATGGCTCGCTTTGGTATACTATTTACATCCAATCTGTATAGGCTTCCAATGCGCACGCCTGTTGCAACTATTTCTTTCCTGCAATCCTTTATGACACAATGAGTCTTGAAGAATTCGACTTGCATATCTTGATCAGTTATCATGGATACAGAAATGAGATTTTTCTTAATTCCAAGTACATATAAAACATTTTTAAGATGACTGATTTTACCATTTGGTAACTTGACTGGAATATCACCACAACCTCTAATCTCGCATCCACTATCATCTCCCAAATAAATCTTTGATCCATATGTACTTTCTTCAAGATTTTCAAAAAATTCCTTTTTACCTATCATATGAGAGGATGCTCCGGCATCGACGTACCAGATGTCGTCCTCATTGCATGCTGAAAGGGCACAGTTAGCTGTGAACAGTCGAAATTCATGACTGAAGTCTTCATCTTCTTCAACCTCTTCTTCAACAAAATATCCTCTATGCTTTGCTATCGCCAACTTTCTCTTTGCATCATTTGCCTGCTTCTTAAGGCATCCATTCTGTATATGACCCTTCTTTCCACAATAATAACATCTTCTTATAGGATTATTTACAGACATACCTTTATACGGACTCTTCTGCGATGTACCTCCTCTCTGCTGTAGTTGCGACTGTGATTGCTGCTGTGGCTGCTTCCCTCTGAAAGGTCGTCGTTTCGCCATCAGCGCAAAATCATCGCTCTGGGGGTTCAAGTTCTGTCGTCGCTCCTCCTCCTGCAGCAAGATCCCTGTCAGATCTTCAAATGTGGGCGCTTTATCCCTTGCCGCCAATCCTGTGATGAACATTTGAAATTCATCTCTCATCCCGTTCAGTGTGATTGTGACGAGATCAGAGTCAGACACCTTCTCTCCGATGTCCCCCAATCCATCTTTCACATCTTTGATTCGCGCAATGAATGCAGCAGCAGTCTCACTTTCGTCCATCCTCATTGAAAATAACTTGCTTTTGAGTGCCATAATTCGACTTGTATTCTAGGTCTGATACAGACTTTTGATGGTCATCCAGATCTCCACAGACGTTTTACATTCTCTGATATGGGGGATAATGTTGTCCTTGACGGACATCTTCAGCAGAACTTTTGCCTTGTTTTCTCGCTTATCCCATTCTTGCTCATGTGTCCCTGTGTTCGAATTTGGCCTCTGCTCGTCACCTGTAACTATGGACCAAGCATTCGCACCCTCAAGCAAGGTCTGAATCTTAAACTTCTAGTTTGTGAAGTTGGATCCATCGAGTTTTCCAGACTCGTGGATATAAGATTCCATCGTATTACTCATTCTGATCTACAAGTAAATGAATCTACTCAACTGGTTCAAAAGAAAAAAAAAATAATGAGTACCTCTCAGATCTTGTCACCCGATCTGCCAGTTTTCTGCCACTTCTCTGCCAGATCTCCTGATTCACCCACTGTATCTTTGATTCAGATCCAGCAAAATCTGCAATTCAATCTCGCTCCGATGAGCAAATCCGCTGCTTTTCAATACAGCCACAAACTGATCTGATCAAAACTGATCTGATCTGCCTCTCCCAGATAGATCCGCAACTTCTTCGATCTACTTCTCTGCAAATCGTCAAACGAAGATGAGGCTTCCCGTGGATCCCCTTGAAGGTGAGTTGGCACCCTCCCGAACGAAAAATCCGCGCCTAGATGAAAACCGTGCAAGGCAAAACACTTGGCGTGATTTTTTCGTGCGATTCTGCGCCAATCTGGTATTTTGGCGCGGTAGCGCGATTAATGGCCGAAAAGACGCGCCATTTGCGCTTCCTGGCACGACTGTCAGCGCGAAAAGCGCGCCAACCTCCTTCTACTCAGAAAATTAAAAAAAATCTGAGTCCGAGCCAGGTGTTCTGCAGTCCACCTGCTCAATTGAGCACAAAGCTCTGCTGAGCACACAACTCTCGTGTACACGCGACCACAAAGGCACTTTTAGCCACGAAGGCGATTCTGCCACAAAGGCAAGCTGGCCACAAAGGCACTCCAGCCACAAAGGCGATAAGAAATCAGGCTCACCCAATCTGAGCTCTGATACCAAGATAAAATATGAACAGAATTGAAAATGAAGGAGATGTAGCTCACAGGTGAGGCCTGCACCTGGAGACTACACTCAGAACTGAGAGATCACTCTCATACACTCTACATTCATGAATGAAGGATTACATCATTAAGTACAATACTAGAAATTAGGAAGTTGCAACCAAACCCCTAAACTCTAGGAACTAATCCTAAACTAGGGAGATACATTACAACTTGTGTAACCATTTCTCCATTAATACAAAATAATATAATTATTTTCAACTTTTGAACCCACGCTGTCTTTCTGAAGAGGTTCTTGGCACTTGTCCAAAGAAAGATCATTTAATGCCGACCGATCCTCTTCATTTGAACTCTCAATATCAAAGGTTGAATTTGAGCCCACGCCCCCTTTCTCTGAAAGGTTCTTGGCACTTCCAAAAATGTGAAAGACTCAGTGCCAGAAGTGGGATCTGTAACGACCCTCTCTCATAAGGAGGACTTTACAAAATGTGAAACATTCAGTATCAGAAATGGGATTTGAAACTACGCTCTCATAAGGAGAATCGTTTTATCCTGACCAAATTCTTCTTCCCTCCCAAGCCCTCTTTCTTCCCAAAAAGTGAAAGATTGAGTGGCAGAAGTGGGATTTGTAACTGCGCTCTCGTAAGGAGGACTTCCCAAAATGCGAAAGATTAACTGCGCTCGCATAAGGAGGACTTCTCGAAATGTGAAAGATTCTGTCACATGAGAGTGGGATTTCGTACCAGAACCTTAATATGGCGCCTTAGACAACTCGGCCATCTCAACCTTCCCAATCATAAAGGTAATTTTTTCCCAATTCTCAAAAACACGTATTAAATGATACACAGTAACTGATCTTGAAAACTAGTTTAAATATAATTATATTAAAATATAGGTTATTTTTATTATTTATTTAAATATATGTTATTTTTATTACTAATTTGTTAACGTATATGGTGACATTTTGTAGCATTGTGATAAAGATTTGAATCAAGTTAAAAATATTTATAGTAAGATTTTTTAGTCATGTAATAAGAATTTGAATAAAGTTATTAAGACATTATGTGAATAGTAGACATAGTAGCTAGTCTTGCTACTTATTTTAAATATAATTAAATTAAAATATATGTTATTTTTATTACTAATTTAAATATAACTAAAATAAAATATATGTTATTGTTAAATATGTTACTTTTATTATTAATTTGTAAAAATATATGGTGACATTTTGTAGCATTGTGATAAGGATTTGAATCAAGTAAATAGGATATAAATGGTGAGCTTTTTTAGTCATGTAATAAGGATTTGAATAAAGTTAATAGGACATTATGTGAATTGACAAGATTCAATTTTAGTAGATAATAATTTGTAAATTAATGTGCATTTAGCATGGTTCCACCACACATTATTTATGGGACATTAGCTATAAACACGTGTTCAAAATTTTACATAGTTATTTTATATTATATTACAATTATTAATATTTATTCACAATTAAAATTAATTATTTGTACACCAAATACATTAAACACAGTTCCATCACAAATTATTTACGAAAGATTTTAAAACTAGAAGTTGATATTAAATATTTTACATGCACACACAGACTAATATACCCAATGTTAAACAACACTTTAAAGAATGTATAAATATTATAAAAAATTGTAGAAGGGCATGCTGAGGCGTCGAGAGTGGAATGAACACATTGCACCAACATGTGGCATGAAGTGTCACCATCACAATAGTTTTTCTCTTCAATCATGTAAGATGGTTATGTGTCAGGGCTGCAACAACACACATGCCAATATTTATACGAATGTGTGATCGACTGTAACCATCGTATTGAAATTTGTGAGATTTGAGTTGTGTGAACCATAAAGGAGGGTTTGATCTAAATAGGTTTGAAGTATGCTCACCTTAGGATCATATAAAGGAAGATATACCATCTAACTTCGTCTTTGGTTTATCTGTATTTATAAGAACCAACTGAAGTACCAAAATGTTTCCTATGGAAACATTGAACAACACATATCAAAGATTTTTCATTGCCCATATAAAAATGTTCTAAGTTTTATTTTTCACTTTTGGAGACTTTAAATATAACAAAGTTGCTCACTTATTTATACCAATATAATGGTTAAACAATATTAGAGGCAAGAGCACTCCAACTAGTCATTAAAGTGGAAATAAACCCTCATTAAAGAGATGCCACTTTGGTTTTTAGTAAGAAAATGAAAATGAAAATGAAGAGCTGCTTTCACCTCAAGCATTTGTCATATTTATTTTTGTTCAGAAAACAACAAACACTAGGTATATGAAAATGAATTATAAGCTAATGTACATATTATAACTTATTTCATAATCAAAATAGTGTATAAATATTATATTTTAGTTTTATTTTATAACATTTTTTTAATTAAATTTGAAAGAAAAAAAGTTATATTTTAGAGATATATGTGAACTCTCTACACTACTACTACTAAAATTATTATGTGAATATTTTATAAAGATTAAATCAATTTTTTAATAAAATGAAAAATGAGAATATTTTTATATATAGAGATCTAAAATGAATATAATAGGAGTTGAGATTCATCTTAACTCCCAATATACCAAGTTTTAAGAGGGACTAAATCTATTTCCACTCTAAGAGATGTTTCTCTCTCGAAACTTGGTAATCTAGAGTTAAGATGAATCACGTTGAATTATAATTAACCAAATTGAACTATCCATTCTTGAAAATAAGCATACAAGAAATAGTATATTCATTTTTTCAATTGGGAAGAAAGAAGTGAAAATATTATTAAATTTTTATTTATTTGTTTATAAATTTATTGGTTTTCTTAGGAAAGAGGGATTCTGTATACGTTTTGAATCCATCAATTTTATAATATTTTGTTTGGTTAAGTGAGGGATTATTCACATGTTTTAAATTGATTAATCTAAATTTAAAAAGTTATTTAAAAATTCACCTCATCCTTAATTATTTATTCAAAATTGGGTAAACATAACGTTATAAATATTTAATTTATTTTTAATCAAATATATACTATTATTAAATTATAAATGGCAAGTGTCCATTCTTGAAGCTAGGCGTGTATGAAGAATTATTCAATTTTTGTGCACCTTATTGATTCAAGGAAGAACATGTCATTTATGAATTTGTGAACTTTTGTGTCATTTTTTTTTATTCATGACGAAATATAATACATTATTGAACTATGAAAGGACAAACTATTTTTGAATTATGAATTTACAATCTCTACTTCCTTTTTTTGAATTTATACTCGGAAAGAAGGACCAAAATGGATTAGTATCAAATTATAAATGGGTAAAGATTGAACTGTCCATTCTTGGAGCTGAGCATCTAAGAGAGCATCTTTGAACTTCTTTAGACTATGTTTTCGTATATGCTACTAATATAAAAGCATTATGTTTCAGATTCTACTTCGTTTTCTCATCGATTATGGGCACTTTAATTGTGGGCACTGTATCGATGTTTGCCTCATTGGAGGCTACTGCAGATTTTGTCATGTGGAAACGGTTTTGTAAGAGGTTTTATTGCAATTTTTTTTTTAAGAAAGCTTCTTTGTAGCGGCAGACTTTGTGTTTGGAGGGTATGACATTGTGAGTCATCATTGCAGAGTACCTCAAATGAAAGAAAATTTGTTGTACTACAAACATGAAAATATGCAGTCAACAATAGTAAACCTCTTGTGCATAGATGAAAACAATTCTCACTGAAAACACTCTCATAGATCACTTTATTAAAGTTAAAATAAGGGAAAATAATGGTTTGAAAACTGATGTATGTCATAATGATGTCGGGAAGTCTGGAGGAAAGACCAAACACAAGGCCTCATAATGAAAAACATGGTCGTGCAACCTGGTACTCCTGCATATGGTGATGTGAATTTTGTACTTTTGTGTACCTCTGGCTCATTAATATATACATTGAGCAATAACATGCCAAATCTGAAGACCAATCGAATTGCAGAAAAATAAATTAAATTTTTTTAAAGAAATATTAAATTTCCATATACAAAGTAAAATTATGGGAAATTTAAAATTCTTTTCAGTCAACCCTAAATTAATATAGGTTTGACCACAAAATCAATGCAATAACCATGCTTGGCGGCAGGGATAATAAGTTACAATATTATAGTGTCGATGGTCGTGATTTTATAAAATTACTGAAAACATTACAAGGTCATGTGAAAAGCCAACCACCCTAAACCAAATAAATAAATTAGCATATTTATTGGTTGGGTTTCAAAAACCTTCATTGGAGTAGCACAACTTTGGCAATGAAAAATATATGGAGATCTATTACCAGTGCAAGTATTTAGAGCTCTCTAATCGTTGTTGAGTAATTGAAAAAAAACCCCTTTTATGAATGGATCTGGTTGGTACAACCTTCATCATTCAAAGGAGGATCAAATACATGGAGCAATCTAATGGTTGGTGTGCCTTGGATAAAATATGGCTAGTGTGGATCCTAGGTGATGGTAACAACATAAAGTAGGAACGAAACCATACATTGGAGGAACAACCTTTTTCAAATTATATTAGGACCTAATTTATCAGCTAAAATCGATTTTCATTTTAAGGTTGGGTCAGGCTTTCATTCCAGGCTCTCAAGGCTTCTTTAATGGAAGATGGAAATCCTCAATGGATTTGGGCCTGCAGGGTACGCTATAATTGGAGTGAGAGAGCTACACACAAAACTTGTCTAGGAGTGTTCTCATTCTTAATGACATGAAGGATACCTTAACCTAGCAAATGAACCCAACTTCTGGACAAATTACAACAAAGCTAGCCTATGTAGTATTCTCATCTGAAAATGTGGTAACACAGTTTAAATGGTGGTATAAGAAAATTTGGAAATGGGAAATTCCTCTAAATTTGAAATGCTTCCTTCGGTTTACTTTGGAAAAAAAATTCTAACTTGGAATAATCTATCCAAGAGATGCATTTTGCGGCCAACTGTTTGTGCCCTTTGTAAACAAGGGCTTGAATAAATTGAACACTTTTTTTTCAATGTGTTTTTGCAGAAGCCCTGTGGCACTAAGTCATCATAAGTCTCAATCTTAGGGTTTCCGACCCTTCGAGTTTTTTGGAGAGTTGCTTACTTTGGTGGGACAACAATATGGGGGTTCATAAGTCCTCATAGTTTATGTGGCTTGGGGAATATGCAAAACACGTAATAAACTTATTTTTGAAAACCATCACATGAACATTCAAAGGAGCCTTCCTCATATTCTTGCCTTTTTCACGATTATCTGAAACAGAAAAAGCCCAATCAACAACGCATTACAACCCCTCCTTTGGCACTCTCAGTGGACAACATGATTTTCTTTGATGGAGCCCAACAAAATGAAATTTGTGGCAGAGGTGCTACTATTTATTTACCTAGAAAAATATTGGGGTAGACTTATCTTAATATGGGCTCAGGTTCCAACACAAAATCAGAACTAACAGCTTGTTGGGCTCTTGTTTTGGTAGTTTCTTCCATGCATGTGGCCTCAATACATTTGCATGGATATTCCCAGAGTGTGATTGGATGGCTCCAAGGAATTCATCAACTTCAAGCAATGGATATTCTCTTTTGGAAGGAGAAAATCAAATTATTAAAAGATCACTTTCAATACATCTCTTCCAACATGTCCACAAAGATCACAATTATAGGGATGATGCTTTGTCCAAAATAGGCCTTCTCGAGGAGGATGGTTTTATCATCGTGGAAAAATTCCAAGATAGTTATCTTAAATGGAGAGGGAAATTCTTGGTCCCCTCTAGTCACCAACTTCTTTCTCTTTAACTCACTGGTTATTTTGTAGAAAACAGGTCTAGTTTTTTGTGATATTGTGTTTTGTTTTAAAATGGTTCGACAATCTTGTCTATGATGGTGATTATAGTTTCTATTGAGTTCTATTTTCTCTGGCTATGCTTAGATATTATACACTATTGTATCATATTTACAACTGTTATATTCTGTTAAGTGTATAAAGTTGGCTAGTTTGCTACATCTTATGGGCAATTATTATCTCTTAATGGCCTTTTACCGGATGAGACAACATGTTCTATTTTGGGCGACTGTACTTCTTTGCTATAATACAAAGAAAAATATCTTCTTCTTTGAATATCTATATATATATATATATACAAAATTTAATGCACTTATTGATTAATAATAAGTTCGAAGGCAATTTTTCCAAAATCTTCAGATATACTAGTTTTGATTGGACCAACCCTAGCGGTGAAGTTCAAGTCTATTTCAGTGACATCTTGGTACCTAACATATTCCTTACATTCATCTAACTTTATATTACTATTATATCTACCCCTTGTCCATAGGTTAGTTAATTAAAACAAGTGTTGGAGGGAAATTTAGTCCTTTTGGAAAATTTTCTTTTATAAAAATTGCAAATTGATATATTGAAATTATGCTTACTCTTACTACTCCTATGATTCATACAAAGAGAGGAGGGGAATCTCAAGCTCCCAAAGCAGGGAAAGGGGGCATTACATGTGTCTCGTGTCTAACTTGAATCGTTTAATTGTGTAGGATTATAGTAGAGGCCTCCACAGAGCAAAGCATATGAATAAGAGGCCATTTTGAGTTCAAATGTATAGGGACAATGTGCAAAGAGAATTATAAATAGATTTTTCTAAAAGTGTGTGATTTTTCAACTAATTGAGGACCCATTTTTCAATTAATTATTGCCCTACTTTAAGAAGCTTAGGACCATTCACACAAGCTAATATTCCAATATGCAATTAAAAATTGATTTTTCAACTAATTGAGGACCCATTTTTCAATTAATTATTGCCCTAGTTTGAGAAGCTTATGACCATTCACACAAGCTAATATTCCAATATGCAATTAAAAATAAAATAGTCGCAAAGAAATAAATGTAGAAATAAATGTTTCAATTCTAGCAATTGTAATTATTTGATCTTTCTCATGAGTCTATGATACAATAGTTACTTCATTCTTGCATAGGTGAGTGTTGTTTGGTGAACCATTCATACTTTCTAATTATAGAATGAACTATCAGTTAACAACTGAGATAGGAATAGAATTACCAGTATTAAAAATTAGTGTTGCACCTTTGTGCTTCGACCAAGAGCTTCCACCAAAGGTTGCCTCTACAATGACCACTCACTCCTAATTGTCTGCACCTCCTCTATTCCAGGGTCCTAGACGGTGTGACCAACTCACAGATCTTCATTTGCTCCATCCTTCCAACATGAAACTTCTTGAGTTACAGGATTGAGGTCAAAGTTCAAATTCTTCTGACGACCACCTTGCTTTCCACACTCTTGACAATTCAACTGTCACGCTACTCCCATAAACCAAATGCTACTGAATAACTCCCCTGCTACCCTTCGGCTTGACACATCACCTCCAAGTTTTAGGGTCTTCCTCAACTTGACGCGCTCACCAACTGCTTTCTTGTCTTTCATATCCTTTACGCATGGGGATGGTTAATACCTCGCAAGGTTCATTATTATCCACGTTGCACTTCCCCATGAGGGATATAAATTTAAAATTATTATATATATATATATATATATATATATATATATATATATATATATAATTTAAAATCATCAATTATTTTTTTGTATATATATAAAATTTTATATAAATTTAAAATTACAAATAAAATCATTATTATTATTTAAAATTATCAATTATTATTTTGCATAAGAAACAAATACTAAGAAACGTCTTTACATATTACACTTGTTATAAATTGATATATCTTGGCATTTATCAATTATTTAATCTATATGGCTACAATAATTAATATCATATGTCTAAAAATTTACAATTTGTTTTATACATATGACATTTTTTAATTAATCAAATTAATTAAAAAAAAAGAAAAGACTTAACAACTAAATTCAATCTTTGATTTATAACTACTAATAAAAATATTTAAAAAAATTCATGCTCGACACATATTAATCCTTGAAAATTGCAACACTAGATCTAGGACAATGTTGACTTTGCTTCCTCATCTGTTATAGATTTCTTCGGATAGAAATACTTAAAAATATGTCACTGACAAAATTGGGAAAATATTTGAAGCAACCAGGACAAAGGGATATTAATATCGTGTACTCATATTTTATAGTAATTTTGAGAAGACTATGAACAACAACATTTTAAGTGTAATATTTGGGACATTTTTCCAAGCATTGGCAGCTTGACACACCTCAGCTTGCCAGTACAATGTCTTAGGGAAACATAAAACAATGCAGTGAGGAAGATCATAGTATCAATAAAGGGCAGTGATGAATTAAATAATTGATAAAAAAGATCCCAAATTTAACCCTGCTCGATTTCACACCCTACGAGACTCCCCCAATGCTACACGAAGCGTAAGGTGCATTCCAAGAATTGAACTCGGGACCTCTCGTACCCTAAGCGAGAATCATACCACTAGACCAAATGCCCTAATTTAGGCAATAACGATCTGGTAACCCTTCAGTGCAAGTGAAATTTAAACATGAAATTCCTTTTCAGGGATTCCTTTTCAAAACGTTTTAAGTTGAATTTGAACCCATACTCTCTTTCTGTGAATGGTTCTTGGAACTTTTCAAACATTCAAGTTATAAGTCCTCTTTTGTGAGGATTCTTGGAACTTCTAAAAATGTTAAACATCACTTTCAGAAGTGCGATGTAAACCCACGTTCAAAACTTTCAGTGTGAGAAGTCAGATTGAAGCCCACACCAGCCCACACCATCTATCTGTTAAAGGTCATTGGAACTCTTCAAAATGTTAAAATATTCAGAGTTAGAAGTGGGAATTGAACTCGGATCTATCACACCAACATAAGTGAGAATCATAGTAGACAAATTTCCCTTCGATGGAGACTGGAGTTTTGGTAACCCTCCATTGCAAGCAGACTTTAAAACCTGAAATTCCTTTCCAGGGATTCTTTTCAAAACGTGTCTTTCAGTGTCATAAGTTGAATTTGAAGCCACACCCTCTTTCTGGAAGGTTTTGGGAGCTTTTCAAATGTTAAAGTCAAACGTCCTCTTCTTTGAGGGTTCTTGGAACTTATAAAAATGTTATAAAGATTCACTTTCTGAAGTGGGATTTAAACACACGCTCAAACCTTTCAGTGTGAGAAGTCGAATTGAAGCCTACATCATCTATCTATGAAATGTTTGGAACTCCTCAAAAAATATTTAAACTCACGCCCTGATAAAATGTGATGTTGAATTAATAAATAAAAAACTCACTGGTCAGCTCTACGAAAGAGAGTCTGAACCAGGAGAGTCTGGCTCTGTAGAATGTTCTACATTCTCAATACAACTCAATAAATATATAGCATACATGGATAGGGAAGTTAGAACCATACCCTAAGAAATAGAAACTAATTCCTATCCTAAGGTTTCGTGAACCAAATCTCACTAATTATGGATTCTCCATTATATTTCAACACTCCCCCTTAATGGAGAAGGGGTTCACAAATATGCCTAACATCTCCCTGAACATTTCAAACTTAATTTTTCCAAGAGGCTTAGTGAAAATGTCAACAACATTATCACATGTTTTACAATATACAAGATGGATTTCTTTTGATTGAACTTTCTCCCTAACAACGTGTAATTGTGTATCAATGTGTTTAGTGCTCTTGTGAAACACCGAATTATTAGGAAGTTTGGTTGAGCTCTAGTTGTTGCATCTTTATGCTCTTCCCCAACATCCTGGAGAAGTCTCTGCAACCAAACTGCCTCACATGTTTCTGCGCACATAGCTTGATACTATGCTTCCACTGAAGACAAGGAAACTATGTTTTGTTTCTTACTACTCCATGTAATCACCCTGGATCCAATGCTGAATGCATATCTTGTTATGGATTTTTGGTTGTCTACATTCCCAGCCTAGTCGGAATCTGTAAACCCTGTCAATCTAACATCAAAAGAATCAGTATAAATAATACCATAATCTATAGTTCCTTGTAGATACCTTAAAACGCCTTTTGCTGCATTCCAGTGACTCTCAAGTGGTTTGGACATAAATTGACTTAGCACACTAACTGCATAAGCCAAATCTGGTCTAGTAGTGGTTAAGTAGATTAGACTCCCAACCAATTGTCGATAAAGTGTCACATATGCCTCTTTAGAGCCATCCTCACACTGAAGTTTAATGTTCTATTGTAATGGTAATGTTGCAGCCTTACATTGACCCATCCTGAATCTTTCCAGTAGACCTCTAACATACTTAACCTGGGACAAAAAAGTTTGTCCTGAATCTCTCCAAATCTCAAGATCCAAACAATATCTTAGTTCACCAAGGTCTTTCATTCCAAACATTTGTGACATTTTTTGCTTTATTTCTTTGATTAGATCAACAACATCACCTGTAATAATTAGATCATCTACAAATAAAGAAATCAACACTATACGCCCCTTTTCATCTTTCACAGTATACAAATTAGGGTCGTTTTTACTTCTATTGTAAATGTGTTGTAGAACAAATGAATCAATATTTTCATACCATGACTTGGGTGCTTGTTTCAGTCCATATAAAGCTTTCTTTAATTTCCAGACTAAATTTTCTTTCCCTTTCTGGACAAACCCCTCAGTTTTATCTAAGTAAACTTCCTCTTTCCACTCCCCATTTAAAAATGCAGATTTTACATCTAGTTGGTGAATCATCCAGTGTTTTCTACTAGCTAAAGTAATCATCATTTTGATATTGTTTAGTTTAGCTACGAGGGCGAAGGTTTCCTCATAATCGATACCTTCTTTTTGTTAATATCCCTTTGCTACCAATCTAGCTTTTAATTTATCTATGGTTCCATCTGTATTAATCTTGGGTTTATACAACCATTTACAACCTATGGTTTGTTTCCCTTTAGGTAGTTCAACCAACTCCCAACTGTTGTTTTTAAGAATATATTCATATTCCTGTTCCATAGCTTCTTTCCATTCACTATATTGATTTTATTCTCTATAACTAGAAGGTTAAACAACATTCATCATACTAGTTATAAAGGAATTTTCCATATATCTAGCATGCAATTGAATCTGCCGACCTGATCTTCTGAGCATTGGTGTGGCTTCCAACCTATATTGAATTTCCTTTGAAGGACTCGGCTCGATTGTTGTATCTGAACTTTCTGCTTCTACCTTTTTCTAATTCTCATGGCTATTACCTATTCTTCACTTCCTTCCACCAAAAATCGAATATCCCATTCCTCATTGCTTTTGTCATATTCATCATAAACCTGCTCATGGAACATGACATCTCTACTAACAAAAATCTTGTGAGTAGAGGTATTAAACAATCTATAAGCTTTAAATTGTGAACAATACCCTACAATGGTACATCTAATGGCTTTTGAATCTAGTTTTCTTCTTTCTTCCTTTGGAATGTGGGCGAATGCTTTAGACCCAAATACTCTCAAATGTTTTACTGCATGCTTGAATCCATATAATGCTTCAAAAGGAGTTTTAAACTGAAGACTTCTTGTAGGACTCCTATTTTTCAAATAAACTACAATATTCAATGCTTCAGCCCAAAAACCATTCGAAAGATCCTTACCTTTCAACATGTTCCTAGCACACTCCACCAATGTTCTGTTCTTTATTTCAGCTACTCTGTTCTGCTGAGGAGTATGAGGTACTATGAATTGCTGTAACATTCCATGATCTTTACAACACTTGGTAAGTTCATCCTTTCTGTATTCTCCCCCTTGATCGGAGCAGAGAATTTTTATGTTCTTCCCTGTTTGATTTTCTATCATATATCTGAACTGCTTAAAGTATTCAAATATTTGACTTTTATTATTCATAAAATATACCCGAGAAAACTTTGTACAGTCATAAACAGACAATAGAAAATACAGTGCACCTCCTAATGACTTTGTTTGCAAAGGTCCACATAGGTCAGCGTGCACTAATTCAAGTATATCTCTCTTTTTATTTTCTACTCGAACAAGGAATTCTTCTCTATGCATCTTTCCTAACACACAATCATCACAATCATTATGCACTTGTTTTAATGTAGGAAGACCTCTTACCATTTCCTTTTTTCTGAAGTAACAACAAATCGTTGAAGTTGATGCGACCAAGTCTCTAGTGCCATAACTCTTCTGTAGTCAAATTTGATGTTGTCAAAGCTTGATCTGGTGCTGTCCCCACATTCAATTTGTACAGACCTCCTGTTCGAATTCCTGAAGCAATAGTCTTCATGCCATTCAACAAATCTTTAATATAACAATTAGATCTAAAAAATTCTACCTTGAGATTCTGGTCTGTAATCATGGATACAGAAATCAGATTCTTTGTAACTTCGGGTACATAAGTTACACTATGGATGTGTCTGATATTACCATCAGGTAAAATAACAGGAATGTTCTCATACCCTTTGATCTGATGACTTCTATCATCACCAAGGTAGATTTGTACTCCATTGTTGGTTTCTTTAAAATCTTCGAACCATTGTCTGTTCCCTGTCATATGTGTGGATGATCTAGAATCCACATACCAAATGTCTACTTCGACGTTTTCATCAAAGTATGCCATGAACAATCTGTTTGCCATGAAAATTCTGAAGTCCTGAACATGGTCGTCATCTGCGAAGTGACCTATATGTCTTTTATGTCTCTGTTGTTCTTCATGAAATTTATTTTTCCTGCACTCCTTAGCCATATGATCGTTTTATCCGCAATAAATTTTTTTTTACTACAGAGTCATTTCTATTCGGATACATACCTTGAGCTTGATTTGGTATTTTCTGTGGATTTCCTCCATTTTGCTGTGATGGGTTTCCTTTTTCTTTAAAGAATTTCTTCTTTGCCATTAACGCAAGATCTACACTATGGGGTTTTAGAGTCGATCTTCTTTCTTCTTCTTGCATTAGTATTCCTGTCAGTTCTTTAAACTTTGGGATTTTCTCTCTTGCACTAATCCCAGTGATGAGCAGTTGGTAATCATCAGTCATACCATTCATGGTAATCGTGACCAAATCTGAATTTGCAACTATCTCACTGATATCTCCCAATTTGTTCTTCAGATCTTTGATCCGCGATATAAAAGAAGCGACTGTTTCATTCTCCTCCATATTTATGGATAAAATCTTTCTCTTCAAGAACATAAGATGATTTGTATTCCTGACTCATACAAATCCTTCAATATTTTCCAAATATCGCTTACTGATTTGCATTCTCTGATATGCGGTATGATGCAATCTTTCACTAACATCTTCAAAAATGTCTTTCCTCTACCTTCTCTCTTCTCCCAGTCTGGAATCGTCGTTTCTTCCGCTGCTGGCTTTGGCTCATCCCCATTTGCAATCGTCCAGGCACTTTGCGCTTCTAGCACAATCTGCATCTTAAACTTCCAATTAGAGTAATTGGAACCATCGAGCTTATTGCTTTCGTTCAAGTATGCTTCAATTATTTGATTATTCATCTTGACGATTCAAAAAAACTTTGAGTAATTGACAGGAAAAAAAAATGATGGATCTACCCCAGATCCTTACAGAAAGCAATATCATGATACAGATCTACCTGATCTTTGATCAATCCAGTAGGTTGTTTTGCAGGCTATGCGACAGGCTCTCGACTCCTATGCACCAGCAAGATCTGCTTTAGGTCTCTTCCTTCATCGACGAACTTTCACCGGATCTCTTCATCGACAACCTTTCACCAGATTTCATCCTTCATCAGTGATGCCCACTAGATCAAATCTATTTCAGATCTCCTCAATGCACTTACTGACCCAATTTCCTTGACTATCGCGCCGGAAATAAAGCACAGTAAGTTTGTCACTACTCAGCGCTTCTGTTCTTCTCCAATCTGCGACTATCGGCGCAACTGTTACTGCAGGAACCACGACGTTGGTACGACTGTTCCTCAATAAACCGCGCTGATACGCTCAAGCCTGAAAAAAATCACTCAGTCATCAGGGGCTTCTCCTCTATCACCTGGATACTCGCAGGGATCAAAACACTCTGACTATGATTCGGCCCTGGAACTCTGATACCATGATAAAATGTGATGTTGAATTAATAAATAAAAAACTCACTGGTCAGCTCTATGAAAGAGAATCTGAACCAGGAGAGTCTGGCTCTGTAGAATGCTCTACATTCTCAATACAACTCAATCAATATATAACATACATGGATATAGGGACGTTATAACCATACCCTAATAAATAGAAACTAATTCTTATCCTAAGGTTTCGTGAACCAACTCTCAATAATTAAGGATTCTCCATTATCTTTCAACACACCCTCCATCGAGGACAAGAATTTGAGCCAAGCGCCTTGAGTTTAATTGGTCTAGTTTGTAAAATACTAATACTAGTGCTTTAGGGGGTTTATAGGGGTTTTTCAGGATGTTGAATCTATTTATGCATTTTAAACGACAACAAAAAATTACATTATTTCTTGAAATTGTTTTAGGAGATTCTCGTGAAAAAAATTATTTCATCTATAAGTTAGACTAAGCCTTTGTAATATGTAAGTGTGAACTTTAGAATTACTGTTGGAGAAACTAATTCCAACCACTTTTGGTTCCTATTATTCACCCTTTTCTATATTTGGTAAGATTTTGCCAAATTTAACAAAAACATCATCTAGATGTATAACGTCGTCAATCAATTCTTTTGAACTAGAAATCTATTACATTTTATTAATCAATATGAGTTTGTAAACTTGTAAATTGTAATGCACAATATATGCAAGACTTAGTTTCTAATTTTTCTATTGAAAATTACTTCGTAAATTGACAATTGTTGGAAACGAAAATCTAACTATGAAAAATAACTTGCATTAAAAAGACTCAACATAGTCCTAATTCTAAACACTTTTAAACCATCCTCATATAAAAAATTTGTCATAAAAAATTACAAAATAAATTATTTGTCATAAACAATCACAAAATAAATTAGCTTATAATTCAAAAGTTCCGCAATTAAAAATAAACTAGTCTTTAATCAATTGAATGGTTCATGTGAATAGCTTTCATTATGATGTCACACCACACCAAATTATAAATAACTAAAATTAAAACATAAACCGTTATGCATTCAATAAATTGTAACTAAAAAACTAATGTAGAAAAAAACAATGCTTCCCTTACAAAGTAGCCTCGTGGCTCTGAGAAAGAACTCTTAAAATATAAAATTCCTCATTCAATACAAAAAGTAATGTTTTCCAAAATCATAGTGTCTTTTTATGTTCACATGATTTCTGGATGAAAAGGATCTGCCATCTCTGTGAGAAAATATGAACATCGAGGATGAAAATCACTTCCTCTTAGAGTGCCCCGCAAACAACCACATTAGAGTTCAATTTCATAATCTTTGTTGCAATACTGACCTTCCTAGCCCTTTAAGATGTTTAAATTATAGTGAGCTCGAGAGGCTTCTCTCCAAGCTTTTTGAGCATAGGAATAAAATCTTAAATCAAATTAAATAACTCTTTTCTTTAGGTCTGATAGACCAAAGATTGGTCTCAGTGGACCTTAACCATCATCATCATCATCATCAGAATGGAATTTTAGATATCCAAAATCCATGAATCCTCAACCTGGTCTTAACATTCTCTGGTGGAACTGATAGGTGGATGGGCTTATTTGGAATCTACCATAAGTCAAAATTCCAATATGGAATGTGCACAACTACTTGTGTTACAATTGTGATTCAAATAAACTCAGTTGAAACTACCATTATGCTTTAAAAAAAATGTTTATTGGTTACAGAATTGTCTACTCATTAAAAAAAATTAATTAAAGTTGGATAGAGAAAAATGGAACTTAACATCAAAATGGACAAATTACCTCTACTATCCTTCACTAGACAAGTTTTTGTACTTATCATGATAAAGAGATAAAATGGGATATAAATTGATTCTGCTATAGGCTTTGGATGGAAGTGTAAGATACAAAAGTGACAAAAATATTATGTTTAAAAAAAAGTCAAAATTGCTTACCAATTTCTTCTTAAGCTCCTTCTCAAGTATCTAATAACATTTCCAAACCTAAAGATGCAGTTTCTAAATCTGTCTGTTCTGTATCTTCCATGCCTAATCTTTCTTCTTTATCTTCCATGTCTAGATGATCTTCTTGAATTTAGGGTTCATCAAATTCTGTGGCTGTTTTCTTAATGTCATAATATGATGGTTTACCTTTGATTATTGGTTAAGATAGATCTAGGGTAATATTTGTGTGGTCGTATCTGTGCAATTACTGGACTGTGAATAAGAATATTATCAAACATTGATCTTTCTTATGTATCGTCCAGATGATTCTTGAATTAAGGGTTCATCAAATTATGTGGCATTTTTCTTAATGTTATAATCTGATCTTGAATTAAGGGTTCATCAAATTATGTGGCCATTTTCTTAATGTCATAATATGATGGTTTACCTTTGATTATTGGTTAAGATAGATCTAGGGTAAGTATCTGTGCAATTACTGGACTGCGAACAAGAATATTTTAAGTGTAATATTGGTCAAACATTAAGACATTTTGACAGGACTGTGAACAACAAAATTGTAAGTGTAATATTTGTCACATAAAGACATTTTGTGCATTGGCAGAATAATTTTGACAAGACTGAACAACACAATTGTATGTGTAATATTTTACACACATAACAAAATTGTATGTGTAATATTTGTCACATAAAGACATTTTGTTAAGCATGGGCAGCTTGACACACCTTATCCTACTGCAAATCACCCTCAGCTCGTCAGTACAATGTCTGAAGGAAATCTAGAACAATGCAATCAAAATTATCAATAAAGGAAATCTAGAACAATGCAATGAAAATTATCAATAAAGGCCACGACAAATAAAAAAGATGAAAATTATCAATAAAGAAAATCTAGAACAATGCAATGAAAATTATCAATAAAAGCCAAGCAAAAAGAAATATAGAACAACACAATGAAAATTATCAATAAAAGCCAAGCCAAAAAGAAATATAGAACAATGCAATGAAAATTATCAATAAAGGAAATCCAGAACAATGCAATGAAAATTATCAATAAAGACGAGGTCAAATAAAAAAAACAAAAATTATCAATAAAGAAAATTTAGAACAATGCAATGAAAAATATTAATAAAGGCCAGGCCAAATAAAAAAGATGAAAATTATCAATAAAGAAAATCAATGCCAATGCAATGAAAATTATCAATAAAAGCCAAGCCCAATGCAATGAAAATTATCAATAAAGGCCAGGCCAAAGCAATGAAACAAGCCAAATCAAAAGAATTATCAATAAAGGCCAGGCCAAATCAAAAGAATTATCAATAAAGGCCAGGCCAAATCAAGGCCAATGCAATGAAACATGCCAAATCAAAAGAATTATCAATAAAGGCCAGGCCAAATCAAGGCCAATGCAATGAAACAGGCCCAATGCAATGAAAATTATCAATAAAAGCCAGACCCAATGCAATAAAAATTATCAATAAAGGCCCGGCCAAATCAAGGCCAATGCAATGAAACAGGCCAAATCAAAAGAATTATCAATGAAGGCCAGGCCAAATCAAGGCCAATACAATGGCCAATGCAATGAAACAGGCCAAATCAAAAGGATGCAGATACAAAAGAGGCAGTCCGAGTTCTAAGCAAGAATCATACCACTAGACCAAATTGACATCTCGGTAAACTTCCACTGCAAGCGATCTTTAAAACATGAAATTCCATACCACTAGACCATATGCCCTTAGACAGGCATTGACATCCTGGAAAGCCTCCACTGCACGTTAAAACATGAAATCAAATCCGTTTCAGGGATTCCTTTCAGTGGTGTAAGTTAAATTTGTACCCACACCCTCTTTCTGTGAAAGGTTCTTGGAACTTTTCAAATGTTAAATATTCACCATCAGAAGTCCTCTTTCTGTGAAAAGTTCTTAGAACTTTTCAAATGTTAAATATTCACCATCAGAAGTCCTCTTTCTGTGATGATTCTTGGAACTTTTGAAAATGTTAAAACATTTACTCTCAGAAGTCCTAGTACTTCTGTGAGGGTTCTTGGAACTTTTGAAAATGTTAAACATCCACAGTCAGAAGTCCTAGTACTTCTGTGAGGGTTCTTGGAACTTTTGAAAATGTTAAACATCCACAGTCAGAAGTCCTCTTCTGTGAGGATTCATCTCACTTCTAAAAATGTTAGCATTCACTGTCCGAAGTGAGATTTAAATCCACGCTTAAAACTAAAACTTTCCGTGTGAGAAGTCGGATTGAAGCCCACGCCATCTTTCTGTTAGAACTTTTCAAATGTTAAAACATTTACTGTCAGAAGTCCTCTTTCTGTGATGATCTTGGAACTTCTGAAAATGTTAAAACATTTACTGTCAGAAGTCCTAGTACTTCTGTGAGGGTTCTTGGAACTTCTGAAAATGTGAAACATCCACAGTCAGAAGTCCTCTTCTGTGAGGATTCATCCCACTTATAAAAATGTTAAGCATTCACTGTCAGAAGTGAGATTTAAATCCACGCTTAAAACTAAAACTTTCCGTGTGAGAAGTCGGATTGAAGCCCAAGTGAGATTTAAATCCACGCTTAAAACTAAAACTTTCCGTGTGAGAAGTCGGATTGAAGCCCACGCCATCTTTCTGTGAATCCTTGAAAATGTAAAATACAATTACTATCAGAACTCCTGGGAGTTCCGTGAGGGTTTTTGGAACTCTTAAAAATGGGTCAGAATATTAGTGTCAGAAGTGGGATTTGAACCCACGCCCTCTTTCGAGGACCAGAACTTGAGTCTGGCGCCTTAGACCACTCGGCCACCCTGACAGATACATATTAACATTTGTATCAATTTAAACTGATAGCTTTCTCTTGACTCCCTATTTCGACAACTGATCTTTGCATCTGGCGCCTTAGGCCACTCGGCTATCCTTACAGATGTCTACTTATTTTATGCCGACCGATTCCTCTCCATTTCAACTTTCAATATTAAATGCTGTATTTCAACCCACGCTGTATTTCTGATGAGATTCTTGGGACTTCTCCAAAGAAAATATCATTTTATCCCGACTGATTCCTTTTCATTTGAACTCTCAATATCAACAAAAGTTGAATTTGAGCCCACGCCCCCTTTCTCTCTGAAAGGTTCTTGGCACTTGCCAAAATGTGAAAGATTCAGTGCCAGAAGTGGGATCTGTAACTGCCAGGAGGACTTCCCAAAATGTGAAAGATGAACTTCACTCGCATAAGGACTTCCCAAAATGTGAGTGGGATTTCAACCCACGCCCTTTGGTACCAGAACCTTAATCGGGCGCCTTACACAACTCGGCCATCGATTGCAAAGGTAAAATTTTCCCTCTTCTCAAGAACACATATTAAGATAAGTGTTACAAAGTAATTAGATTTAGTTTAAAAATAATTAAATTAAAATATTGAAAATAAAGAAAGTAAGGAAGTATTTTTTAACGTAACAATAATTTAGGGGACAGATTGTTAATTTAGGGGACAGATTGTTTTTCCTCTTGTATTCAGTTTTCTTTCTGTGAAGTTTTACAATACACTTTCTCGCTTTCTCGACAAACTTTTTATTGATAGATTATCTTAAGAGCTCGCTGCCAAAGTACCTGCATAATTTTCCCTTATTCTAAAATGAAATGTTTAAATATAATTAAAGTAAAAAATATATTATAATTTAGTTTAAATGTAATTAAATTAAAATATATGTTATCATTAAATATGTTATTAAATTTTTCCCTTTTCTTATAACACATATTAAGATAAGTGTTACAGAATAACGGACTTAATTTAAATATAATTAAATTAAAATATATGTTGCACTTTAGTTTAAATATAATTAAATTAAAATATATGTTGTCTTTTAGTTCAAATAAAATAAAATAAAACTATATGTTATTGTTAAATATGTTATTTTTATTATTAATTTAAATATAATTAAATTAAAATATATGTTATTGTTAAATATGTTATTTTTATTATTAAATTGTTAAAGTATATAGTGATATTTTGTAGCATTGTGATAAAGATTTGAATCAAGTTAATAAGATATTTATGGTGATAAGGATTTGAATAAAGTTAATAAAACATTATGTGAATGTATGTATTAATAAGTTAATGAAGTTAATATTATTACTAAAGTGAATAAGTTAAAGTTAAAGGTAAAGGTATTATGTAAATAAAGTTCATAAGACATTATGAGACTTAGTTTAAATATAATTAAATTAAAATATATGTTGCTGCTTAGCTTAAATATAACTAAATTAAAATATATGTTATTGTTAAATATGTTATTTTTATTATTAATTTGTAAAAGTAATGGTGACATTTTGTAGCATTGTGATAAAGATTTGAATCAAGTTAATATGACATATATGGTGAGATTTTTTAGTCATGTAATAAGGATTTGAATAAATTTAATAGGACATTATGTGCATTAACAACATTCATTTTTAATACAATATTCAATTTTAGCATATAGTTTATTTGTAAACAAATGTGCCTTTAGCATGGTTCCACCACAAATTATTTATGTGGGACCTTAAAGCAATAAACACATGTTAAAATTTTTACATAGTTATTTTATATTATATTACAATTATTAATATTTATTTACAAAAAAATTAATTATTTGTACACCAAATACATTAAACAGAGTTCCACCACAAATTATTTATGAAAGATTTTAAAACTAGAAGCCCATGTTAAATATTTTACATGCATACACATATTAATGTACCCAATGTTAAACAATGTTTTAAATAATTGTATAAATATTATAAACATTTGTAGACGGGTATGGCGGAGGTGCTGAGAGTGGAATGAACACATTGTGCCAACATGTGGCATGAAGTGTCACCATAGCAATAGTTTTTCTCTTCAATCGTGTAAGATGGTTATGTTCCAGGGCTGCAACAACGCACATGCCAATATTTATACGAATGTGTGATTGACTGTAACCATTGTATTGAAATTTGTGAGATTTGAGTTGTGTGAACCATAAAGGAGGGTTTGATCTAAATAGGTTTGAAGTATCCTCACCTTAGGATCATATAAAGGAAGATATACCATCTGCCTTCGTCTTTGGTTTGTCTGTATTTATAAAGACCAACCGAAGTGCCAAAATGTTTTCTATGGAAACATTGAACAACGTATATCAAAGATTTGTCATTGCTCATATAAAAATGTTATAAGTTTTATTTTTCACTTTTGGAGACTTTAAATATAACAAAGTTGCTCACTTATTGATACCAATATAATGGATTAAACAATAATTAGACGCAAGAGCACTCCAATTAGTCATTAAGGTGGAAATAAACCCTTATTAAAGAGATGCCACTTTGGTTTTTAGTAAGAAATTTAAAATGAAAATGAAGAGTTGCTTTTAACTCAAGTATTTGTCATATTTATTTTTGTTGAGCAAACAACAAACACTAGATATATGAAAATGGATTATAAGCTAATGTACATATTATAACTTATTTCATAATCAAAATAGTGTATAAATATTATGTTTTAATTCAATTTTATAACTTTTCTTAATTAAATTTTAAAGAAAAAAAGTTATATTTTAGAGATATATCTAAACTCTCTACACTACTACTACTAAAAATATTATGTGAATATTTTATAAAGATTAAATCAAAATTTCAATCAAATGAAAAATGAGAATGTTTTTATATATAAAGATGTGAAATGAATATAACTTAGTTTAGATTCATCTTAACTCTCAATCTACCAAGTTTCCAGAGGGATTAAATCTATTTCCACTCTAAGAGATGTTTCTCTCTCGAAGCTTGGTAAATTTAGAGTTAAGATGAATCATGTTGAATTATAAATAACCAAATTGAAGTGTCCATTCTTGAAAGTGAGCATGGAAAAGAGCATACGAGAAATAGTCTATTCGCTTTTTAAATTGGGAAGAGAGAAGAGAGTGTATTATTAACTTTTTATTTATTTGTTGATAATTTTTTTTGTTTGCTTAAGAAAGAGGGATTATTTATAGGTTTTGAATCCATTAATTTTATAATATTTTGTTTGGTTAAGTGAGAGATTATTCACATGTTTTAAATTAATTAATCTAAAATTAATTATTTTTTTAACAATTCAACTCATCCATAATTATTTATTTAAAATAGGGTAAAAATAACCTTATAAATATTAAATTTATAAATTTTAATTTATTTTTAATCAAATATATACTATTATTAAATTATAAATGGCAAGTGTCCATTCTTGAAGCTAAGCATGTAGGAAGAATTATTGAATTTCTGTGCACCTTCTTGATTCAAGGAAGAACGTGTCGTTTATGAATTTGTGAACTTTTGTGGATCATTTTTTATATTCATGACGAAACATAATACATTATTGAATTATAAAAGGACAAACCATTTCTGAATTATGAATTTATGGTTTCTACTTCCTTTTTTTGAATTTCCACTCCAAAAGAAGGACCAATTGGGATTAGTATCGAATTATAAATGGGTAAAGATTGAACTTTCCATTCTTGGAGCTGAGCATCTAAGAGAGCATCATTGAACTTCTTCAGCCTATGTTTTTGTATCTTCTTCTGATATAAAAACATTATGCTTCAGATTCTGCTTCGTTTTCTCATCGATTATGGGCACTTTAATTGTGGGTGTTGTATCATTCTTTACCTCATTTAAGGCTATTGCAGATTATGTCATATGGAAACAATTTTGCAAGAGGTTTTATCGCAGTTTTTTTTTTTTTTGGAGAAAGCTTCTTTGTAGTGTTAGACTTTGTGTTTGGAGGGTATGTGTTGTGAGTCATCATTGCAGAGTACCTCAAATAAAAGCAAATTTGTTGCACTGCAAACATGAAAATATACAGTCAACAATAGTAAACCTCCTGTGCATAGATGAAAACATTTCTATGATTGAAACACTCTCATATATTACTTTATTAAAGTTAAAATAAGAGAAAATAATGGTTTGAAAACTGATGTATGTCAGAATGACATTAGGAAGTCCAGAAGAAAGACCAAAAACAAGGCCTCATAGTGACACCCATGCTCGTTTAACCTCATACTCCTGCATATGGTGATATGAATTTTGTACTTTTGTGTACCTCTGGCTCATTAATCTATGCATTGCGCAATAACATGTTAAATATGATGACCAATCAGATTTCCAAAAAATAATCTAAAATATTGTAAAAAACATTAAATTTCAATATACAAAGTAAAATTATGGAAAGTTTACAATTAGTTTCAGTCAACCTTAAATTAATATAGGTTTGACCACAAACTCAAAGCAATATCTATGCTTGGTGGCATGGATGATAAGTTACAGTATTACAGTGTCGATGGTCATGATTTTATAAAATTACTGAAAACATTACAAGGCCGTGTGAAAAGACAACCACCCTTAACCGAATAAATAAATTAGAAAATTTATTGGTTGGGTTTCAAAAACCTTCATTGGTTTAGCATAACTCTGGAAATGGTAAATATATGGTGATTTATTACCAGTGCTGGTGTTTGGAGCTTTCTAATCATTGATGAGTACTTGAAAAACAACCCCTTCTATGAATGGATCTGGTTGGCACAACCTTCATCTTTCAAAGGAGGATCAAATACATGGAGTAATCTGATGGTTGGTGTCTCTTGGATAAAAATATGACTAGTGTGGATCCTAGGTGATGGTAACAACATAAAGTAGGAACGTGACCATACATTGGAGGAACAACCCTTTTCAAATGATCTCAGGACCTAATGTATCAGCTAAACTCGATTTTCATTTTAAGGTTGGACCAGAAGATGGAAATCCTCGATGGATTTGGGCCTGCAGGGTACACTAGTGTTGGAGTGGGAGAGCTACACACAAAACTTGTGTAGGATTGGTCTCATTCTTTATGATGGGAAGGATACCTTAACCTAGAAAATGAACTCAACTTCTGGACAAATTACAACCATGCTAGCCTATGTAGTAACCTCAGCTGAAAATGTGGTAACACAGTTTAAATGGTGGTATAAGAAAATTTGGAAATGGGACATTCCTCTCAAGTTGAAATGCTTCCTTTTGTTGACTTTGGAAAAAAAATTCTAACTTGGGACAATCTATCCAAGAGAGACTTTTTTGGGCCAAATGTTTGTGCCCTTTGTCAACAAGGGCCTGAATAAGTTGAGCACTTATTTTTCCAATGTGTTTTTGCAAAGACCTTATGGCATGAAGTCATCATATGTCTCAATATTAGTGATCTGAATCTGAATGTTAGTTTTTCTATGCTAATTTCATCTTCAGATTTATAATTATTTTGCTGATCTTATGCTTTATGTGCATAGATTTCCTTGGTGTTTATGAGTTTAAAACAAGTAAATGAGCTGAGTTTTAAGTTAAATTCAAGAGCATAAAGTATGAAAAACAGCAATAACAAGTACAACAAACCATCATGATTGATCCATTAAGACAATTATTTGATGAAGGAGTTCACCCCTCCTCGGTTACATCTCCATGGTCCAGTTTCCATGGCTTGGGTCTCTGTATTAGCTCAAATGTGAAAAAAATGTTGTTTACGTTCACCTACTACTCTTGGAACTTGCTTCTATGTGTCTAGAATGTCCAAATCATTTAGAAATTACTCTTCTTGCCCTCAATTTGGTTGAATTTTTCCAAAGATATGGCCAAAACAGATTTTCCTAGTAAATTGCCTCCAAAACTGGAGAAGACTCCAGTTGGGGCCGCCAAATTTGGGGCAATGCCTAAATTGGTGGCTCTGCCGAATATTCCGTCAACTTAAACTGCAGTTAATTAATGCTTAAACTAGATTAACTGTGTTATAAGCGCGTTTACAATAATCTGGATTAGCATATGTGTTTAGCACTAATTAATATGGTTTATGGGTATTTAAACTCGTATTAAAATCTTTAACTGCGCATTATGAAACTCCGCTTCTCCGTGGTCATGCATATGGTTCTATGGGGAGGGGGCTAGCCCCCTCCAAACCCCTGCCTTTGCAAACCACTGATATCAAATATAAGTCACCGCCATATGTTAACAAGGACTTTGGTGGTGGCTCGTTGGTAAAGGCAGAGAGTAGTGTGTGGGAGGTCGCAGGGTCGAGCCCCGACCTCCGCCTAACCCTGTATAAAGTTTTGCCACCACTATATTAATCCAACCTTTGGCATGTTTATATATATATTTTCGACCTTTGATAAAAAATGTGTAATCGACCTTTGCAATAATATTTACACCATAGTTTCAACCTTTGATATAATTTCAGAGTTTGGCATAATGCAGACCATTGAATAATAAAAAAATTCGACCTTGGCATATGCATTTCATCCAACCTTGGTCCACCAGAGGGGGCATGTGGCAGCCCCTGGTTGCACCATGTGTCAACCTCTGGTTGGATTGTCCCCATAATAAAAAAAAAAATCAAATTCAACCTTAGGAGAAAAATATATAAAAAAATCACCTTCAAACCTTTCCAGCGAATCCACCAATGACACTTGTCATAGTGTGATTGGAAAAAGTGAAGAATATTCCCAGAATATATTTAAATTTGTTGATTGGGATGCCATGTCACCAATCTATCACTTCTACAATTTTTTTATATGTTTCGGAAAACGAACAACGGGCTCTATCTTCTTCATCTGAACTCCGTTTTCGATGAAATGAATTGCGTCAGATTCCTGGAG
This sequence comes from Pinus albicaulis, assembly GCA_034641835.2. Lineage (NCBI taxonomy): Eukaryota > Viridiplantae > Streptophyta > Pinopsida > Pinales > Pinaceae > Pinus > Pinus albicaulis. Next base: position 1,625,868,473 of record CM076582.1, on the reverse strand, counting down.
ACCAACTCTTTGCTGTCATTCATTTTCCAATCAATTTTGAGTAGTTTCATTTTTGATATTTTACACTGAGCACCTGATCATTCCTCCCCACTAGAAGCCTTTTAGACCCCAAAATAACTTTGATTACTAATATGTGAATGAGGGTATTGTTCCCTCACCCTTCTGTTGTACTGTACAACAACCCTCCCCATTTTTAAAATTTTAGAATAGATCCCATTTAAAAATAAGTCCCCTTTTTACATTTCTTTTTCCTAAATAGAAATAAAAGATCCATGGATAAAAAGATGCACATCACATTTTTATTCACAAAGTATACAAATTATAAAAAACTTTCCGATCCAATGAGTTAGAAGACCTTTTAACATATTTTGAACATATTAAAAAGACTTTATACTTAATAATATGTTAAGATGAATAGTAATCACAATCAGAAATTCGAAGAAGTTCTTTTAAAGGGTTGTTATTTCTTTGAGAAGTTCTGATGCGATCGCGCTCAATCGCAATCGCATTTCGGATTTGTATTAAGTACTGCACTTTTCTATCTATTACGATGCAATGCGATTTATCGCAATAGCGTTTCGGAAGAAAGTTAAACATTGCATTCCTTTTATTTTAAATTCCGATGCGATTATTCTCAATCGCAATCACATTTTCGGAGATAGTATTAGACGGTCCTTTCCATTTTAAATCTCCAATGCGATCAGGATTCGGTATAAAGCATTTTTGCATTTCCTTTCAAACAAATTGCGATGCGATTATCGCAATCGGAAAATCGGCATGAATTATATTGTATTATCTTGCACACCATTGAAGACTTGCGATGTGATTGTTACTTCGCATTTATATTTATTCATCGCATCGCAAAGGATCAAAAGTGAATTTTAACATTTATTCCAAGGATGCGCCGATCTCCGATTGTACGACATCATTAATTGAAAATCAGGCAAAAGATCATGGGTTATTTTGTTTTCAATGCGTGAATGTGACCCTTTGGAGAGAATTTACGTTGTAAATACGGGGAGATTAGATGGTAATTAAATAAACAGATCTTGGATAGTTGTTCTCATTATTGTGTTTTATTTCGGCTGAAGGCATTCATTTGAATTGCAGAACAAAAGTTTGAATCCTTTCATTCGCAGAACCAGAGAGAATTTTCCCGACACTGAAATGTCAAAGAGAAGCAGAAAATCCAAAGCTGATTTTGTTGCAAAAGCCCCTGTATTAGACATGCCACCCAAGGAGAAACCGGCGAAGCTCAAGCTAGTCACAGACACCTCTTGTCAAGGACCGGGGAAGATGACATGGGATAATGTATACAATTTGATTGAAAAAGAGAAACCTAGGGTTATTATGCCTAAAGTAACTGTTCCCGATGAAGAAGATTCAGACTCTGACTCTGAAACTCAACTCAGTGCATTGGAAAATTCATTTTTACATCGAATAGCTACCCGGGCAAACATTTTTCCCTACTATGATGTTATCAGATGGGTTATTGACAATGTGACCATCCAAAACAGGAATTTTGTTTCTGCTTCTGGATCAGTGTTCGGGTCATTCAGGGTAGAAGATATTAAAGCAATGTACTACCTCCCCAACCTGCAAAAGATTTACAACAAAGACTTCCTTAAGGAATATGCTGAAGAACATCAAAACCAGGCTAAGCCAATCAAAGAATGGAGGAATAACCCCGAGAAGCATAAGTAGGAGGCATCATGTATGTACTCTGTGGAGTCTCTCTCGCCTCCATATTGTTATGCCGTAGTGGTGATGTGTAGGTTGTTCAGAAACGATAACTCTGCTAGATTTTCTATTCAAATGGTCCCGTTAATTCATTCTGCTGTTAGTTCTGAAATTATGGATTGGGCTGTCATTTTGTTGGATAAGATAACCAATCGAATTCTAGAGTACAAAAAAGACAAGATTTTATGGAATTCTACCCCTTTCCATTTTTGTGCTTATATCTTAGACGCTCTCTGTTTCAATTCTGAGTTCCCCATGCTAGGTTGGAGATGGACTCCAAAATAATCTATCCCTATTCATGTGTATCACAAATTCTTACGGAAAGAACATTTCAAACTTCATGTTTACAAAGTATGCCATGGTTTTCTAATTCCAATTTACCAAACCATTTTTGGTCATTTCCCTCCTAGACTTTCCAATAAAGCCAAGACTGATTTGTCCTCTATCGGAGATTGGTTCGGGGAAGAAAAATTCACTTATATCAGAATTTTTGGGAGTATTTTTCAACCACATATCCTTCCCCTATACGTTCCAGATAAACTGTTAGCTCAGGAGATTTCCTATCAATTTACATTTGAAGGAATGTCTAGAATTTTGAAAAGAAATAAAAAGCTTATGTGGCCTACCTTCCCTTTTAAGTGTGGTGACTATACTCTTAATAGTTTCGCTCATGCTAAGAAAGAAGTTGGTAAGATTTCTGATCTTAAGTTTTCAACAATTCCTGGAAGGCAATACGACCCAAGGAAAGTGGTGTATGATTTCACTACCTCTATTTCAATTGCTCGGTTCGAACATGAACTAGACATTTTTGATGATTTATTTGTTTCCGTGGATGATATATCCCAAGTTTTTGATTTAGCCAAGTCCAAGTTGCAACCCGAGGACATGAATTTTTTTTGTTTGTTTAGAAGTCAGAGGTTACTTAAAGTGCCTCTTGATCAGTTGAGAGCTCCCACACAGGAGAAAGCATCACAACAAGCAGGAAGTACTTCTGGTAAGGAAGTAACAGGAGCTAATCCTGTTATGGAGAAAAAGGATGACAGCAGCAAAGCTGACACTGCCAAGACAGAAAAAGCTTCTCAAAAAGATACACAGAAGCCTTTAGTTCAAACGGAAATAGAGAACATAGGTACTCATGCCCATGTACATATTGAGAAAGGAAGCACAAAAAGTAAAAACACTAAACAGGAACCCAAGAAAGATATAAACAATAATGTAGGAGGACAAGTAGATATTGAACTGATTGTTTCTCCTAATTTGCTGAGTCAATATCAACAATTTGTCCAGCAGATAAGACAGCAAAACGCTTCTCAAGTTGATAATCCCAATGATCAGGATGTAGAAATCATTCCTGGAAACCCCACAGGAGAAATTATGCTAAAGATAGAAGGAATCCCTCCTTTAGATATATTCTACAGTCCCAAACATAGGGCCGTAGTAAGAAAACAAAGAAAAAGGAGGAGAACAGATCAAGATGCACTTTTAGCATCACAGGGGGAATTTCTAAATATTGTTTATAAAAATGCCGAGGTGGATCCATCTGAGGATCTCACCAAATTGTCTTAGTATGCCGGTGCCTATAGTGCTGCCACTATAGATAAAGCTTCCGAAGTTTCACAGCTGGTAAAACAAAAGGATATGCAAATTGCTATTTTTGAAGAACAGATTGCAGGAGATCAACAAAATATTATTCAGTTGGAACAACAAGTATAGGATGCAGAACTCAGAACTAAACAACTAGAAGAGCAATTCAACCTTGAAAAGAAGAAGATTGATGAACAAGCCTTGGACAAACAAAAATAGTTGAATCAAGAGGTAGAAAAGCTACAAAATCTTCTACAAAATGAGAGAAATTCAAAGATTGAACAGGAAAAAATGTTCCATTCGGAATTGGACAAGTTCAAGGAGTATCCTAAGTTAGCTCAATTCATAACTGAAGCTCTTGAAATAAACAAAATGCTATCTCAATAGTTAAATGAATTTTGTCTAAAGTTGACACAAATTGAGCCTTTGTGCGAAATAACATCATCTTTGATAGATAAATCAGTCACTCTTAGGCAAGAAATTGAAGATGCCGATGATAAAATTTCCGAGTTCCTTTCATGGCAGGATACAGAGCAGGGAAGAAAAGCTAATCTTCCTAGAATTGAAGAAAGACACAAGGAAATTTTATTTATGGAATGGGAACAACAGTTGATGAAATCGGAAAGAGCCATATCAAGGGCTAAAGGTTTAATGAATAATACAACACAATTGATTAATGACAGCTTGTATGCTACCAATTTGATCTCAGATTGCACCCCAGGTGAATTAGCTAAGTAAAAGAAGCTGATTCCAGGTGGAAGGAAGAGATAATGAATAAAAATCAACAGATTAGCAAACTTCAAGGAATTTAATGGGATAATATGTGGACTTATCTGATCAAGCCACACAACCAACAGATGGCCATCAAATTCCTTTTGAATGCTGTTCATTGTATCATTCCTGAATTCTCTGATGCTACATACACTGGGCAGTTACATTAAAAAATGAGTCGGCCAACAAAAGTCCAAGATATGCTCAATATCTGCCGCCTTCGCACATCCACCTCAATTGATGATCAATGAGCCAGTCTACTACAAGCTCACATTTCAGTTTCAGATATTTTATTTTGGATAGATTGTAGGAATAGTTTTAGTTATTTTGTTTTGTTAAGTACTTATTTAAACCCCTTTCATGCATTTAGAAAGGGGTCCTTAATTTGTAATATTTTTGACTTGGGGATTACATTTCTGTACTCCATTTACTCCTATATTCTTTTATAAAGGATCACATCTGGTGATTCTATGCGGAATTATTTTTAAGAGTTACATTTATGTACCTTGGAGTTGATTTTGCATTTGGAATTGTTGGATTAGAGTATCAGATTACATTTGAAAGTCTCAAGATGGATATGGTATTTCTATCTATTCACTATTAATTTCTTTTGTTATATGATATTCTCTTTCAAAATTTGCTATCGTTTATATGTACTTCGTTTCACAATATTTATTTATATATATAATTTCTGAGTATATTGGAAATATCTATCTTTCATAATATATGCAAACGATATAGAATGATGAATACAATATGTTAATATAACTCTGTTTAATTTCTTAAACATAGTTATCTTTATTTGTTGCTGCACATTTCAATTAAGCTGTAATACATTTTTATGGTTATTGTTCAATTGAAACAATTTAAAGTTGTATTCACTATGATACCTAGGTTAGTTTTAGAATTTCTTTATCAGTATTTAAATTAGATTAGTTAGTATTTTAATTTTAGTCATTTAGTCCCGCTTTCCCTTCATCCAACCATTCCATTACCAACCCATTCAAATTAGTAGGAAACTGGTCCTATAAATCTAGTCGGAGCCACCACCCCAAACGGAAAAGGAGTTGTCTTAAGGTCCTGACCGAGTGGTTATCCCCCGATGTTTGAAGCAACGATTTTCGAGGCTTCAACATTTTTGGCACTAGAAGGAGGGCCATAAGCTATGAATGGCAGATAAATCTAAATCCGAAAGCCATTCTAAGAGCACATCACCCTCATCACCTTCAATTTCTTCCACATCTCAAATCACAATAGAAGAAATTGAGAAAAGTATTCAAACACCCACTACCAAAGTTTCAGATCAATTAGATAATCCAACTCTGGAGTCCCCTGAAGTTGAGGCCTTGACCCATAAACTTCAAGGATTCTCATTATCATTAGAAGAATCGGAATTATTTGAAGGTAGTGTCTCTTCGTAGTTTGTTTCTTCCAGACCTCTTACTAGATCACAAAGTGAAAAACTTGGAATTTCTCCAAAAGAATTTCCTATACCTAGTAGAGTCAAAGTAAGAAAAACTCCATCGGAAACAGAAAGTGGTACTAGTTCTTCATCGTATATTCAATCATCTGTTTCCCAACCTCCAAGTACAGTAGTCTCATCTACTCTGCTCAAACTTCATCTGTTTAATCTTCATCTCCTCAAACTACATCTACTCAAACATTAATTGTCTCTTCCAATACTTCAACAATTACTACTCATATACCAGTTATCCCTTCTAGTTCATCTACCATCATCACAACAATGGCACAAAGACCATGGAATAGACCAGGAGTCATGAATATGGCTGCACCTTTGCATGATCTACCTGATCATCCTGAAAAATGGCTCCCAAATTTTAATCCAAATAGTCGTGTATCAGCAGAAGAACATATCAATAACTTTATGCTTGCCATAAATTTGAATAAAGTAGTGAATGAAGATGTTGTAGTTCGATTATTTCCATATACTTTGCAAGGAACAGCAGGATCCTGGTACTTTTATTTACCTTCAGATTCAATCACGAGTTGGGATATGTTTGAAGAACAATTTTTGACTAAATATGGAGATGATAGATCACTTTCTACCCTAATTAACGATCTCTCCAATTTAAAGAGTCAACCCAAGGAACCCATTAAAGAATTTAATTATCGATTCAATAAACTCTTGAATAAGATTCCTCAAACATCTAAACCCAGTGAACAAGTTAGAAGTGAATGGTATATTAATGCTTTACCCTCAAACATATAAATTTTCGTAGATAGAGCTGCAAAACCAACTTTAGCTGAGAATATGAAAGAAGCTATTGTAGTTGAAAAATGAATGATCGCTCTTGATAAGAAAAATGTTATTGATGAAATAAAATCAAAGAAATTCACTTTTAAAGATGATTCTAAGAAAAAGACACCAAGAGATCCATATGACATGGAAGGTTTACAGAAAGTTCTTAAAACCATGTCTAACGAGATGATTGAAATCAAAAAATAGGTAGCAGAGACTTCTACAAAGAGACCATTTATAAATTTCAAGAGAAATCAAACTGAATCAAAACCTCCCAATGCAATTTCCAATGCAGAATCAGAAGATGATGAAGAAGAAGAGAATACTCTAATATCAGACGAAGAAGACGAAAGAGAAGAAGAAGTTGAACTAAATGGAATGTGGGATTTCATTCTCCCTAATTCAGATAGTGACATAGAACAAGAAGCTATTCCTGTAAGTACAATGAGCAAATCTACATCAGAACCTGTCCAAACTGTTCCAAAGAAGAAAAATTCAACTCCAAGTACCAAAGACAAAACTCCTGCAAAAAATACTTCTTCATTACCCACTCAGAATCAACCATCATCTCCCAATCCTCCCACATCATTGTCCAAAACTCTGGTAGTATCAGATCCGATGGATTATAATATTGTTGAAGACATGAAAAAGACTAGAGCGAATATCTCATTACATGAACTCAGCAAACTCAAACATCAACAAAAGCTGTTATTAAAAGAGTTAAATGCTACACCTATTGCTCCTCTACCAAGTGGTGTAGTAGCTAAAGCAGCTAAAGGGACTGGTAAGCCACCAGACAAAGTAGATGCATCCGACACAGTTCTTATTGGAGAAAGATCAGGTTCCCAGACACCTCCATTTTTGCTAACCTATGAAATATACAATAAGAATTTGCATAATTGTTTGATTGATTCGAGAGCATCTTCCAATATAATGACTTCTTCAGTTTGTGCTAAGTTGAATATCGAACCTCAAAAGTCTGCTATTCATATTGTACAATTGGATCGCTCCAAGGTTCAAGTTATTGGAGAAATCAATTCAGTCACCATTAGACTAGCCTCTGACCCTAGGATTGTCCAAAGAATTGATATTCTAATTGTGGATATTCTAGAATTCTATGGGTTGGTCTTAAGCAGGGACTGGTCTACAAAACTTAATGGTTATATCTCAATCGATTATTCACATATGTGGCTTCCCTAAAAAGGGAAATCGAATCAAATCAAAGTCGAACGAGATAAACATATGACGCACACTGTGACTAAGTTTGAACAACCTAATGAACCTGTAGCTTTCAACAATAATATTCTTGGAGGTTATTCTGCCGAGTCTTTTCTTGGAAATTTTACTGCACCACAATCACCGTTCTCTGTAAATAATTTTGTTTCTCAAATTGAAAATTTTTCGCAATCTAATTCTTCTAGAATTGTAAATATTTCTGATTCTTTTGTAGATAAACCTATTGATAAAACTTTATTTTGGTCATTATATTTTGATGGATCAAAATCTAATGATGGGGCAGGAGCAGGATGCATCCTAATTGATCCAAAGGGAGAAAAGACTATGCTATCATGTAGATTAGAATTTGAGTGCACTAATAATACTGCTGAATATGAGGCCTTGATTCAAGGGCTTTATAAAGCCATAGGGTTAAATGTAAAATACCTAAAAGTATATGGAGATTCCAAAATTGTCATAAGACAAGTAAGGAATACCATCCATTGTCTTTAAGGAAATCTCAAACATTATCAAACTCTAGTACAGGATCTTACCACTCAATTTCTAGCATTTAAAATCTCTTCTATTCCCAGAAATCAAAATACATCAGCTGACTTGTTAGCTAATGTTGCATCCAAACTCCTTCCTGTTGAAGATTGTAGTCTTGATATATTTTCAGTAGAGTTAATTTTTTGCCCATATGTCCCAGACAATATTACTAACTGGAGAGTATTCTACCATGATCAAGATATTTTGAATTTCTTGACTTCTGAGAAATCATATGATGAACAAATTATTGATGAAGATGATCATGATCTACAAATTACTTCAAGAAATAATGAAAATCCGATTCCTAAATCTGTTGTTAAACTTGAGGATCTTTATGATATTAAGGACAGATTCAAGAAAAATACTAATGCTAAAATTCAAAGTTCAACTTTGAAGTTTGAATTAGTCAATCTTGCCTCTGATTCTAAACCTCAGAATGTTAATCTCGGTCTCAATTTAACTCCAGAAGAACGATCTGCTTTCATTAAACTTCTGAGTAAATATAAAAATGTCTTCGCTTGGAGTTATGAGGATTTAAAGACTTATGATACTTCTGTAATTCAACACATAATTCCAATGCTATCTGATGCTAAGCCTGTGCAGCAGAAGTTAAGAAAGATTCATCCAAATCTTGAAGATCAAATAAAAAAAGAACTCAACAAACTTCTGAGAGCCAAAATCATTTTTCCTGTAAGGCATTCCAATTGGGTTTCCAATATGGTACCTGTTAGGAAGAAAAATGGCGATGTTAGAATCTGTATTGATTTCAAGAATTTAAACAAGGCATGTCAAAAAGACAACTTTCCATTGCCAACCATGGAGCAAATTCTCCAAAAGGTAGCTGGTTCTGAACTCATGTCCTTCCTTGATGGATTTTCAGGATATAATCAAATTTTAGTACATCCAGATGATAGGTTTAAAACTACTTTCAGAACCAAATGGGGAACTTATGCTTATCAGAAAATGCCTTTTGGTTTAGTGAATGCAGGAGCTACTTTCCAGAGAGCCATGGACATAGCATTTAAGGGTCTGATTAATAGATCAGTTGTTATTTATCTTGATGACATAACAGTCTATTAAAAAAGGAAATCCAATCATTTACATGATCCGAAACAAATATTTGAAAGATGTAGAATATTTGGCATTTCCTTAAACCCAAAGAAATATTTCTTTTTCTCTTGATCAAGGAAAACTCTTAGGATTTATTGTATCAAAAGATGGTATATACATCGATCCTGACAGAGTTAAAGAAATTTCTGATATTTCTTTACCTCATAATAAAAAGTCTATGCAATCATTTCTAGGTCAAATTAATTTTGTAAAAAGATTCATTCCAGATTTTTCTCAAATTTTTTTGCCTATGCAGAATATGATTAGGAAAAATTCAGTGTTCAACTGGGGATATAAAGAAAAAGAAGCCTTTGAAGCAATCAAGAAGGCAATCATTGATGCACCTGCATTGAATACTCCCAAATTTTCCAATAATTTTATTCTGTATACTTTGGCAACCGAAACATCCTATGCTGCTGTTTTAACACAGCTCAATGATCAACAAATCGACACACCAATTTCTTTCTTCAACTCAAATCTGTAAGGAGCTGAGCTGAATCACTGTGATGTTGAAAAACAAGCTTTCACTGTATTTAAGTCAATCAAGAATTTTAGGCCTTTTCTCTTAAAAACACACACAAAAGTGATTGTTCCTTTCTCAACAGTAAGACAATTACTAATTCAAAGAGAAGTAGGAGAAAAAAGGGCTAATTGGGTAACAGCTTTGCAAGAATATGATATTGACATTAAACCAACAAAGATTATTAGAGGACAAGGTTTTTGCAGATTATTAGTAGGAGCTCATAATATACCAGAAAATCAAGATCCAGAAAATGCTGTTCAAGTGAATCAGATAAGTATTACAGATTATGAATCTCAGTATGCTGATCTGATATTTTACTTGAAAAATGGGTATGCTCCTTCTAATCTCAGCTATAAGAATAAACGTGCTTTAAGTTTGAAGGCTACTAAATATGAAATCATTGATGATGTGTTATTCAGGAAAAATTATGATTCAATCTTACTAAGATGTCTTGAAAAGACTGAAGCAAAGAAGGTTTTGCAGGAATTACACGATGGACCAGCAGGCGAGCATTTTGGAGGTGATACCACAGCTCACAAAATCATCCATGCTGGATATTATTGGCCCAGCCTTTTTAAAGATACTCATGACTATGTGAGGAAGTGCAAGATTTGCCTAACTTCTAGTGGAAGACAGAGGAAGCCAGCTTTTTCTCTTCAGCCAGTAAACACTGGACAACCATTTGAGCAATAGGGACTTGATATTATTGGTGAGATAACTCCTCATTCTTCCAAGCAACATAAGTACATCCTCACAACAATAGATTACTTCACAAAATGGGTAGAAGCAATTCCTCTAAAGGTAGCAAATTCTGATGCAATTATTGATTTCATCGATCAATTCATCATTACCAGGTTTGGTGTACCTAACGCTCTGGTCTTTGACAATGTATCTTATTTCTCTGGTAACAGTATAATGGAATTTGCAATTAAGAGAGGTTTTAAATTTAAATATTCAGCTAACTATTATCCACAAGGTAATGGTTTAGCAGAATCCACCAACAAAAATCTCATAAAGATTATTAAAAGGACTATTGATCAAAATCAAAAGAATTGGCACACGTCTTTAATCTTTGCATTATGGGCTGATCGTATTACTTCTAAAGCTTCTATTGGAACTTCACCTTTCAATTTAGTTTATGGTAAAGAAGCTGTAATACCATCAAATCTAGCTCTTCCATCATTAGCCCTGGTGCAATTCATTGAAGAAAATCCTTCTTCATCCATTCAATTAAGATTTGATCAAATCCTAAAATTAGAAGAGGAAAGAGAGAAAGCAAGAAGTGTTCATAAAAAACATCAACAACTTATTAATCTTCTTTTGATTCAAATTCCACTGGCTCAAAAAATTTGTCAATTGGTGATCTTGTTCTGAAATAGGATAAAGCACATGAAGAAAAAGGTAAACATACCAAATTTCAGAAGATGTGGCTTGGACCATTTCAGATTGCTGAAAAGATAGGCTCATATACATTCATACTTCAAGATTTAACAAGAAAGAGAGAATCTCTTCCTGTAAATGGGCTTGTCTTAAAGAAATTCTTTTCATAAGGAGGTAACCCCTTCCTACTCGTACATATTCCTTTCTGCAATTTTCATTTGTTTTTGTAAATAAAAGTTGTTAATAGTCTTTAATTGACTTTTTAATATTAGAAATTGTCTTAAAAAGAATGTTATAAATACTTATTTTAAGTAAATAAGAATTTTTAGGGAATTGATTACAAATTTTTATATAGTTTAAAATAAAATGTTAAACTTTGAAAATTTGTTTAAAACATTTGCATGATCTTATGAAACTTTGAGGAAAATGTAAATCATTATAAGTTTACTAAGCAGAGAAAGGTTATCTTTAAAATTTAAAGACTTTTTCAAGCTTTGGCAGACAAAAAAATCTGCGAATTATCATCCATTTATTCTTAAGGATACAACTATTTCATCCCATCCATTTCGATTGTGATTTTTTAGAATGTAATTCTAAAGAAAATTGTATGACCAAATTTAGGAGATAAGAGGTCTCATCACGAGCCTGCTTACCATGATCATAGGAAGTAATGAAACTGACATTACCAATACTGCACACCAAAACAGGGTAATGACTTATAAAAGTAAGACAAGGGGTCTCATCACAAGCCAACATGTTCAGTTTAAATTACAACTAGTGAATGACATTGTTACTAACTGGCTATCAAACCAGAACAATGACTCTTAAATTAAGAAAAACAAATAAAAAGACAAAAAATATGAGAAAATATGTCTTATGAATTTATTTTTAAAGATTCATAATCTTAATTGGATGAGACAATGAATGGTTGATGGTTAAAAGGTAACCCTGTCGAGACTATGAACGTTTGCTGACAACAGAGGCAATACCTATGATAATGGAGTATATTACATAAGCTAAACTTGAGAAAATCCACTTACTTTATTATTATCAACCAATCAAAGCTTGAGATAACCCAAAAATGTTTTTATCCTTGAAGAATTAGAAAGAAATTGTAAGTGATTTTTATTCTTTTTTCACAGTTAGATTTTATTTGAATTATCTTAAGAAAAGTTTTCATTATCTTTAGGAATTTTTACTTACTAGAAATATAGTATTTATTTAATTTTTCAGAGATAATTGTTTCTTCCAGTGAATCGCCAATTGTTGTATTGTACAACAACCCTCCCCATTTTTAAAATTTTAGAATAAATCCCATTTAAAAATAGGTCCCCTTTTTACATTTCTTTTTCCTAAATAGAAATAAAGGATCCATGGATAAAAAGATGCACATCACATTTTTATTCACAAAGTATACAAAGTATAAAAAACTTTCCGATCCAATGAGTTAGAAGACCTTTTAACATATTTTGAACATATTAGAAAGATTTTATACTTAATAATATGTTAACATGAATAGTAATCGCAATCGGAAATTCAGAGAAGTTATTTTAAAGGGTTGTTATTGCTTTGAGAAATTCCGATATTTCTTTGAGAAGTTCCGATGCAATCACGCTCAATCACAATCGCATTTCGGATTAGTATTAATTACTGCACTTTTCTATCTATGACGATGCAATGCAATTTATCGCAATAGCGTTTTGGAAGAAAGTTAAACATTGCATTCCTTTTGTTGTAAATTCTGATGCGATTATTCTCAATCGCAATCGCATTTTCGGAGATAGTATTAAACGGTCCTTTCCATTTTAAATCTCCGATGCGATCGGGATTCAGTAGAAAGAATTTTTGCATTTCCTTTCAAACAAATTGCGATGCGATTATCACAATCAGAAAATCGACATGAATTATATTGTATTATCTTGCGCACCATTGAAGACTTGCGATGCGATTGTTACTTCGCATTTATATTTATTCATCGCATCGCAAAGGATCAAAATTGAATTTTAACACTTATTCCAAGGTTTCGCCGCTCTCCGATTGTAAGACATCATTAATTGAAAATCAGGCAAAAGATCATGGGTTATTTTGTTTTCAATGCATGAATGTGACCCTTTGGAGAGAATTTATGTTGTAAATATAGGGAGATTAGATGGTAATTAAATAAATAGATCTTTGGATAGCTGTTCTCATTATTGTGTTTTATTTCAGCTGAAGGCATTCATTTGAATTGCAGAGAAAAAGTTCGAATAATTTCATTTGTAGAACCAGAGAGAATTTTCCCGACACTTAAATGTCAAAGAGAAGCAGAAAATCCAAAGCTGCTTTTGTTGCAAAATCCCTTGTATTAAACATGCCACCCAAGGAGAAACCAGCGAAGCTCAAGCTAGTCACAGACACCTCCTGTCAAGGACTAGGGAAGATGACATGGGAGAATGTATACAATTTGATTGAAAAAGAGAAACCTAGGGTTATTGTTCCTAAAGCAATTGTTCCCGATGAAGAAGATTCAGACTCCGACTCTGAAACTCAACTCAGTGCATTGGAAAATTCATTTTTACATCGAATAGTTGCCCAGGCAAACATTTTTCCCTACTATGATGTTATCAGATGGGTTATTGACAATGTGACCATCCAAAACAAGACTTTTTTTTTCTGCTTCTGGATCAGTGTTCGAGTCATTTAGGGCAGAAGATATTAAAGCAATGTACCACCTCCCCAACCCGCAAAAGATTTACAACAAAGACTTCCTTAGGGAATATGCTGAAGAACATCCAAACCAGGCTGAGCCAATCAAATAATGGAGGAATAACCTTGAGAAGCATAAGCAGGAGGCATTAGGTATGTACTCTATGGAGTCTCTCTCGCCTCCATATTGTTATGCCACAATGATGATGTATAGGTTGTTCGGAAATGATAACTCTGCTAGATTTTCTATTCAAATGGTCTTGTTAATTCATTCTGTTGTTAGTTCTGAAATGACAACAACAAAACTGAATTCGGCCCCCTAAGGAGAGCTGGCCACTATAGTAGCTCTGTCAGCATTTTCCCTTGGATTAACTCGGTTCATCTCCAGCTTGGTCTTCCACAATTCTTTTGTAATTTTATTTATCAATTTCGAAGAAATTGACAAATAAATACTTTCACCAACTTTGGAATTTCAAATGTATTCCCAAACCTTAATTCTCTCATCGAACCTTATACTAAGGTTGTCACCCTTCAGTATCTTATATTAATAACCCGACGCTTTTTTTAAATAAACAACCGTAGTGCCTCGGGCCCACCATACACAATCGAAGATTCAATTTAATACACACACTTTACCTTAGATTAACCTCCGAGCAAGTCTGGGTGCGATCACCGTTCGATAGCCAGCCTCCAGATCGGACGGCGTACGCGGATATCGTGATGCCTCCTCAGTCGATAGTTAACGTGCGATGAGGGCGGTTTTGGAAACCCGCCTTATGCCACGTGTCCTCCAAAAAATGTGATTGCTCCAAATTCTCAAATACCGCTCATCCCACAAAGGTGGTGTGATCAAAATCGCTTCCAGCCTTTGAACAACGATTGACCGTGGGGTTAATGCTTTCCTTTCTGTGCTCTCCCATTCACTAACTCAGGTTCAACTCCTGGGATATCATTCTCAGTTCACAACCAACCGAAATAATTATGTGTAAGCAGGGTTTTCACTACCACGGGACAGAGCTCAACGACCACGATCATACACAGACCTCTGCTACGAGTGGGATTTTAATTTGACAGAGCTTATTCCGAAAAATTAAGAGAAACAATGGACAGAGAGATGCGGAGATTATACAACAACTCTATTCAAAAATTATACACAGACCAGTGTTCAATCGCCTCACAATTAAACAAATTCCTCACAAATATCAATTCAAGACAATTTGATAATCAACGAGAACTGAAATTTATTCAACTGGAAGCAATTGCTTAATGCACAAGTTCGCTGCGGAAATCTCCTCCCCTCAATACATCCGGGGGATACAATTTATATGCATTACAATGTGTCTCTTCGGTTCCTCGGTGAGGACCATCTATCTTCTAACAAAACTTAATTCATTATTCGAGTAACTGAACATGACAGATGGAATGAACTAAACTATTCGATTTCTATTGACTCTAACTGATCTAAATGCAACAGGCAGCTAAGGTATTGACACCTTGCTGTTACAAATTCAAATGATTTTGATCCCTCCTAGCCACAACATGTGGAAAAAACCTCCTACATTACTGGCTAGTATCTAATGCCCCTGCATTAGACTCCTGAGGGCAATTTTCTTCGTGGACTCCTGTCCATGAGCTCTTCCACTGATCTGCCTATCTTCCGCAACATTCTTCAGTCATCCAAGTGGAATCTTCCTCTGGTTGGTCCCTCCATTTGATTAAGTACTGAAAGTACTCTTGTCCTCTGGTCTTCCTGAACACTCTTTTGTCCAATATCTTCTCTGGCTGCAATGGTTGTGCTGGAGGTAGCTAATTTTCCCACTCAATCTATTCCTTGTCTGTTGGTCCCTCTTCTGCACCATCATCTTCATACTTGTACAAATTTGCAACATTAAAAATGGGGGATATTCCAACATCAGGAGGCAATTGAATCTTATAAGCATTAGCAGAAAACTTTCTAAGTATCTTGCATGGCCCAATCTTTTTGAACTTCAGTTTGTTATACTGCTTCTTTGAGAATCTCTCCTTTCTCAAGTGCGCCAAAACCAGATCTCCTACTTCAAAATGGACTTCTTTTCTACTCAAGTCTGCTCTGACTTTGTATTTGATGCTGCTGCCTTGTAGCTATTATTTCACTTTCTCGTGTATGGCTTGGATCTCTGAAGAAAATTCCTCACCATCAGCGCTTCTCAGCTCTACCTTTCCCAGATTTCTTAACTCTGATATTCCTCTGGGGTGCATTCCATAAACAATATGGAATGGACTTTGCCCTGTGCTTATGTTTGGTGAGTCATTATATGCATATTCTTCCTGGGGAAAAATACGATCCCACTGCTTGGGATGCTCTCCTGCAAGGCTTCTCAACAAATTTCCCAAACTCCTATTCACTACCTCAGTTTGTCCATCAGTCTGAGGATGATAAGCTAAGCTAAAACTCAGTTTGGTACCAAGTTTCTTCCACAGTGTCCTCCAAAAATGGCCTACAAATCTGGTGTCTCTGTCTGAAACCATACTCTTGGGTAACCCATGCAACCTAACAACTTCTTTGAAAAACAAGTTAGCAACATGGGTGGCATAACTAGTCTTATAACATGGAATAAAATGTGCCATTTTGGAGAATTTTTCCACTACAAAAAAGACTGCATCATTCCCTCTCTGAGTCTTGGGAAATCCTAGAACAAAATCCATGCTCACCATGTCCCAAGGCCCGTTTGGAATAGGCAAGGGAGTGTACAATCCTGCATTTTGGCTCCTTACTTTGGCATATTGACAGATTTTGCAATTTTTCACAAACTTGTCCACTTTTTCTCTCATCTTGGGCCAATAATAGAAGTGACTCAGCTACTCATAAGTCTTATCAGTACCAAAGTGTCTAACAAGTCCACCACTATGCTTCTCCTTGATCAAATTTTCTCTCATGGAACATTTTGGTACACACAGTTGGTTTCTTCTGAATAGTAAGTCCTCATGTAAGAAATAATCCAGCCACTGGCTTTTGTTAGAATAGGATTACAACACGCCTCAAATGCTTCCTTAAAATCTGAATCTGTTTTATACAATTCTTTGCAAAAATCAAATCCTACAACTTCAAATTTGGTTTCTAGAACAAGCATGTGCCTCCTACTCAAAGCATCAACTACTTTATTTTCTTGGCCACTTATATGTTTCAAAACAAAGTTAAAACCTTGGAGATACTCAACCCATTTTGCATGCTTATGATTCAACTTGGGCTGCTGTACAATGTACTGTAAAGCATGATTATCAGAGTATAATACAAATTCTTTAGACATCAAATAATGCCTCAAATTTTTCAGTGCCTAAACAACTGCATAGAATTCCTTCTCATAAGAGGAATACTTCCTTCTGGTGTCATTCATATTTTCACTGAAATAGGATACATGCCTATCATCCTGACTCAACACAACTCCAATGGCTTCCCCACTGGCATCACACTTCACTTGAAATGGTTTAGTAAAATCAGGCAGAATCAAAACAGGATTTTCAGTTATCTTTTGCTTCAAAAGTTTAAAGTTTCTCTCTGCTTCAGCAGTCCATTTAAATGGTTGTTTGCTCTTTTTTATTGTCTCAATAATTGGTGCATTAATCTTACTAAAGTTTCTTATAAATTTCCTGTAAAAACTGGCAAGTCCATGGAAACTTCTTACCTCAAAAACATTTCTGGGTGAAGGCCACTCCACAATTTCCTTAAAATTTTCTGGGTCCATCTTCAATCCTTCTGCAGAGACAAAAAACCCCAAATACACCAACTCTTCCTTCATGAATGAGCATTTATTTAAGTTTATCGGCAGTTTCTCTTAGTGCATCTTCTTCAAGACATAATTAAGATGCCTTAAATGTTCTTCTTTGGTTTTGTTGAAACTAATATATCATCCAGATACACTATCACAAATTTACCAATGAATTCTTTCAATACTTCATTCATAAGTCTCATGAAGGTGCTAGGTGCATTTGACAACCCAAAAGGCATTACCATCCATTCATACAGTCCTTCATTTGTTTTAAAGGCAGTTTTCCACTCATCACCCTCTCTTATTCTAATCTGATGATATCCACTTTTTAAATCTATCTTTGAAAAATACTTAGCACCACTCAAACAATCCATTAAATCTTCAACTCTGGGCAAATGGAATCTGTACCTGATTTTTATCTTATTGATTGCTATGGAATCAGTACACATCCTCCAGCCTCCATCTTTCTTTGGGCTCAATACTGCTGGTACTGCACATGGACTCAAACTTTCTCTGATCAGTCCCTTGTCCACCAATTCCTGTACTTGCTTCCTGATTTCCTCATTTTT
This sequence comes from Pinus albicaulis, assembly GCA_034641835.2. Classification (NCBI taxonomy): domain Eukaryota; kingdom Viridiplantae; phylum Streptophyta; class Pinopsida; order Pinales; family Pinaceae; genus Pinus; species Pinus albicaulis. Next base: position 1,625,850,341 of record CM076582.1, on the reverse strand, counting down.
TGTGGGAGTCATTCTGTAGGCTGCCTTATTTGGCAGATTTGAACTGGGGATAAAATCTATCTGATGGCTGATCTTCCTCACAGGTGGCAGCTCATCAGGCAAATCATCCACAGCAATTTCACAATAATTGTCTAACATCTCTTGGATTTCTATTGGCAAATCAGAAATCTTTGTAGAAGTAAGAACTACCTTAGGTTTTCAAACTAAAGAAAAGCTTACCTCTTCTTTTTCAATCTGCTATAGATATTCCTTCCCGCTCAGCAACAAGGTATTTGGATCAACCACTCTGCTTGATGGCTCTCCTTCTTCCATGGGTATCAATGTATGGTGTACCCCATCCTTGAAGAACTTGTAAGTGTTCTTATTTCCATCATGCACTGTTGCTCTGTCAAGCTGCCAAGGTCTACCCAGTAGTATGTGACACACATCCATGGGCATCACATCACACTGGACTAGTCTTTGTAGTTGCCCATTTGCAGCTCTATCTCACACTGTTCTTTTACAATCAGCTGGTGCCCTTTATGCAGCTATGACACCCTGTAGGGAGTTGGATGCTCCCTTGTCTTCAACTTCAACTTCTCTATCACCTCGGTGGAAACCATATTATCTGTGCTGCCACTATCAATGACTAGCTGGCAGCATTTCCCCTGGACTTTGCATATGATCCCAAACAAAGTCTTCCTTTGTGCAGGCTCAGTGACCTCTTTGGCTTGTTTCAACAGGACCTTATTAACCACCAAGGACTCTCCCCTCTCTGGTAGAATTTATTCTTCAATTTCTACCTCTTCCCCAGCCTAGGCAACAACAACATTTCTTGGACCAACACCCACATTCTCTGGGCACTCATATTGCTTGTGTCCCACTTGCTGACATCTATAGCACCTCAATTCTCTGCCTCTGCTTCGGCCTTCTCTTCCTCTATAAGAACCCCTTCTGCCTCTTGCATCACCCTCTGTAGATGCATTCTGAGGTGAGATACTCTTAGCTCCATCTCTGGGTGTAGTAGGCTTTCCTCTACCACCCTGAATTCCCTTTCCACGGAAAGTACCTCTCCCTCTTTCTGCTTGCACTCCGTCCCACCAGAGTGCAGCATGTCCCTTCAACTTCGTTACTGCAAACTTGACCTTCTTATCCTCGATCATTTCTTCATAGTCAAAGCACTTGTTCATTTCTTTAATCCAGTCCACCAGCTCCTCTGGATTCAGTCCTCCTGCAAAACTTGATACTTCAATATTGGGCTTAACTGCAGACCCCAGAACAGTTCTGAGGAGCCTCATGTCAGGAGGAATCTTAGCAATTTCTCCAGCTTCTTCTATCTCAGGTTCACTGATGTCTTCAGGATCTCTGGGCTGCCTTCACTCCATGGCATCCATTCTGGCCTCGAACCTCTGCAAGATCCCCAACACTTCTGCATTGGCAACGGGTCCGCCTCTCCTTCTGCCAACACCTCTACCAACTTGGATTGCCATGTTAATTCTCTGCAAAAAAACTCAAAAACAGCTTTGCTACTACAATTGACAGCAACAAAACTAAATTCGGCCCCCTAAGGAGAGCTAGCCACTATATTAGCTCTGTCAGCATTTTCCCTTGGATTAAATTGGTTCATCTCCAGCTTGGTCTTCCACAATTCTTTTGTAATTTTATTTATCAATTTCGAAGAAACTGACAAATAAATACTTTCAGCAACTTTGTAATTTCAAATGTATTCCTGAACCTTAATTCTCTCGTCGAACCTTATACTAAGGTTGTCACCTTTCAGTATCTTATATTAATAACCCGACGCTTTTTTTAAATAAACAACCTTAGTGCTTCGGGCCCACCATACACAATCGAAGGATCAATTTAATACACACGACTTACCTTAGATTAACCTCCGAGCAAGTCCGGGTGCGATCACCGTTTGATAGCCAGTCTCTAGATCGGACGGCATACGCGGATATCGCGCTGCCTCCTCAGTCGATAATTAACGCGCGATGAGGGCGGTTTTGGAAACCCGCCTTATGCGACGTGTCCTCATTCGCTTCTAGCCTTTGAACAGTGATTGACCGTGGGGTTAATGCCTTCCTTTTTGTGCTCTCCCGTTCACTAACTTAGGTTCAACTCTCGGGATAACATTCTCAGTTCACAGCCAACCGAAATAATTCTGTGTAATCGGGGTTTTCACTACCACAGGACAGAGCTCAACGACCACGATCATACACAGACCTCTTCTACGAGTGGGATTTTAATTCGACAGAGCTTATTCTGACAAATTAAGAGAAGAAATGGACAGAGAGATGCAGAGATTATACACCAACTCTATTCAAAAATTATACACAGGCCAGTGTTCAATCGCCTCACAATTAAAAACATTTCTCACAAATATCAATTCAAGACAATTTGATAATCAACGAGAACTAAAATTTATTCAACCGGAAGCAATTGCTTAACACACAAGTTTGCTGCGGAAATATCCTCCCCTTAATACATCTGGGGGATACAATTTATATGCATTACAATGTGTCTCTTCGGTTCCTCGGTGAGGACCGTCTATCTTCTAACAAAACTTAATTCATTATTCGAGTAACTGAACATGACAGATGGACTGAACTAAACTATTCGACTTCTATTGAATCTAACTGATCTAAATGCAACAGGCAGCTAAGGTATTGACACCTTGCTGTTACAAATTCAAATGATTTTGATCCCTCCTAGCCACAACATGTGGAAAAAACCTCCTACATTATTGGCTAGTGTCTAATGCCCCTGCATCATGAAATTATGGATTGGGTTGTCATTTTGTCGGATAAGATAGCCAATCGAATTGTAGAGTACAGAAAAGACAAGAATTCAGACAATTCTACCCCTTTCCATTTTTGTGCTTATATCTTAGATGCCCTCTGTTTCAATTTTGAGTTCCCCATGCTAGGTTGGAGATAGAATCCCAAATAATCTATCCCTATTCATGTGTATCACAAATTCTTATGGAAAGAACATTTCAAACTTCATGTTTACAAATTCTGCCATGGTTTTCTAATTCCAATTTACCAAACCATTTTTGGTCATTTCCTTCCTAGACTTTCCAATAAAGCCAAGACTAATTTGTCCTCTATCGGAGATTGGTTCGGGGAAGAAAAATTCACTTATATCAGAATTTTTGGGAGTAATTTTTAGCCACATATCCTTCCCCTATACGTTCCAGATAAGCTGTTAGCTCAGGAGATTTCCTATCAATTGACAGTTGAAGGAATGTTTAGAATTTTGAAAAGAAATAAAAAGATGATGTGGCCTACCTTCCCTTTTAAGTGTGGTGACTATACTCTTAATAGTTTCGCTCATGCTGAGAAAGAAGTTGGTAATATTTCTGATCTTAAGTTTTCAACAATTCCTGGAAGGAAATACGACCCAAGGAAAGTGGCGTATGATTTCACTACCTCTGTTTCAATTGCTCGGTTCGAACATGAACCAGACATTTTTGATGATTTATTTGTTTCCGTGGATGATATATACCAATTTTTTGATTTAGCCAAGCCCAAGCTGCAGCTCGAGGACATGAAAAAGTTTTTGTTGTTTAGAAGTCAGAGGTTACTTAAAGTGCCTCTTGATCAGTTGAGAGCTCCCACACAGGAGAAAGCATCACAACAAGCATGAAGTACTTCTGGTAAGGAAGTAACAGGAAGTAATCCTGTTCTGGAGAAAAAGGATGACAGCAGCAAAGCTGACACTACCAAGACAGAAAAATGTGCTCAAAAAGATACACAGAAGCCTTTAGTTCAAATGAAAATAGAGAACACGGGTACTGATGCCCATGTACATATTGAGAAAGGAAGCATAAAAACTAAAAACACTGAACATGCACCCAAGAAAGATATAAACAATAATGTAGGAGGACAAGTAGATACTGAACTAATTGTTTCCCCTAATTTGCCGAGTCAATATCAACAATTTGTCCAGCACATAGGACAACAAAAAACTTCTCAAGTTGATAATCCCAATGATCAGGATGTAGAAATCATTCCTGAAAACCCCACAGGAGAAATTATGCTGAAGATGTAAGAAATACCTCCTTTAGATATATTCTACAATCCCAAACATAGGGCCGTATTAAGAAAACAAAGAAAAAGGAGGAGAATAGATCAAGATGCACTTTTAGCATCACAGGGGGAATTTCTAAATATTGTTTATAAAAATGCTGAGGTGGATCCATCTGAGGATCTCACCAAATTGTCTCAGTATGTCGGTGCCTATAGTGCTGCCACTATAGATAAAGCTTCTGAAGTTTCAGAGCTGGTAAAACAAAAGGATATGCAAATTGCTATTTTTGAAGAACAAATTGCAGGAGATCAACAAAAGATTATTCAGTTGGAACAACAAGTACAGGATGCAGAACTTAGAACTAAAAAACTAGAAGATCAGCTCAATGTTGAAAAGAAGAAGATTGATGAACAAGCCTTGGACAAACAACAACAGTTGAATCAAGAGGTAGAAAAGCTACAAAATCTTCTACAAAATGAGAGAAATTCAAATATTGAACAGGAAAAAATGTTCCATTCAGAATTGGACAAGTTCAAGGAGTATCCTAAGTTAGCTCAATTCATAACTGAAGCTCTTGAAATAAACAAACTGCTATCTCAACAATTAAATGAATTTTGTCTAAAGTTGACACAAATTGAGCCTTTGTGCGAAATAACATCATCTTTGATAGATAAATCAGTCACTCTTAGGCAAGAAATTGAAGATGCTGATGATAAAATTTCTGAGTTCCTTTCATGGCAGGATACAGAGCAGGGAAGAAAAGCTAATCTTCCTAGAATTGAAGAAAGACACAAGGAAATTTTATTTATGGAATGGGAACAACAGTTGATGAAATCAGAAAGAGCCATATCAAGGGCTAAAGGTTTAATGAATAATACAACACAATTGATTAATGACAACTTGTATGCTACCAATTTGATCTCAGATTGCACCCCAGGTGAATTACCTAAAGTAAAAGAAGCTGATTCCAGGTGGAGGGAAGAGATAATGAATAAAAATCAACAGATTAGCAAACTGCAAGGAATTTCATGGGATAATATGTGGGCTTATTTTATCAAGCCACACAGCCAACAGATGGCCATCAAATTTCTTTCGAATGTTGTTCATTGTATCATTCCTGAATTCGTCGACGCTACATACACTGAGCAGTTACATTCAAAAATGAGTCGGCCAACAGAAGTCCAAGATATGCTCAATATCTGCCACCTTCGCACATCCACCTCAATTGATGATCAATGAGCCAGTCTACTACAAGCTCGCATTTCAGTTTCAGATATTTTATTTTAGATAGATTGTAGGAATAGTTTTAGTTATTTTGTTTTGGTAAGTACCTATTTAAACCCCTTTCATGCATTTAGAAAGGGGTCCTTAATTTGTAATATTTTTGACTTGGGGATTACAACACTGTACTCTATTTACTCCTATATTCTTTTATAAAGGATCACATCTGGTGATTCTGTGCAGAATTATTTTTAAGAGTTACATTTCTGTACCTTGGAGTTGATTTTGCATTTGGAGTTGCTGGATTAGAGTATCAGATTACATTTGAAAGTCTCAAGATGGATATGGTATTTCTATCTATTCATTGTTAATTTCTTTTGTTATATGATATTCTCTTTTAAATTTGCTATCGTTTATATGTACTTCGTTTCACAATATTTGTTTATATATATCATTTATGAGTATATTGGAAATATCTATCTTTCATAATATATGCAAACGATATACTATGATGAATACAATATGTTAATATAACTCTGTTTAATTTCTTAAACAGAGTTATCTTTATTTGTTGCTGCACATTTCAATTAAGCTGTAATACATTTTTATGGTTATTGTTCAATTGAAACAATTTAAAGTTGTATTCACATATGATACCTGGGTTAGTTTTAGAATTTCTTTATCAGTATTTAAATTAGATTAGTTAGTATTTTCATTTCAGTCATTTAGTCTCGCTTTCCCTTCATCCAACCATTCCATTACCAACCCATTCAAATTAGTAGGAAACTGGTCCTATAAATCCAGTCGGAGCCACCATCCTAAACGGAAAAGGAGTTGTCTTAAGGTCCTGACTGGGTGGTTATCCCCCGATGTTTGAAGCAGCGATTTTCGAGGCTTCAACACCTTCCAGTCTCTATCCACTGAAATTTTCCCATTTTCATTAATTGGAGCTTTTCACAAACACTAATATTTTTCCTTGACTCTTGCGACCTTCTCTCATTGTTGTTGACACTGTCATGCTACGATTTCCTTAAATTTGCAGAGCAGCAAGATTTCTTGCTTAAACACACTTGTTCCTACCCTGGTCATCAATCGAAGGAAACTTAAAATTTGTCTCACCTTCCACATTGTCATCATGTCGATTCTCAAGTGATCTTGCTATGTACTTGCATCGAATCTTGACCAAGTATCTTTTCCATTGCCATGTACCCTTTGGAAACCAAAAACAAGCACTTGTAGAACCCATGCCTTCTTTTTCAAATTGCTTTAGTGCTTTCTATTTGACCTTTTCACTCTCTTTCACTGACATCTTGTTTCCAACACTGCTCAGCACTAATGTTGATTGCTGCAAATCTGTCACGTCTTGTTTACCTCCTTGCAAAGGCAACCTATTAGAGTCCTGAAACATCTCATTACAAGCATAAGAAACCTCAATGAAATCAACTTTTTCATTCGAGAATATTTTTGAAAGGTTTGATTCAAAACATCTCTATGTTTGATCATTTACAATGCCAAATTTTGATTTGCATTCACTATCCTCTTCATTTATCCTGCATGTATAAGAGACAAAATTGTCTTATTCTTATGTGCTTTAACTATGTACTCAATTCCATCTTTAAACAAGTGATACTTATTCTTATGGCGATGAAATATTTCTTTCCTATCATAAATATAAGGACTTCCCAAAACAATACCCGATATCTCAAGCGACACCACATCAAGTTCAATGTCATCAAGAAATTTTGAATTGATGGTGAATCTTAGTATGCACTTCCTTGTAACTTGCAAGTTTTCATTCTTGCATATCTACCCTAAAGGATAAGTTCTTGGATGTCTAACAGTTTCAAGGTTTAGCTTCTTAACCAAGTCTTCGGAAATCAAGTTAGCTTGTGACCCACTATAAAAATGTGTATCTATCTTGGTATGTTTAGAGACGACTGTAATATGGAAAATTTCAATTCTTGTATTTTCATCTTGAGTGACATTGGAACAATTTGAAGAACTGGTGCTTGTTATATTTTTACCTTTCAAACCCATGGTTGTAATCTTTGTTTCATCTCCTAAATCTGAACCTAAGCCATGTTCAATGATAGCAACAATTTTCCCCTTTTCTTTGGCTTTCTGTTTGTTTGGATTCAACTCTGGATGAAGTTGGTAACAATGGTATTCATCATGGCCATTCTTCAAGCAATGTTTACATGTGAGTTTCTCTTTCTCTCTTTTGACAAAGCTATTTCTCTTTCCTCTTCCATAAAACTTTCCCTTTCCTTTACCCTCACTATCACTTTTCTCATCTATGTTTTGTTTCCCTCTTGCTTCTAACACAAACCTCATCTATGTTTGTGGGAATGAACATGAGAATAGTGTGCCTAAGGTAACTGTGCAAACCCCCAATATAATTTACCAAAGTTTCTTGAGAATACAAATTAATACCCAAAATAAGATCTCTTCTCCTAAATTCATGAGTATAATCTTGCACACTTTTCCCTTTCAATTGTCTAAAATTTTTCCAGTCCATAATGGCCTTTTGCATGTAAGATAATGGATAGAATTTCCTTTTAATGGCAACAATAAAACTTGACCAAGACATAGAGATCTCACCATAATTTTTAATCTCTTCTTGAGTCCTTGCTTCCCACCATACAAGTGTTGATCCTTCCATCCACAAGGAAGCCAATTGAATCTTTATATCATCTTCATGAAGGTTCTGAAATATGAAATACACCTCCAATTGACTTATCCAATTGTCCAACCTCTCTACATTTACCTTGCCATTATACATTGGAAGCTCAAATTTGACATCAAGTTTGAGTAAGGGAGTTTTTCCTCTTGTGGTTTTTGAGTGAGCATGTGTACTTTTTGTGGTGGAAGTGGAAGATGATGTTGATGGAGAAGATGAGGATGATGATGAAGATGATGAAGATGGAGGAGGCTTTACTCCACTACCCTTTGAGTCCTTCTCTTCATCCTTATTTCCTTTTAAGGTTCCCTCTCCATGTGGAGACTTAGAATTCTCTCCAATCATCTTGGTGTCCCTCTCTTCAAAGAGGATCAAAACCCTTTTAGTCAGTTCATAGAAAGCCTTCTTGTATGCTTCCTCTTCTGAAATACCTTTAGTCTCTCAAAAACCTGACATGATGGCTATGGATTCAAGCTCAGCTTCTGGTGCAACTTGTACCTCTTCAATCTCAACTTCTAGTGCAACTTGTACCTCCTCAATCTCAGTTTCTTGAGATAAAACTTGAGGTGCTTCAAGTGCAGCTGTGAGTGAAACTTTGGGTGGAGATGGTGCTCTTGTGTCTCTCCTTCTTCTGGTCCTAATCTCAGGACTTGCAACCAATAGTTTCCCTTCACCTCTCTACAACTTTAACCTTGTAAGCGTCACAAATTTGCAACCATTAAAACACTACTTGCACAAAACTCAAGCAAATAAAGTAAACAACCTTTGCAACCTTGGGCTCTGATACCAACTTGATTTGAATCTGAATGTTAGTTTTGTTGTGCTAATTTATTCTTCATATTTATAATTATTTTTCTGATCTTATGCTTTATGTGCATAGGTTTCCTTGGTGTTTATGAGTGTCAAACAGGTAAATGAGCTGAGTTTTAAGTTAAATTCAAGAGCATAAAGCATGAAAAACAAATGTTGAACAAAAAAAATAACAAGTACAACAAACCATCATAATTTATCCATTAACACAGAGTTTTCATTGGAGTAACAACCCTTTTCAAATTATCTCAGGACCTAATGTATCAGCTAAACTCAGTTTTCATTTTAAGGTTGGACCAGGCTTTCATTCTAGGATTTGAAGGCTTCTTTAATGGAAGATGGAAATCCTCGATGGCTTTGGGCCTATAGGGTACGCTAATGTTGGAGTGGGAGAGCTACACACAAAACTTGTGCAGGCTTGGTTTCATTCTTAATGACAGGAAGGATACCTTAACCTAGTAAATGAACCCAAATTCTAGAAAAATTACAACCATGCTAGCCTATGTAGTAATCTTAGCTAAAAATGTGGTAACATAGTTTACATGGTGGTATAAGAAAATTTGGAAGTGGGACATTCCTCTAAAGTCGAAATACTTCCTTTTGTTGACTTTGGAAAAAAAAATTCTAACTTCGGAAAATTTATCCAAGAGAGACTTTTTGGGGCCAAATGTTTGTGCGCTTTGTAAACAAGGGCTTGAATAAGTTGAACACTTTTTTTTTCAATGTGTTTTTGTAGAAGCCATGAGGCATGAAGTCATCATAAGTCTCAATATTAGTGATCTGAATCTGAATGTTAGTTTTGCTATGCTAATTCCTTCTTCAGATTTATAATTATTTTGTTTATATTATGCTTTATGTGCATAGATTTCCTTGGTGTTTATGAGTGTGAAACAGGTATAATGGGTGAAAATGTGAAGTTGGGTTACACTTTTTTCCCTTTTTTGAGAAAAAAATTTCATTTTTTCTGGTTCTTAAACTTTCTACAAACTATAACAATTTTCTTTTTAGAATTTCATTTTGCGATAAAAAAAAAGTTGTCAGAAATTTTGTTAGCTTTATATTACTTATTTTTTGAAATTTTTTTATGCAGATTTGATATGTCAACTTAGCGTTTCTTTGAGTGTGTGTTTCTTAACAATCAAAGGATTCATAAGAAGTCATGTTAATACGCAATGTTGTATTCATTGAAAATTTGTGTTTTTGAGAAAACAAAATGTGTTACAACAATCTAGACAGAGTCTACTTCAGTTTCGTCATATTTACAAAGCCAATGGATGCATATCATAATTACTAGAATTTTTTGAACTGGTCCAATATGAAAAAACTGCATATTTTTGATATGTTTCGCGACGCAACAAATTTCTTAACATATAAGTTATAAACTAAAAATCTAAAAGCTACCCATTAGAGACGACGGACCAATGTAATGCCCCATAATTTTTTCAATTTTTTTTACAATTTATTTTGGGAGATACAGAATTTTGATTTCACTAAATCACAATGACCCTCAGAAATTGTTTGCACCCATTTTATTAGATAATTAATTAAAATTAGTAAATGTTTATGAAATTCCATAAAATTTATATTTCTTGAAAGTAGATTCAATTCTGAAAATGCTTGTCTTGGTTCCGATAGTTAATTCAGAATGTTTTATAGAGTTTAATCAGTCCAAAGTTGCAAAAACATCAAGCTGCGTGACTAGTGACGCGCTAGTTCGGCCGAAATTTGATTAAAAGTTCAGCCAAACTATTTTTTGCACCGACGGCCCGTTAAATATAACGACTTAATAGTTCGGCCAAACTATTAATTGAAGTTCGACTGAACTTTTAATCAAAGTTCGGCCGAATTGTAATCTAATTTTCCGTCGGCCGGAAAATTTCGTGACGCCCCTCCTAAAACACATTTCGCGGCAATATAAATTGCAAAATCATTCATAATTTTCGCACATTTCACACATTTGATCTGATTTTATAAAGGTCTTGGTTTGGGTTTAATGAATTTTCTTGGAGGTTTGAGTTTAAAGGCATTTCTTGGAGGCGAACCAATTTTGTAAAGAATTGTTTTGGGTTTAAGGACATTTCTTTGAGACGGTTTGATTTTTGAAAAAAAAAAATTTGGGTTTAAAAAATTTTCTTGGACGTACATTCAAAGGACATTTCTTGGAGGTATGTGATACATTTTTTTTGGAATTTTTTTTTTTTAATTTTTTTTTGAAAGTATGGATTTGTGCTTAATTTCGAATTCTTGGAGACGCTCTGATTTTGCAAATAATTGTTTTGGGTTTAAGGAATTTTCTTGGACGTACATTCAAAGGACATTTCTTGGAGGTATGTAATACATTTTTTTGGATATTTTTTGTGCTTCATTTTTTTTGAAAGTATGGAGTTGGGTTTAATTTTGAAAATACATTTTCTTAAAGTATTTTTTAAAGTGATTTTTTTTTTAAATTTGGAGGCATTTTTTGAAGTGACATTTTTTTAGAGTACATGTTTTGAGTTGAAGTAAATATTTTGAACTTCGTTTCATTTTTATAAGACATTTTTTTCTCAAATTTTTTAAAGTAAGTGTTTTGTATTGGAGTATGTATTTTTTGCAAAAAAAATAAAATGATTTTTTTTTTTTAAATTAAATCTTTTGTGATGCTTTTTCTAATTGAGTTACTGTCTAATTTGTTGGGTGTGGAGCTTGATTATCTTGTTTACTTTGTATCACAGCATTGGACCCCTGTACCTTAAAAGGGGCGGCAACGCCACCGGTAATTAATCGCTGCCATGGGGTGTCCAAGGAGACAGCTTTGGAGCCCCTCATTTGGGTTTCGAGGCGGTGCCCTGTCTCATGAGATGTAAAATTGCCACCAACAAAGTATAGTAATTTCTAGTCAATGCAGGTATATGCATGGCGGTGATACGGTAGGGTATGTTTAGTTTGGGGTTTTTCCCTAGAGGCAACCTAGTTGTATATATGAGGAGGTGTGTATTCTTGTTGTGTATTATGTAGTCTCGGAGCGAGAAAAGATAGGAGAGTGTGAGGGAGAGAACGAGGGAGGGATGTGCAGTTCTTTGTGATTGTGTCTCTTCATTTTCCTGGATAATAGAAAGGAAGGACTGGATGTTCGGGGTGGATGTAGCCCAAACTGGGTGAACCACGTATATCTATGTCTCTCTGGTTTTATGTGTTTTGTGTGCTTGTATTTTTCCGCATATTTTATGTGTTGCATTGCTCTGTAATATTTAATTTTCTAAAAACTGGTATCAGAGCCGAAGGTCTATTTGGCTGATAAACTCGCAAGAAAGAAGGGTTCCTGGTTCGAGTGGGAGCAATGGTGGAAGATGGTAAATTTAGGGTCGAGAAATTTAAAGGCCAAAACCTCCCATTGTGGAAGATGCAGATGGAATATTATCTGTATCAGAAAGATCTGTACCTACCATTGAGCGGAAAAACAAAAAAGCCGACGGCCATGACAGACGCAAAATGGAACATTCTCGATAGAAAGGCACTCAGAACAGTACGGTTGTGCCTTGCGGCATCAGTCGCCTTCAATATTTCAAAGGAAACAACAACAGAGGGTTTGATGCAGACGTTGGCGAAACTATATGAAAAACCCTCGGCCTCAAACAAGGTATTTCTTATGAAACGATTATTTAATATGAAGATGTCGGAAGGTGGATCTGTTGCAGACCATTTAAATGATTTTAATACAGTTACCAGTTAGTTAAGTTCTGTAGGGGTAAAATTTTATGATGTAGTTAGGGCTCTTTTATTTCTGTGCTCATTGCTAGAAATTTGGAATGGTTTAGTTATGGCCATTAGTAACTCTGTCTCTGGATCTAGTACTTTAAAGTTTGATTATGTTGTCGGTGCTATCCTTAGCAAGGAAATGCGATGGAAAAGCTCTGGTGAGACATCGGGTGATGCTTTGAGTGCAGAGTCTAGGGGAAGAAGAATGGAAAGAGGAAAGAGCTCGGGTTATCGCAGTAAATCAAGGAAAGACAGATCCAAGTCCAGATCGGGGATAGTGTGCTGGAAATGCGGAAAGAGAGGACACCTAAAGAAAGATTGTAGATCTTGGAAGGGAAAAGAAGGAGATGCACAACAAGAAAACAATCATGAAGCAAATGTGACAGGTGATGTGTTACAAGATGCTTTGATTCTTTCTTTCGAAAATGTTACTGATTCTTGGGTTGTAGATTCGGGGGCTTCATTCCATGCCACACCTGATAAGAAATATTTTCATGACTATGTTCAAGGAGATTTTGGACAAGTTCGTTTGGGTGATGATAAACTCTGTAAAATTGTTGGAATGGGTAAAGTTCTTGTAAAACAACAGAATGGAAACCAATGGCTACTAAAGGAGGTAAGGCATGTTCTAGATCTGAAGAAAAATATGATTTCAACAGGGTAGTTAGGCAGTGAAGGTTGTGTGACAACTTTCACAGATAAAACTTGGAAGGTCACCAAAGGAGCGTTGGTAATAGCAAAAGGTGAAAAGGTTGGTACATTGTATTTATGCAATGGTATTTCTAACTCTGTTAATGCTTTAAATTCCAAAGGAGCAGATGCAGCATTATGGCATCATAGGCTCGGACACATGAGTGAGAAGGGGATGAAGATTCTTCACTCAAGAAATTTTTTGCCGGGTTTGAAGAATGTTGATTTGGATTTCTGTGAGAATTTCATTTATGGAAAACAGAAGAGAGTCAGATTTCTCAGAGTTGGGAAAGAAAAGAAGAGCGAAAAATTAGAGCTTGTGCATACAGATGTATGGGGACCTGCTCAGGTATCATCTCTCGGTGGCTCTCGTTATTGTGTTACTTTTATTGATGATGCAACTAGAAAAACATTGATTTATTGTATTCAGAATAAATCTGATGTATTTTATACTTTCAAGAAATGGAAAGCTTTGGTTGAGATTGAGACAGGAAAGAAGTTGAAGTGTCTCAGATCAGACAATGGAGGTGAATATTGCAGCAAAGAGTTTGATAGATACTGTTCAGAGCATGGAATTCGCAAAGAGAAGACAGTTCCAGGAACACCACAAGAAAATAGTGTGTCAGAAAGGATGAACAGGACAATCATGGAGCATGCAAGGTGCATGATATTTCATGCACGATTGCATTTACAATTTTGGGAAGATGTTGTAGATATTGTTGTTTATCTAATATATAGAGGGCCTTAAAGTTCCTTGGATGGTGGTATTCCAGAGGAGGCATGGACAAGTAAAAAGGTAAACTACTCTTTTTAAATCCTTTTGGTTGTGAGGACTTTGTCCATATTAATAAAGAAAATATAACAAAGCTTGAGGAAAAATCAAAGAAATGTACCTTTATTGGATATGGTGTTAATGATTTTGGTTATCGCTTATATGATTATGAAAATCACAAAATCATTAGGATCAGAGATGTAATATTCAATGAGTCTTGTATAAGAATCCGATGCAGGAAAAAAGCGAAAAAGCGAAAATACCGCAGTTCTTGATGAGATAAGCGAAAAAGTAAAGGTGCACGAAAATAATAATAATCCACAACCAATGACAACAGCCAAGAACTGCGCCTTATTAGGCACCTAACACTTGAAAGTGGTGTGAGAAGACTCTATCGAGATAAGTATACCCCCTGAACAATACTCTCCTTCATTATATTATTTATTGTTGACTGATTCTAGTGAACCCAGATGTTATGAAGAAGCAATGCAGGTAGAAACCAGGAAGAAGTGGGATCTACCCATTAAAGAAGAGATGGACTCCTTAATACATAACCAATATTGGGACTTAGACAGGTTTCCTGTAGGTAAAAAAACATTGCAGAATAAATGGGTTTACAAGATGAAGGAAGAAGATGGAGGAAAAAAGAGGTACAAATCTAGAATTGTGGTGAAGAGGTTTGCACAAAAGAAAGGTATTGACTTTGATGAAATATTTTCTCCTATTGTTAAAATGACTTCAATCAGAACTATTTTAAGTCTTGTAGCAATGGAAGATTTGCATCTTGAATAGTTACATGTAAATACAGCCTTTCTCCATGGAGATTTGGATGAATATATCTATATGCAGCACCCATAAGGATATGAGTTCAAAGGGAAGGAAAAAATAGTGTGCAGGTTGAAGAAGAGCTTGTATGGCTTAAAACGGGCTCCAGGGCAGTGGTACTAAAATTTGACAGTTTTATGTCTGAACAAGGTTATACTAGATGTCACTGCGATCATTTGTGTTTGTCTGAAAAGGCAAAATGATGGCGGCTATATTATATTGTTATTGTATGTAGATGACATGCTTGTTGCAGGGTCTAACATGCAGGAAATAAATGTGCTCAAAATAAAATTTGCAAATTCATTTGCAATGAAGGATTTGGGAGCTGCAAAACAAATCCTTGGTATGAGGATAGCTAGAGATAGGAAAAATTGCAAATTAACACTATCTCAAAATGAGTACATAGAAAAGGTGTTGAAAAGATTTAATATGCATAATGCAAAACCAGTTAGTACACCTTTTTCTAGCCATTTCAAACTTAGTAAGGAGGTGTGCCCCAAGACCCAAGAAGACATGGATTATATGTCAAAAGTTTCATATGCATCAGCAGTTGGAAGATTAATGTATGCAATGGTCTGCACAAGGCCTGATATTGCACATGCAGTGGGAGTTGTAAGTAGGTACATGAATAATCCAGGAAAAGAACATTGGATGGCAGTAAAATGGATTCTTGGATATTTGAGAGGTACCACAAATCAAGAATTATGCTTTGGTGGTTCAAACATTGCTCTACAGGGATATGTTGATGCAGATATGGCAGGTGACAGAGATAACGGGAGGAGCACTACAGGACATGTATTTACTGTAGGTGGAACAGATGTCAGTTGGGTTTCAAAAATCCAAAGTGTTGTTGCACTTTCAACAACAAAAGCAGAGTATGTCGCTGCTATAGAGGCTAGTAAAGAAATAATTTGGTTACAAAGGTTTATGGATGAATTGGGTAAGAAGCATGATATGGGCACATTATACAGTGATAGCCAAAGTGCCATTTGTTAGCCCCCCTATAAATTTTGACAAAGCAAAGTAGGGGGCTAAATTTTTTTTTGAGCTTTCAAGGAATGCATTTCCCCTTAAAACACATCATCCTTGAAACCTCTTTTATGCCCTATGCCCATTGATTATTCCCTCTATTATCCTCATGATAAATAGCCTCTCTAATTGGAAAAATGATACTCCAAAAGGCCTTCATTTTCCCTTGAACCCCTACAGAACCCCCCCATTTTAACCCTTTTTTTTCTTGGCAAATCCCTCCTCTAAACCCTCTAAGTCCTTCCAAAATCCCCTTTAAACCTAGCACACTCCCTTTGTTTATGCCTAAATCCCCCTCATTCCCCTATCGTTGCCCTTGGCTGGCCTTAAAATGCTTTAAAAACGAGCCAAAAACCATATTTTCTACATAGTCTGGGCCTAGCTGTTAGAAAATTATATATTATGGAGCAATGCAACATATAAAATATGCGGAAAACACAAGCACACAAAACACATAAAACCAGAGAGACACAGATATACGTGGTTCACCCAGTTTGGGCTACGTCCACCTCAAACAGCCAGTCCTTCCTTTCTATTATCCAACAAAAATGAAGAGACAAAACCTACAGCAGATCCACTGTAATATCCTCTGTTCTCTCTCACAGTCTCCCTCTTTGTTTCTCACTCCGAGAATACACACATACAATGCACAACCGCAATACAATATGCTCATAAAAGCAAGGGGTTGCCTTCTAGGGAAAAAAACCCTAATCTAAACATAACTTCTACTGTCAGATCATTTTCCTAATGAACGGCCCAGATTGACTAGAAATTACTATACTTTTACAAGGCAATTTTACATATGTTTTTAGCTTCGGGGGCGCAAACGCCCGCGGGGGGCTCCGAAAAGCGTTGCCGCCCCCCCTGGACCCCCCATGGTAGCGATTAATCACGAGCGGCGTTGCCGCCCCTTTTAAGGTACAGGGGTCCAATGCTGTGATACAAAGTAAACAAGATAATCAGGCTCCACACCCAAAAATCTCCCACTTGGAGGGCGGTGTAGCGACTCCACCGTTGCATCATTTCTTGAAAATGACTCTCTTTGGACACGAGAACACGTTTCTCATCTTCATCGTCATCCTTGAAGACCAATTGAAAGCTGAGCATGTTCTTAATTTCTCCAGTTACAACTTTTGTTAGCATATCTGCAGGATTCTGGCTAGTGTGTATCTTTTCCAGCTTCAACTGTCCATCTTCCAATACTGACCGTATGAAATGGTACTTGAGCTATATGTGTTTAGTCCTAGAATGAAATGATCAGTTATTTTCAAGATGAATGGCACTTTGGCTATTACTTTATAACGTTCCCATATCATGATTCTTACCTAACTCATCCATAAACTTTTGTAACCAAATCATTTCTTTACTAGCCTCCGTAGTAGCAACATACTCTGCTTTTGTTATTGAAAGTGCAACAACACTTAGAATTTTTGAAACCCAACTGAAAATTGTTCCACCTACGGTAAATACATATCCTGTAGTGCTCCTCCTGTTATCTCTATCAGCTGCCATTTCTGCATCAACATATCCCCGTAGAGCAATGTTTGAACCACCAAAGCATAATGCTTGATTTTTGGTACCTCTCAAATATACGAGAATCCATTTAATGCCATCCAATGTTCTTTTCTGGATTATTCATGTGCACAGTACATAACCTCACTTGCATGTGCAATAGAGGAGCCTTGTGCGGAGACCATTGCATCCCATTAAACTTCAGCTGGCGATGCATATGGAACTTTAGACATATAATCCATGTCTTCTTGGGTCTTTGGGCACATCTCCTTACTAAGTTTGAAATGGCTAGCAAAAGGTGTACTAGTTGGTTTGCATTACGCATCAATAAATCTTTTTAACACCTTCTCTATGTAGTCAATGCAAAGGCAGTGTTAATTTGTGAATTTTCTTGTCTCTACTTATTCTCATACCAAGGATTTGTTTTGCAGCTCCCAAATCCTTCATTGCAAATGAATTTGCCAATTTTCTTTTGAGCACATTTATTTCTTGCATGTCAGACCTTGCAACAAGTATGTCATCTACATACAATAACAATATAATATAGCTGCCATATTTTTTCCTTTTCAAATAAACACAATGATCAAAGTGACATCTAGTATAACCTTGTTCAGACATAAACTTGTCAAATTTTAGATACCACTGCCTTGGATCTTGTTTTAAGCCATACAAGCTCTTATTTAACCTACATACTAATTTTTCTTTCCCTTTGACCTCATATCATTCTGGTTTCTCCACATAGATCTCTTCCTCCAAATATCCATGGAGAAATTTTGTCTTTACATCTAATTGTTCAAGATGTAAATCTTCCATTGCTACAAGACTTAAAATAGTTCTGATTGAAGTCATCTTAACAACAGGAGGAAATATTTCATCAAAATAAATACCTTTCTTCTGTGTAAACCCCTTCACCACAAGTCTAACTTTGTACCTCTGTTTTCCTCCATCTTCTTCCTTCAGCCTATAAACCCATTTATTCTGCAATGTAGTTTTACCTGCAGGAAACTTGACTAAGTCACAAGTCTGGTTATGCATTAAGGTCGTCTCTTCTTCCATGGCTCGCTCCCTTCTTCCTACTTTCAGCACTGCATTGCTTCTTCATAACATTCTGGTTCACCAGAATCAGTCAACAATACATAATATAATGAAGGAGAGTATCGTTTGGGGGTCTACTTATCCTGGTAGATCTTCTGACACCACTTTCTGGTGTTTGAGGTGCCTTTTGTTGTTGTGGTGGTTGTTGTTGTTGTTGTGGTTGTTGATTATTATTATTTTCGGGCACTTTTTCATTTTCTATGATCTCATCAAGCACTGCATATTCTTTGTTTTCTTTATCCTGTTTCTTTTCCTGCATCTGATCCTTATACAAGACATTTTCATTGAATATGACATCTTTGCTTCTAATTATTTTGTGATTTTCATCATCATATAAGCGATAACAAAAATCATTAACGCCATATCCAATAAAGGTACATTTATTTGATTTTTTCTCAAGCTTAGTTCTATTTTATTTATTAATATGGACAAAGGCCTCACAGTCAAAAGGCTTTAAAAAATAGTAGTTTACCATTTTACTTGTCCATGCTTCCTCTGGAAGACCATCCCGAAGAAACTTAGTATCTACATTTGTAGATAAACGGCCGTATGCGCAACATCGCCCAAATTGCTTCAAAATTTGTCCACCGCATGCAATCTCATGCACCTTGCACGCTCCATGATTGTTCTGTTCATCCTTTCTGACACACCATTTTCTTGTGGTGTTCTTGGAATTGTCTTCTCTCTACGAATTCCATGCTCTGAACAATACCTATCAAACTCTTTGCTGCAATATTCACCTCCATTGTCTGATCTAAGACACTTCAACTTCTTTCCTGTCTCAATCTCAATCAAAGCTTTCCATTTCCTGAAAGTATCAAATACATCAGATATATTTTGAATACAATAAATCCAAGTTTTTCTAGTTGCGTCATCGATAAAAGTAACATAATAATGAGAGCCACCGAGGGATGATACCTGAGCAAGTCCCCATACATCTGTATGCACAAGATCTAATTTTTCGCTCTTCTTTTTTTTCCCAACTCTGAGAAATCTGACTCTCTTTTGTTTTCCATAAATGCAATTTTCCACGAAATCCAAATCAACATTCTCCAAACTTGGCAACAAATTTCTTGAGTGCAGAATCTTCATCCCCTTCTCACTCATGTGTCCGAGCCTATGATGCCATAATGTTGCATTTGCTCCTTTGGAAGTTAAATCATTAACAGAGTTAGAAATACCATTGCATAAATACAATGTACCAACCTTTTCACCTTTTGCTATTACCGGCGCTCCTTTAGTGACCTTCCAAGTTTTATCTGTGAAAGTTGTCACACAACCTTCACTGCCTAACTGCCCTATTGAAATCAGATTTTTCTTCAGATCTGGAACATGCCTTACCTCCTTTAGTAGCCATTGTTTTCCATTCTGTTGTTTCTGAGAACTTTACCCATTCAACAATTTTACGGGGGTTTATATCCCCAATGAACTCCAAAATCTCCTTGAACATAGTCATGAAAATATTTCTTATCGGGTGTGACATGGAATGAAGCCCCTGGATCTACAATCCAAGAATCGGTAACATTTTCGAAAGAAAGAATCAAAGCATCTTGTAACACATCACGTCACATTTGCTTCATGATTGTTTTCTTCTTTGTGTGTCTCCTTCTTTTCCCCTTCGAGATCCTACGGTCTTTCTTTAGGTGTCCTTTCTTTCAGCAATTCCGGCACACTATTCCCCAGATCTAGACTTGGATGCGCCTTTCCTTGATTTGCGCGATATCCCGAGCTCTTTCCTCTTTCCATTCTTCTTCCCCTAGACTACGCACTCGAAAAATTACCGTCATTTCCTTGGGAGCTTTTCCGTCGCATTTCCTCGCTAAGGATAGCACCCACAACATCATCAAACTTTAAAGTACTAGATCCAGAGATAGAGTTACTAATGGCCATAACTAAGCCATTCCACCTTTCTGGTAATGAGCACAGGAATAACAAAGCTCTAACTTCATCATCAAATTTTACCCCTACAGAACTTAACTGACTGGTAACTGTATTAAATTCATTTAAATGGTATGCGACAGATCCACCTTTCGACATCTTCATATTAAATAGTCGTTTCATAAGAAATACCTTGTTTGAGGCCAAGGGTTTTTCATATAATTTCGCCAATGTCTGCATCAAACCCTCTGTTGTTGTTTCCTTCGAAATGTTGAAGGCAACGGACGCCGCAAGGCACAACCGTACTGTTCCGAGTGCCTTTCTATCGAGAATGTTCCATTCCGCGTCTGTCATGGCTGCCGGCTTCTTTGTTTTTCCGCTCAATGGTAGGTACAGATTTTTCTAATACAGATAATCTTCCATCTGCATCTTCCACAGCGGGAAGTTTTGGCCGTTAAATTTCTCGACCCTAAACTTACCATCGTCCGCCATTGCTCCCACTTGAACCAGGAACCCTTCTTTCCTACGAGTTTATCAGCCAAATATACCTTCGGCTCTGATACCAGTTGTTAGAAAATTATATATTATGGAGCAATGCAACATATAAAATATGCGGAAAATACAAGCACACAAAACACATAAAACCAGAGAGACACAGATATACGTGGTTCACCCAGTTTGGGCTACGTCCACCCCGAACAGCCAGTCCTTCCTTTCTATTATCCAGCAAAAATGAAGAGAAAAAACCTACAGCAGATCCGCTGTAATATCCTCTGTTCTCTCTCACAGTCTCCCTCTCTGTTTATCGCTTCGAGAATACACATACAATGCACAGCCGCAATACAATGCCCTCATAAAAGCGAGGGGTTGCCTTATAGGGCAAAAAACCCTAATTTAAACATAACTTCTACCATCAGATCATTTGCCTAATGAATGACCCAGATTGACTAGAAATTACTATACTTTTACAAGGAAATTTTACATCTGTTTTTAGCTTCGAGGGTGCTACCCTCGAAAGCCCCCGCCAGGGGGGGCCTCCGAAAAGCGCTGCCGCCCCTCCTGGACCCCCCACGGCAGCGATTAATTACGGGCGGCGTTGCCGCCCCTTTTAAGGTACAGGGGTCCAATGTTGTGATACCAAGTAAACAAGATAATCAGGCTCCACACCCAACACTAGCCCCTTTTCGGCCTAGCCCCCGCACCTTCCCCCCACAGAACCCTGCGCTATGACCGAGCGTTGGCCTAAAAGGCACTAATCTCCAATGTATATCGGGAGCGTTCCTGACCGTTGATCTTTATAGATCGGACAACGATCGTTAACCCTGCAGCGTTCGTGTTTCCCCCGTTCAAACCCCCGATTGCGCCATCGCCGTTCATTTACATGCAAATCCGACGATCTGGGGTCCGCCCGTCCCAGTGGTCCCCATGTATTGATAAAAAACCCGGTGGTTTCTATCGCATCGCCTTTGGGCGGTTGGCGGTATTTTCTCATCGGCCAGCGATTCCATACATCTTTCGACATGTGGCTCTTGTACAATTTCAAAACCGTTATCTCATCGCGCGTTATCGTTCGGTACAGGACGTGGAGCGATATCGCCGTCAGCTGTCCGATCTGGGGCAGCCCATCCAACGGTTGTCGCTCCCCGAAGCTGCGCAGAGGTTAACCCATGGTCTTCGTACTCCTGGCCCACCGTTCTTCGCCCTCCGCTACATTTTCGACCATCGATCTCCTTTGAGATCTGACGGTCATAATTTGTTTTCCCGCTGTTGACTTCTCCGTCGTCACCCGTGTTAGACTCCTATACCAATAGGTGTGATATTTCATGATTGAATTAATGAACTCTGTAATATGTTCATACCTTTTCTTGTTGCAAAGGTTTCCATATTTTTAAAAAAATCAAAAAATTTAAAAAATGTAAAGAGGGTATACCCTAAAAGAAAAATCAAAGGGTGAAAAGAATAAAATGGTCAAAAAAGTGAAAGAAATGAACCCCAAACAAAAATAGACCAGGAAAGTGTGCAAGTCTAAATGCCACTACTATTTCATTTTCTATAATAAGCAATTGTGTGCATCTTGTTAAAATTTTGCCACAATTTATGAAAAGTCAAACTGTTTAAACTTGACTCATTCATTTTTCAATTTCATTTTGTAGAATAGAGAATAAAATATGACCAAACTGTTTAATCTTGGCAGATAAGTAGATAGGTAGAGTAAATAAAAGGAGCTCAAAAGTTTAATCTGAGCCCTTGGATGTAATAAGGTTAGAACTAGATAGATTTTCAGATGTAAAAGAAAAAGTGTGATAAGGGTTTGCCAGTCTAAGTGCACCCTAATAAAGAAGAAAAAATGGTAGAGTAAAGTAGGTAGGGTAGGTAGATGATGTTGTAGAATTACATGTGATGGATCATGGCTTTTGATGGTTGAAATTTTAACTTTTATCACAAGTGCAAAGGCAGATAATACACTGGAAGAATTGCAGGCAAGGCAAAGTCAGATTATTAACTTCCCCTTTCATTTTTCCCTAAAATTTCACTAATTTCCCTTAAGTACTAAGGTGTTTGAAGATTAAAGGGGCTCAAGGCATTTCCTTTACTTTTGGAGGGACCGGACCCTCGGCCCAATAATTGGAAAAGGCTTAAGTGCTTAAAAACATTCATCATTACACTCATTCATCTCTAAAAATCTTTTCCTAAAGTAAAATCCCATTTTACTTAGGAAATTCATGCAATTTTCCATAAAAACCATTTTTCATGCAAGCATAAGTTAAATACATTATTCTGATGTTTTATACTTAGCGCTTAGTTCATTTCTCATATTAAATCTAATTTATATATTAATTCCCTATAGAAATCACCTTCTTCTATTATATATAACTCCTTTTTATATAATATCCCAAAAAACCCCATATATTATGGTTTTAACCAAAGTATTTAATTCCCACTTGTTCAAATAAAAAACCCACTTTTATACCCCCTTTGGTTAAAATATATCTTTATATATTATTCCCGCCCCTATGGTAAATAAATCATTTTGATTTAATTACTATATAATAAAATATTCGAAAAATGATTTAAACATATTTTATATATGTTTGAAACAAAAAATAAACCATATTTCCTCCTCGACCCTTCATCGTACACAGATATTAATTAATCCTCACGATTAATTAATAAACCTTACTCCGCCAATCAAATCGCTCCCGACGTGATTAATTAATAAAAAATCACGTCGGGCCCGCCCTATTAGCTCCCTGTCAACTCCATGTCCCGAACACCGTTCGATCAGCCGCTCCAAGATCAACAGCTATTGATAATTCCGCTGGCCATCCTAATTCGAACAATAACGGGTGAAAAGCTGGTGGTTTTCAAACAGTGACCATGCCACGCGTCATTCACTTTATGGAATCGCTGCCCATCCGCTTAATACCGCCTTCCCTCAAAAGCGATGCGGAAAAAACCGCTTACCGCCTGTCCTCTGTGACGAATCCGTCGTACCTACTGACGTCATCATTAAAAACCCGCCAACCTTTTGATTTTGTGAATAAAAAAAATTTGCCCGCGTCGTTTTCATTATTTCGTGCACAAGCCAGCCTCTCACGCAGCAAATTTCAAAAAAAAACTGTTGAAGCCTGCCAACCGTTAACTTGTTGAAGAGAATTGCAGTCGAGTATTCCAAGGTTCTTCCGCCATAGCCAACACCTGTTTAACCACTGTTCATTCAAAGCTTACCCGCAAATATCAACCGTTTACCCATTTAAACACAATCACCCTAGTATTTCTCATTTTCACCTGATTGTGCAGTAAAACCCTTTGTAACCCAGCTGTGCCACCTGAAGCCTCTGTTAACCAATTTGGGCATGGTTTACCTCCCAAAAAGAATTCTAGATTCACTGCACAGACCCCTCAAAATCAAATAAAACCTTTTCGACCTTCCCTACAAACCAATGCTTTCTTAACAATTTGTTTTGTTTTACAGGTGATCAGAAGACCACATCCTTGGATAAACAGTCTTAATACTAGTCATAAGACTTGTTTTCTCCAAGAGTGTTATCAAATCTATTCAAACATAGATGGAAGATAAAACATACAGTTGAAAGACAAGCAAAGGAAACAGGGGATTAAACGATTTACTGTTGAAACAGACAGTAAAAACCTAAACAAAACATTGAAGGTAAAAGGACACAGTAAAGAACAGTCAAAGAGTATCAGGGTTAAAGAGTATGAGATTGAAGACCAAGTCAAGTAAATCAGCTAGCATGAAGATAAACAGCAGGGAAGACAGTTACAAAACAGAACATACAAGTTCATGACAAAGTGAAGACAGATAAAAAAATAGAGCGGTAAAAAGTAAAAGGTAAACAGTAAAAATGAAGTTACAGAGGCAGTAAAATGGTGAAAAGAAATGAAAACACTTTCACCAGCCACAATGAAGTTTATCCAAAGTGAAAGTAAAACAGTCAAAACAACAAAAAGTGAAAAGATGAAAAACACAACAAGAAGGAACATTTTTGCAGAAATTTCATGTTTAAGTCATTATTTTGCAGAAACTATTGTGATCAATTCAAGATGAATTTTGAAAAACTGAAGGAGGTTTATGTTCTTAAGAGGACCATATACGAAAACCTCTCTCAATTTTCTAACAGCTATTATGGTTTTGGAAATATTAAACAATGTTGGAAAGCACTTTTTGCAGAAAATTCATGTTAAGTCATCATTTTGCAGAGAATATTTTGGCCAATCATAAATACATCTTGCAACATGGAAGGATTTTTTTGTTCCTAAGAGACCCATATACAAAAACCTATCTCAGTTTTTGCACAGTGATTTCAGAATGAGAGATACATGCACATCTTTACAGGCTATTTTTCAGACTCTGTAAAACTTTGTTTTACACATATTTTTAGAGAGCCTATTGTGCATAGTTGGAGAGGAATTTTAGGAAAATGAAAGAGGTTTATCTCACCAACATATTAATCCACAATAAAATCTTTCACTTTTTACATATATATTACGGATTGAGAAATACAAAGATATCATTGGACCCCAAGTTTGCAGAATTGTTGGAGAAAAATGCACAAAGAAAGGAAGCAGTTAGTGACTTGGATGCCTCATCATCAACTAAGAGTTGGATCAAATTCGAATTCTCCTCTTTGTCATAACCTATCCATAAGAAATAGTGCCAAATATATGCATTAGTTTGAGTGTCATTTACTTAAGTTCTATTTATGTAAAATAGTTGGAGAGATTTGTGAACTAATCTTAATATTTTTTCAAGATATTTTAGTTTAGAATTTGTATAAATACTCCATCAATTGGAGTAGTAAGGGTGTATTCTTATACTCTGATGTAACATTGGATATTTTGGAATAAAGAGCTTTGGAAAAAAATTTCGTGGCAAAACTGGACAAGGAATTGAGGCAAAAGACTTTTCTCAGGATTCATGTATCAAATGAAGGATCAATAAGTCATCTCTATCCCATGTTTTGAAGTTTTATATTTGTTTACAATATCATCTGTGTTTCATTATCTTAATATTTAACGAAAATGATTAAATCAGAAAGTACTTAGGTGTAATCTGATTTCAGTCGTTATTATTCTAAATGTTTTCTTCTAAACTGGTTTAAACAACGAATTCTTAATTGCTCTTGTTTGTCTAGTTCATACATCTTTGGTTATTTAGTAAAGAATACTTAACTGCTCTTTATTGATAATCAATCTATTTCTCTTCTCTTGAATGTGTTGAAAGATTCTTTATTTCCTTTCATCCGTTTGAATTCCATTCCATTCACTTTAGATCTACAATTGTTTCTAGTTTGATTATCTTGCCCTGATAAACCATCTTTTGTTAAAAAACTTAAGCCAATGCAGCCAATCCTTTGACTCCATTAGCCCAATGGACTGAAACTATTTGATCTTAATCTCAGCTAAAGAATTCCATCAACCTAAATTCAAACAAAACCCTTGGACTTTATAACTAGCCTAATATTTTCAAGAACAAAGCTAAATTTTATAGAGAGAGCCCTCTCTGGGTACAGATTGGCTAGATTTTGTACCTGAAGGTTGGTTTGTGGTTACCTCAGACCCCTTTCCTCTTCCAACAACTTCAAGGAAAATATGAGTGATAACAACCCGATCCCGCCACGTCACCCCCACGTGTATCCACCGTACATCCGCCCATCCCATTGCATATATTTTTTCAAAGGTCGATGTTTATAAGGTTTTCACGTATAATTCGCTCTACATTCCACCAACCTTCTCTAGAGAATTTCTCCACCATTCCCCTGCATTTTTCCGCCATCTCCCGGCACAGTCCCATCATTTTGCCAGCTGCACGCCCATTTTCATCGTCCGCACTGCATCCATTACCCCCATGCATTGTTTTCTTAGCAGGTTTTGTGTTTTGTAGGGTTTTGAGGCTGTGAAGGCCGCCATGATGTGCACACACTGTCACAGTGACAGAAAATGCAGGAAGAGACCGTGTGCAGAGGAAGAGATCATGAAAAAAGGCCTAAAGAGGTACCACAATGGGATTTTCATTTAAAGAGCAAGGTTTAACTTTGTGAAACTGTCCCGGCGCCATTAACACACAGATTTCACAGTCAAAGATAGAAATGGATCAGCGGAGAACCTAAGGCACACAAATAAAGATCTTTAAAGCCTTATGTTCAGAGATTTAGAGGCAAAGTACCAGATAGAATATCTAGCACACAGAAAACCATATCATCGGGGTTTCCACCGTAGCAGAATGTTTTTCTCCATAAGGGACAGAGTGCCCATGCAGATTTTATCCTACACCGTGTTCCTAAAGAAACTTTCGCGCTGACAATAGTCCTGGTGCTATCAGAGCATTTGTTTCACAAGTATGGCAGTCCATTCAGTCATTTTGTTTATGCACCAGAGTACGACACAGTACCGCAGTCAGAGTACATCAGAGTCATATCAGAGTAATATGATGTCTGAAGAAGATCATTCGTTCGCCCAAAGAACACCAGATATTAATGCACATGATTTATACAGAGTGGGCTTCGGCTTTCTTCCTCTTCTGGAGTTTTTAATGCTGCATTTAGTTCTTCACCTACTTTCTCTGCTCCTCTGGAGCTATAAATTCATGAAGAAACTCATTGTAAGGTTGTTGATCAGTTATTAGAGAACTGTAATTAGTTTATTTTGAGACACAGTCTTTGTGTAAAGTTGTAAGATACTCTGAGGAATATGATTTCAGATTGAGTATTCAGCTATTGGCAATGTTGTACTTGACTGGTATTTCTGTTTAATATGACAAGCAAATTTCTTTGGATCCTGATCTGAAGCAGTAGTGATGTTTTCCTATCTCTGTGTTTTAATTCGTTTCATTTCGTTTCTACTGGCTTGCATCAGAATATTGGCATAGGATTTACCCTTGTTAGGTACCCTATGTTTCTGCTCTCCTTGCCATTAATGTTTCTCTTCTGAATGTGTTATCTAAGAATTGATTTCAGTTGGTTTAACCAGTGTAGTGGATGTTATTGCCTGCTCTCTGATGTATGAATTAAATGAATTCAGTTCTTAGATGTTTCTTGTTAAGGGTTGGAAGATTTGGGAACACTGGGGATTAGAGTTAGCCCTGTCCACTAGGATCCTTGTGCGACCAGCTGGTCTTTAACTTTGTGCTCTGAATCTGTGTTATATCCTCCCCTCCCTCTTTTCCATATCACACAATAATATTTAAAGATCCTATGTTTTAGATGACTAGCCCAATTGAAAGCCTGCCTATTGAGTAGCAAGCAAATCCTTTCCTGACTCCATTGCCCAATGGTTTTGAATATTTCCTGGAAAATTTCACCTCTGCCTTATCCCTCTTTGCTCTTCCTTGTCTTACATTGAACCTTTCCTTCTTGATAACCAGCAACCAAAGCAAACAAATCAAACAAACAAACCTTGTGCCTATAACTAGCCTAACATCATAACATTTGAGCCTCACAGTCATATACTTTTGACATATCATAGAGAGATCCCTCTCTAGACCTAGGAGGGCTAGATCCTAAGATCTGAAAGTGGTTTGATGTTGTCTCATCTTTTGGTATTTCCAACCTTGCCAAAACATGGGAACCCCAACATAATGGCGACTCTGCTGGGGAATTTCTAAAATAATCTCCATCCTACTACATTCTAAGGACTTCAGAAACCTAAAATCTCCGGTTAGGTTGGAAGTTAAACATTCCTATTCACACGTCAACCTCTATACCATTTGTTTTGTTTTCCCATACTCTTGGACAGATTCTGGAAAGGGCCAGGTAGCCTCCAGATCTCACTCTCTTTCAGAGGTGACATATCTGGTAAATGCCCTCCCAGTCGATCTCTGGTTAGAGTTTGCTGTGTTTAAAAGATATCCCTGAAAGGGGACATCTCATAAGCACTGTGGTGGATAGTTTACCCTCCAAAAACATTCTAAACCTTCCACCTGGCAACTCCATATTCCCTAAACGTTTTAAAGACTCCACTGGTGATCAGTAGGCCTGCTGATTATCTTGGTTCACATTAGACTCCACTGGGAGACCAGCCTCCATAACAACATCAACCACAGTAGAAGTAACGAGTAGGGTTAAGCTGCTTGGTCAGAAAACAACATTCTGGCTTCTAGAACCATTCATACAAGAGCTTACCCTAACCCAGACCCACCTGAAATATTTGACAACCCTGAGAGCATCCTCAAAGGATCTCACACACATAAACAAACAACTATTTCCAACCACATCCATAGAGCTAACTCTGCACCAGAATATCTTATAGCTCTATCACACTTTCACCTTGACCTAGACCCACCTAATAGATTACCAAGAACTAGGTCATTCAGTGCTTTAGATCATCTAGGCCTTGAGCTTCCTGGTTCACCACCCCAAAGTGGTAGACACCTTGGGAATAGACATACCCCTCCATCTACACCTCCTAATATACACTTCATTTAAAACATGGGGCTCTCCCACCCTAAATATTCTCAACAAACCTTTGCTGGTCCTAGTGTCCCTGTCATCCATATACCAGCTGCCCAAGTTAACCCTTTACCTCATCAGAATATCACCATGGAAACCTGGTATGCACCTTTGGTGTTACCTCGGCCTCTAGTGCCCTTACCAAATGATTATCAGTCAAAGATCCCACACTTCACTGCAAAAGAGTCCATCACAACCCAGAAACATGTAGATAAGATGGAAGATTCTTTTTACTACATGGAAATAGATGATGATACAGTCAAAATGAGAATCTTTGCCCAGAGCTTAGGGGGTGATGTGAAAAAATGGTTTAAGGGCCTAC
The DNA here is from genome assembly GCA_034641835.2 of Pinus albicaulis. Classification (NCBI taxonomy): domain Eukaryota; kingdom Viridiplantae; phylum Streptophyta; class Pinopsida; order Pinales; family Pinaceae; genus Pinus; species Pinus albicaulis. Next base: position 1,625,820,786 of record CM076582.1, on the reverse strand, counting down.
CTCCAGGTAGCATCAATGATCTTCCAGCTTTATATCAGACTTTCATAAACAAATGGGAAACTAAGGCTAACCCTCGCCAACTCTTAGCAGAATACATGAGCCTTAAAAGAAACGTAGGAGAGAGTGTCCATGATTACACAACAAGATTTAACAACATTTACAATGCCCTCTCTCCACATATGAAACCTCCACAAGGCATGGCTTTAGAAAAATACCCCGAAGGCTTTGATGCTGACATGGCCTACGAGCTTAGGGATAAAGAGTACAACAAATTGGAGGACATGCAGAAAGGAGCAGTGAACATAGAGGCAAATCTGATTGAGAAAAGCGCAAGACTGAGATCTGAGAAGAGGGTAACATATAGAGATGATAATGTAGCTTCCACATCCAATCCAAATCATGACCATCTATCTAAAAAGGTGGAAAAGCTATACCAAATGATGGAAAAAATGGTTGTCACAGTTAGTAACCAAAATAGAAATCAAAACCATAACCAGAACCAAAAATTTAGAAGAAACAATGCCACTCCCAACAGACAAAGAGAATCAGATCAACAAGTTATTCCCCCATTCCAAGAGAATTTTCTTGATGAAGATGAGGGAATAATAGAAGAGTCTAAGGGAAACAAAATTAATATGTTTGAAATAGAAGATTCAATCCACAACTGTTACACGGAAGAAGATCAGGCCTCACCCTCTGGTTGGTATGAGGAATGGTTAGAAACCGAGGATTACAGGTTGGGATTTGAAAATGCCATGATGCAGGTCAGAGAGAAATATGAACTTAGAAGTAAAAAGAGTCAAGAAAATGCCAAACCAAAAGCTTCTGAGGTCACCATCAAGAAAAGACTTGAGAAAACTTCTAGAGCAATTGCTGAAAGTAACAAATCAGCAGCTGAGAGTTCTGGAAAGAACAAAGAAAAGACAACCAAAACACTGACACACAGGGTAAACTAGCTAGTAGCACTAGCACTACAGTTAGGTCTCCTGATAAAATAGTTTCAAACATTGTACATAGTGAGAATCAGCACACTGATTCAGCCACCGAGGCAGTGGCTAGCAAAACAGAGTTGAACTTTCCTAAGAGTCAGTCCACTTTCAACTTGGAAAGTGAGATTGCAAAGATTAAGATCTCTGTACCCCTCTCTGAGTTGGCCACTTAGGATGTATATAAAGGCCAAATTTTGAAAGCATTAAATTTAGGAGAGAATTGTGACATTGTAAATCTGAGTGAGGATCAACCTGCCCTTCTGTTTGGTCCAAAGATAGAAGGAAAGTTTCAGGAAGGGGTAGTGCCCCCTTTTTATATCAGTCTTAATGTCCATGATAAGATTCTCCAAAATGCAATGCATGATTATGGGGCATCACACAACCTGATGCCTAAAGTAGTGATGGAAAGATTAGGCCTAGAGATAACCCGTCCCTATAAAGACCTATATTCATTTGACTCTAGTAGAGTGAAGTGTCCTGGCCTTATCAAAGATTTGTGTGTGAGCCTTACTCAGATTCCTACCAAGTGTATGGTCATGGAAGTTGTTGTGGCAGATGTGCCACCCAATTATGGCATGTTATTATCAAGATCATGGGGAGCCAAGCTGCAAGGAAAAATGCAGATGGATGAGGCTTATGCCACAATCCCAATCTTTTGCCAACTTAGAAGACTGTATAGGGAAGCACAAATGAAATTCCTGGATAGTAGCCCTGAAAATCCTAAAAATTCTCCTCTATACTCTGTACATACAGACCTGGATTTCTTTATCTTCTGCAATGATGAATCTTTGGGGGGACCAGAATCTGAAAACATAGATACAAGCAAAGGTACACACGATGAAACAGAGCCAATGGACTTTAACATAATGGCTACCCTAGACTCAGAGGAGGAAGCCGTAGAAATTTTTGAACAGTGCACTGAAACAACAACGCAAAGTGAACCAGAAACAGAATGCAATCAGCCAACTAGTCACCTCTCTGACTTCCACATCCATAACGAAAAACTAAACAGCGCACAGCCTAGTGCAAACCCTATAATGCAACATAATGGCGAACCCAGCTATAGGGAAAGGAATGATAACAAAAATGAGAGTGAACCCCTGTGGGAAATGAGTTTCGATGGGTCCTCCACAAGAAGAATTGCTGGGGTAGGAGTGTGGATACATAACACAAAGAGTGATTACGCAGAGAGCCATGCCTGCAACCTGCACTTCAAATGTACAAAAAATGTTGCAGAATACGAGGCTCTGATCCTAGGCTTGAACCTATTGAGAAAATTAGGAGCCCGTAGGATAATTGTGCATGGGGACTCTGAGCTGATTATTAAACAGGTGAATGGTGAATACATAGCGAAACATCCTAGATTGAGAGCTTACAGGAATGATACTATGGATTTATTGAGAACATTTGTTGAATACGAATTAGTGTTTGTTCCTAGGGGTCAAAATGTCATTGAAAATGGATTATCTTGCCTAGCTAGTTCATACCCTAAGACTCCAATCGACCAACGAATTATCATACAGGCCAAATTCAGACCTGCAGTGCCGGATAATGAAAAATACTGGCAGGTCTTTGAGGGCGATAAACAGATTGAAGATTTCCTAATAGGAAGGAACGATTTTGAATTTTCTGATTTAGACTCTGTGTCTAGTGACAACTGCCTAAGTGAGGAACCCTCAGACGAGGAAAAAACACCTCGTAACATAGAAATAAACGCTTTGAACGAAGAAACTGGAAAATCAATCACAGAATGTGAAAACGTAGACAGCGAAGAAGTAGAAGTGTTGTAGGCCAAAGATAAGAACATACCTCAAGGTCTGTCACCATTAGAAGATCTTTTTGACTTTGATGATGTGGCAAAGAAGCCTATCATAGAGCATGCAGACTTTGACATAGAAGAATGCAATATAGGCATAGAAGATAAGCCCAAAATGATCAAACTGGCTAAGTCTCTACCTGCAAACATGAAAAAGAAATACATTGACCTTTTCAAAGAATTTATTGACGTGTTTGCTTGGAGCTACAAAGACTTAAAGGCTTATGACACGAACATCATACAACATAAAATACCTTTAAAAGAAAATCAAAAACCGTTCAGGCAGAAACTTCGTAGGATAAACCCAAAACAATTGCCTGCAGTTGAAAAAGAGATTAAAAAGATGTATGAGGCAGGCATAATAGTTCCTGTGAGTTTCTCTGATTAGGTATCAAACTTAGTGGCTGTGAGAAAGAAAACAGGGGAAATCAGACTGTGTATAAACTTCAAAAATCTTAATAGAGCCTCACTCAAAGACAATTACCCTTTGCAAAAAATGGAACATATTCTTCAGAGGGTAGTGGGCTCTAAAAGGATCTCCCTGCTAGATGGTTTTTCAGGTTACAACCAAGTCTTAGTAATCCCAGAAGATCAACTCAAGACAACCTTTACCACTCCATGGGGCACCTTTATGTATGTAAAAATTCCCTTTGGACTGATGAACACTGGTGCAACCTTTCAAAGAGCGATGGATATAGTTTTTTCAGATGAGATAGGGAGTTTCATTGTTATCTACTTGGATGACATAACAGTCTTTTCTAAGAATGAAGAAGAACACCTGAAACATCTAAGAAAAGTGTTTGAAAAATGTAGAAGGTTTGGTCTGTCATTGAATCCTAAAAAGACTGTATTTGGGCTGCAAGAAGGAAAGCTTCTTGGCCACATTATATCCAAAAAGGGAATCGGGATAGACCCACAGAGAGTTGAGGGAATACTACAGATCACACACCCAAGAAACATCAAATAATTACAGTCCTTCATTGGGAAAATAAAATTCCTTAGGAGATTCATTCCCAACCTGGCTGAACACCTTAGAAATATGACTAACATGCTAAAGAAAGGTGAGGGGGTTAAATGGATTGTGGGAGCTAAACAATCTTTTGAATCAGTAAAACTTGCACTCACCCAAGCTCCTGTTCTGATCAGCCCAGATTTCTCTAAAGATTTCCTGATCTTTTCATTTGCCTCTGAACATACAGTGGCTGCAGTCTTGCTGCAGAAAAACACAGAGGGAATGGAACAACCAATTTCCTTTTTTAGCAAAGCACTAAGGGATGCACCCTTGAAATACAACATAATGGAAAAACAGGCCTATGCCTTAATCAAGGCCTTAAAAGACTTCAGGGTGTACATATTGCATTCTCACACCATAGCTTATGTGCCCAACATCATAGTCAAAGATATACTGTCCCAAGACCCAGATGGGAAGAAGGGAAAATGGATTGCTGTGATTTTGGAATATGACCTTGAGATAAAACCCACCAAACTAATTAAAAGTCAGGGCTTAGCACAATTAATGGCTGAATCAAATCTACAAGCCCTATACATTAACATGGTAAATACCTTGGATGAGCAACAAGAATTGCCTGATCCCACTGTTGAGGAAAATTTTCAGAGCTCTCCTTGGTATTCTGACATTCTGTATGTGCTTACACACCTCAATGCCCCACCTGAATTGTCAAAGACTAAGGCCAGATTCTTAAAGCTAAAACTAGGAGCTATTGCATATTGAATAATTGCTTATACTGGAAGAACCCAAATGGCCTATTTCTTAAATGTTTGCCTGAAAACGAGGCAGAGAGGATTAAACAAGAATTCGATGCCAGAGAATGTGGAGGCCACCTGAGTTGGAAAGCCACTGCAAAAAAAATACTCAGAGCTGGCTACTATTGGCCCACACTCTTCAATGATATCCATAAGATGATAATTGTCTGCCACAAATGCCATATTTTTGAAGGCAAAGAAAACTCCTTCCCTTACCTCTACAACCCATCACTGTTGAAGGTCCCTTTCTGCAATTGGGCCTAGATTTCATAGGGGAGATTCACCCTACTTCTTCTGCACAACACAAATGGATCCTAACAGCCACAGACTACTTCACTAAGTGGATAGAGGCCATACCCACTAGGAATGCCACAGATTCAGTCATCATTAGTTTCCTAGAAGGTCATATCCTCTCTCGGTTTGGCTGCCCAAGGAAAATAATCATTGATAATGCTGCTGCTTTCGAATCCAAGAAAATGGTTGATTTTTGTCACAGGTATCAAATAACACTCGGTCATTCAACTGCCTATTACCCTCAAGGTAATGGATTGGCTGAATCATCAAACAAGAGCCTGGTGATCATCATCAAGAAGTTGTTGGAAGAGAACAAAAAGTCATGGCATAACAAGCTAGTACATGCTTTGTGGGTTGACAGGCTTACAACAAAGAAGTCCATTGGCATGTCACCATTTCAGCTTGTCTATGGTACAAAAGCAATATTTCCTACCATCCTCGGGGTACCAGTAATCAAGCTGGTCCAGGAGATTCAAACAGAAGAAGATAGTATGGTGAGGAGAATAAACCAGAAAATTCATCTCCAGCAAACAAGGGAAGAGGTCTACAACAGACCAGTGAAAGTTCAGGAACATATAAAGAAATTGTTTGACAAAAGAACCAAAGCTGCTGATTTCAAAATTGGGGATAAAGTTCTGAAGTGGGACTCAAGAAGAGAGGATAAAGGAAAGCACATCAAGTTTGACAGTTTGTGGCAAGGTCCATACATCATCCAGGCCACTGTGGGTCCAAATGCCTTCTTCCTACAGGAATTAGACGGTACAGAGCTGTTTGGGATCCTGTCAATGGCAGGATGCTCAAACACTACTTCTGCTAATTTACAATTTCTAGTTTCCATTACCATTGTACATACCATTGTAGTTTTTATTTTCAAGAAAAAAGAGAAAATGTTTCAAAAAACAGAGGAAAGGAGAGGTTCAGACATGCTCAAAACATGAACCTCAGAAGTGCAAAAGATTGGCTCTAATATGATCAAAACCTGAGCCAAAGAAAGTAAAGACAGCTGGTCCTAACATGCTCAAAATCTAGACCAGCAAAGAAGAAAGAAGAATCAGCTCAAACATGCCCAAAACCAGAGCTGAAATGAAGAAAAGAAGTGACTCTAACATGCTTAAAAATTGAGTCACAAAGAGAAGAAGGATACTCTAAGATTTCAAATTTCAAGCCTTCAAAGTTTTGTTCAGTTTTCTGCAAAGTTTTCTGTCCATGTGCAACTATTTTTATGTCTTGGATCTACAACAAACTAGACTGTTTAATCCTATTTTGGCTGTTTTTAAATTTCTTGTTGTAGAATGTAGAGAAGAAATCTGCTGGACAGTTTAATCCCAGTAGATATTAGATTAGGTAGAGAAACATATGAGACCAACAGTCTAATATGGTCTCATGGAGTAATAAGGGTAGATTTAGAATAGGTTTATTTTCTGTTTGAAAAAATAAATGATGTAAAGGGTCTGCTAGCTCAAATGCACCCTAGAAGAAGACAAATGCTAGGATTGTAGTGTGGGTAGGTAGCTTTGTTGGGAAAAGTGTTTCTGCTAATGTAATGTCTTCATATTGTGGCAGCTGAACGAAGAAAGAAATGGATGTGCTAAGCAACAGGCAACTGGTCTACTCCAAAGATCATTTTCTGAATTCTTGACTCCTTCAAGAAGAAGCCATCCCCATGTGGAGCCACTGTTAGCCCCCCTATAAATTTTGACAAAGAAAAGTAGGGGCTAAATTGTTTTTTGAGCTTTCAAGGAATGCATTTCCCATGAAAACACATCATCCTTGAAACCTCTTTTATTCCCTATGCCCATTGATTATTCCCTCTGCTGTCCTCATGATAAATAGCCTCTCTGATTGGAAAAATGATACTCCAAAAGGCCTTCATTTTCCCTTGAACCCCTGTAGAACCCCCCCATTTTAACCCTTGTTTTTCTTGTAAAATCCCTCCTCTAAACCCTCTAACTCCTTCCAAAATCCCCTTTAAACCTAGCACACTCCATTTGTTTATGCCTAAATCCCCCTCATTCCCCTATCGTTGCCCTTGTCCAGCCTTAAAATGCTTTAAAAATGAGCCAAAAACCATATTTTTTGCATAGTCTGGGCCTAGCCCCTTTTCGGCCTAGCCCCCGCACCTTCCCCCCACAGAACCCTGCGCTATGACCGAGTGCTGGCCTGAAAGGCGCTAATCTCCAATGTATATCGGGAGCGTTCCTAACCGTTGTTCTTTATAGATCGAACGACGATCGTTAACCCCGCAGCGTTCGTGTTTCCCCTGTTCAAACCCCCGATCGCGCCATCGCCATTCATTTACACGCAAATCCGACGATCCGGAGTCCGCCCATCCCAGTGGTCCCCACGTATTGATCAAAAACCCGGTGGTTTCTATCGCACTGCCTTCGGGCGGTTGGCGGTATTTTCTCATCGGCCAGCGATTCCATACATCTTTCGACACATGGCTCCTCTACGATTTCAAAACCGCTATCTCATCGCGCGTTATCGTTCGGTACAGGACGCAGAGCGATATCGCCGTCAGCTGTCCGATATGGGGCATCCCATCCAACGGTTGTCGCTCCCCGAAGCTGCGCAGAGGTTAACCCATGGTCTCCGTACTCCTGGCCCACCGTTCGTCGCCCTCTGCTGCATTTTCGACCGTCGATCTCCTTTGAGATCGGACGGTCCAGATTTGTTTTCCTACTGTTGACTTCTCCGTCGTCGCCCGGTCCCGCCACGTCATACCCACGTGTATCCACCATACATCCGCCCATCCAATTGAATATATTTGTTCAAAGGTCGATGTTTATAAGGTTTTCACATATAATTCGCTCTGCATTCCACCAACCTTCTCCAGAGCGTTTCTCCACCATTCCCCTGCATTTTTCTGCCATCTCCCGACAGATTCCCATCATTTCCCCAGCTGCACGGCCATTTTCATCATCCGCACTGCATCCATTACCCCCATGCATTGTTTTCTTAGCAGGTTTCGTGTTTTGCAAGGTTTTGAGGCGGTGAAGGCTGCCATGATGTGCACACGCTGTCACAATGACATAAAATGTAGGAAGAGACCGTGTGCAGAGGCAGAGATCATGAAAAAAGGCTCGAAGAGGTACCACAACGGGATTTGCATTTAAAGAGCAAGGTTTAACTCTGTGAAACTGTCACGACGCCATTAACACATAGATTTCACAGTCAAAGATATAAATGGATCAGTGGAGAACCTAAGGCACGCAAATAAAGATCTTTAAAGCCTTATGTTCAGAGATTTAGAGGCAAAGTACCAGATAGAAGATCTAGCACATAGAAAACCATATCATCGGGGTTTCCACCGCAACAGAATTTTTTTCTCCATAAGGGACAGAGTGCCCATGCAGCTTTTATCCTACACCGTGTTCCTAAAGAAACTTCCGCCTTGACAACAGTCCTGGTGCTATCAGAGCATTTGTTTCACAAGTATGGCAGTCCATTCAGTCATTTTGTTTATGCACTAGAGTACGACACAGTACCGTAGTCAGAGTACATCAGAGTCATATCAGAGTAATTTGAAGTCTGAAGAAGATCATTCGTTCACCCAAATAACACCAGAGATTAATGCACAGGATTTATACAGAGTGGGCTTCGACTCTCTTCCTCTTCTGGAGTTTTTAATGCTGCATTTAGTTCTTCACCTACTTTCTCTGCTCCTCTGGAGCTATAAATTCATGAAGAAACTCATTGTAAGGTTGTTGATCAATTATCACAGAACTGCAAGTAGTTTCTTTTGAGACACGGTCTCTGTGTAAAGTTGTAAGATAGGCTGAGGAATATGATTTCAGACTAAGTATTCAGCTATTGGCAATGTTGTACTTGAACGGTATTTCTGTTTAATATGACAAGCACATTTCTTTGGATCCTGATCTGAAGCAGCGGTGATGTTTTCCTATCTCTGTGTTTTAATTCGTTTCATTTCGTTTCTACTGGCTTGCATCAGAATATTGGCATAGGATTTACCCTTGTTAGGTACCCTATGTTTCTGCTCTCATTGCCATTAATGTTTTTCTTCTGAATGTGTTATCTAAGAATTGATTTCAATTGGTTTAACCAGTGTAGTGGATGTTATTGCCTGCTCTCTGATGTATGAATTAAATGAATTCAATTCTTAGATGTTTCTTGTTAAGGGTTCAGTTGGAAGATTTGGGAACACTGGGGATTAGAGTTAGCCCTGTCCACTAGGATCCTTGTGCGAACAGTTGGTCTTTAACTTTGTGCTCTGAATATGTGTTATATCCTCCCCTCCTACTTTTCCATATCACACAATCATCTTTAACAAACCTATGTTTTAGATGACTAGCCCAATTGAAAGCCTGCCTATTGAGTAGCAAGAAAATCCTTTCCTGACTCCATTGCTCAATGGTTTTGAATATTTCCTGGAACATTTCACCTCTGCCTTATCCCTCTTTGCTCGTCCTTGTCTTACATTGAACCTTTCCTTCCTAATAACCAGCAACCAAAGCAAACAAATCAAACAAACAAAACTTGTGCCTATAACTAGCCTAACATCATAACATTTGAGCCTCACAGTCATATACCTTTGACATATCATAGAGAGATCCCTCTCTAGACCTAGAAGGGCTAGATCCTAAGGTCTGAAAGTGGTTTGATGTTGTCTCATCTTTTGGTATTTCCAACCTTGCCAAAACATGGGAACCCCAACACCATTCATCTTGCAAAGAACTCAACATTTCATTCCAGGACTAAACACATACATATCAAGTACCATTTCATACGGTCAGTATTGGAAGATGGAGAGTTGAAGCTGGAAAAGATACACACTAGCCAGAATCCTGCAGATATGCTAACAACAGTTGTAACCAGGGAGAAAATGAGAATGTGCTCAGTTTCAATTGGTCTTCAAGGATGAAGATGAAGATGACGAACATCCATGTCGAAAGAGGAGTCATTGTCCAACAAATGAAGCAGCGGTGGAGTTGCTACAATCAGTCTCCAAGTGCGAGATTGTTGGGTGTGGAGCCTGATTATATTGTTTACTTTGTATCACAGCATTGGACCACTGTACATTAAAAGGGGCGGAAACGCCGCCCGTAATTAATCGCTGTCGTGGGGTCCAGAGCGCAGCGCTGAGCTCCCCGCGGGCTCTGTGCGCTCGGCTAAACAAATGTAAAATTGCCTTGTAAAAGTATAGTAATTTCTAGTCAATCTGGGTCGTTCATAGGCGGATGATCTGTTGGTAGAAGTTATGTTTAGTTTAAGGTTTTTTGCCCTAGAAGGCAACCCCCTTGTATATATGAGGGTATTGTATTGTGGCTGTGTATTATGTGTGTATTCTCAAAGCGAGAAACAGATAGGGAGACTGTGAGAGAGAACATAGGATATTACAGCAGATCTGCTGTAGGTTTTGTCTCTTCATTTTTGCTGGATAATAGAAAGGAAGGACTGGCTGTTCGGGGTGGACGTAGCTCAAACTGGGTGAACCACGTATATCTGTGTCTCTTTGGTTTTATGTGTTTTTTGTGCTTGTATTTTTCCGCATATTTTATGTGTTGCATAGATATGTAATATTTAATTTTCTAACATAATTTTTTGAAGGAAATTTTTTGAAATTCATAATCTATTATCATGGGAAATCAAAGGACTTGTGCGAGAAAATATGATCGAAAAAGAGACCCTGAGGAACGTATAGAAGAGACGAGACAATCTCGCAAAAGAAAGATAGAAGCCCTCTCAAATATTGAAGGGGAAAATCAACCTCAAGCAGAAATTGAAGCAGGTATGTAAATGTAAATATTATGATCTATTGATATATTTAAAATTTTCCTAGTGTAAAATGTAAAGCTTAATTTTTATTTGATGAACTAATTTGAATTTAAATATTTTGTTTAATGTAAATAGACAGAGATATTCCTCAAAACATTGATGATGAGATACAAAATTTTGAAAGAGAAAGTGAAAGAGGTATTGAACCAATGATTGAAGATGGTGAAAATATTGAAAGAAATTCAAATGAAGAAATTGAATCACAAGGTATATATATATATATATATATATATATATATATATATATAGAACACATGGACGTATTATTGAAATTATACATATATTTATTAATTTAGTTATTTATTGTTCATATGTAAGCTTATTATGTACTATTTTTTCGAATATGTACAGATGAAATCAGTGTCGATGATGAGATGTTAGAAAATGTTGACACTCACACATATGGAGATAAAAAACCTGACCATGTTATATGATATCGTGTTAACTGCATTTTTGAAAAGTATTTCTTAAATGAGTGGGTGACAGTTCAAGCTCAAATGTTGAAAGGTCTCTTATCGTTAAGGAAAATAAAAGAAGCTACGACACTACTGGGTATTCAAAAATCAACCAAAGATAAAAAAAACGAAGGAAAATGTGATACAAAATATAAGTAGTACTATAAATTCAATTAAGAGATCTAGAGATAATTTTTTTTCAATTGTACGTAGAGGAATACATATGGCAATGGTTTCATCAAGTACTAAAGAGAATCGTTTGGTAACATCTATGGCACGAGCATTAGGAACCTCACGAAAAACTTTTCACAAACATCGAAAATTTCGGCTGCAAGTAGATGTAAATGATGAACTCGCTTGTTAGAGAGCTCTTTGTAGGCAACCATACAAAAATAGACTTGGAGAAAATGTTAAAAAAATAATATATGAATATTGGAAGAACAATTCGCGTGCTTCGCCAACTGCAAGGCATGTGATGCAAAGAAGAATAGCATGAAATAAGTATGAAGAACATGAAAAATATTTCTTGGAAACCACTCAGATAGAGTTATTCAACAAGTTCAAAGAAGAGAATCGTCAAATTCATGTTTCAATCAGTGCTTTTGTTCAACAAAAACCATGGTATGTAAAACCTATCACCATACACGACACTTGTTGTTGCCGTTATCATGTGGAATTTGAGTTATATTATGACACATTCCTTGATTTCGGTAGAACATTATGGAAGGATTCACCTCCTCCTTCCACTATCCGTGAATTCATATCTCAAATTCTATGTGAAAGAGAAAGTGATGAACTATTTTACAAAAATAAATGTGTTGGTGGTAAAAAATGCGATGATTGTGGAAATTTGACTAAATTTCAAAACAAATATCGTACTGATATAAATGATCAATCATTTTCCAACATGAAAGTGAAATGGAAGAGATATGAATATATCGGTACATCGATTCAAGGTGAAAATAGTGTTAAAAGAATTGAATTACTAGAAGGCGAAATTTTTGTGATAGACTTTTTGAGAAAGTTTGAGGCAAAAATTTATAAATACACCAAGCATTCCCATAGAGCTCGATGGCAAGACTTGCAATTCAAAAAATATCGTGAATTTTTTCCACCGGGGACCATTTTTTCAGTGATTGATTTTGTAGAAAACTACACATTTGTTCCGCAAAAAGAAATTCAGAGTGAATACTATCATTCTGACCAAGTCTCCATGCTTGTCCATATTCTATATAGACATGCTAAAAAAAATGTCGATCATATAAAAAGCACGAGTGAAAATCAACATATCATTAAAGAATATCACTTTTATATCAGTGACGATCGTACACATGATACATATTTTGTACAACATTGTTTTGGAAAAAATTATGATTCCTTGAAAAATCGTGGAATAACATTCAATGGACATTGGATATGGTCAAACGGATGCGTAGGTCAATTCAAATCTGCACGATCATTCTTTTGGTTGTGTTGTCTTCATAAGAAAACCTGCATTAAACATTGTGGGAATTTCTTTGAGACTGGCCATGGAAAAGGAGAACATGACGGTGCAGGAGCATGCATAAAATGAGCACTTTGAAGATATCAAATGAACCCCTCTGCAAGCCGACTTGTGAATGCTAATGAAGTTGTTCAATGGTGCATCACTGCTCTAAGCCATGAGACTAACCCATCAAGGGAAGTGCAAAGGTACATTCAATTTAATTTTTATTGAAAATCCAATTTTAAACATTGTGTACATTTATCGTGCAATGATTATCTTTGATTGTATTTTGATATCATATTTACAAATTCTTCTTTTAATTTTCCATATAAAGGTTTTTCTGGCATATTGGGATCGAATACGTAGATAGATCAATTGGAAATGACATTGAAACAATAAAAGGGACTCGAAAATTGCATTCAATTAAAACAAATTCGTCCAGAAATGTGTTCGCATTGGATAAAAGAATTTATTTATTTTTGTGATGTTTGCATAGACAACACAAAATCCAATGATGTTTGTGAAAACAACATGTATGTAAAATATTGGAAACACACAGAGCTAAATACAAAGGGAAAAATGTCTATTGCAATGTTTGAAGAAATGCAATTAGAGGAAACTACAATATCATCCGATGGTGATCGAGTTTCTGATCTTGTTAGAGAAGGTAACATTTGAATTGCTTTCTAATGATTTAAAGATATAGAAATAAATTTAAATATGTATAATTTTGTTTAAAATTTTGTTTTATTGTGCAGGAGATGTTTTTGCTGTAATTGCACCTATTGACAACGATGAAAATGTTAAGTATTATTTGATGCGTTGCACTGAACAAAAAATGAAATTATTAGAAAACTATAATGATCACGGATTTCAATATGACAGAGGATCTATTACACTGAAAGGTTATTTTTTCGAACAAACTAATCAAAGTGGGGACTTTGTTTACTTTTAAGACTATGAACCTGATTCCATAAGTTGTCAATATAGTCACTTGGTGTGTGCAACACGCATAAAGTTGATAGAGGTTCAATCAAAGAGAAAAATAAAAATTAAGAAATGGAAAATGTCAAAATCCGATCATGAACAGATTATTGAAGATGGAATTCCATTGGAATTTTTTTGATTGAATTGCCCAACAATTTATTCTCTTTTGATTAAATATGTTTTAGAACTTCGAGTACACTCAACTAAAAATTGAGTTGCTTATGTTATTTGTGCAAGTGTTTGCACACGTACAAATTGTTTTGGTACATGTGCACATGCTCTAGTATCAACTGAAAGTATCAAGGATATATACATGTGCATTGCTGAAAAATGTTACATGTATCAAGGATATATATATATATATATATGTTCTAGAATGCAATTCACTGGAACTAGTTTTTCTTATGTGCATTGATGAAAAACTAGTTGGATTTTCTGGTAAAAAGTATCCACAATGTAAATAAATCATCCACAGTATAGTTTTGTACGAAGATTAATTTCATACAAGAGACTCGGAGCACTTCTTTGACTCACATCTTTATTCCTGATTGAAAATCTAGTACAAAATTTGTTTGTCCAATGGTCGAATATGTTCAATGTGCATTGATGAAAAATGTTACTTACATATTGGATATATATACATTCTAGAATGAAATTAATTGTTCAAGTAGTTTTACTATGTGCATTGATGAAAAATGATTTAAATGTACTCAATATATATGTTCTAGAATGCAATTTTAACTAAAAGTAGTTTTTCTATGTGCATTGATGAAAAATCGTATTGGATATATACAAGAACTTAATGTGCCCAATTTTTCTTGTGAGATTTTCTGTTAAAAAGTATTCATGCAATGTAAATAAATCATCCACAGTATAATTTTGTACAAATATTCCTTTCAGACAAGAGACTCGGAGCACTTCTCCGACTTTTGGTGGGATTTGACCCACATCTCTATTCCTGATTGAAAATCTAGTACAAAATTTGTCTGTCCAATGGTCGGATATATGTTCTATGTTCTAGAATGCAATTAACTGAATGTCATCAATTTACCAAATTATAAATCAACAAGGCTACCTATTTGAGTGCATTAATGACATTGACCCAAATTCAACAAACATATATATGTACTAGACTTATATTTCCAATCAAAATTAAAGGGATAATTTGTACATATATCTACTTCTTTAAACTCTTTTTTCAATTAGAGCTCAATTGATACATGGTTAGTTGCATTGAAAAGCTATGTTCTTCCCATTGGAAATTTTTTCATTCAGACAAGACTATGTAGAGATCAAAAGCAATCTTAAGATTCCAAATGTACTTCAACCATCCAAAACTTGAGTTTTAAATTTTTTTTGATTAAATCAAAACAATTTACAAACTTCACATAGGAGTCTTCTATCTAAGCCAAATGTAGATTGAAACCATCCAAAACTTAGATCAAAACATTTAACATTATATCAAAACATTCAACATTTAACATTAAATCAAAATTAAAGGGATTTACATATAACTACGTCTTTACTCTTTTTGATTAAATCAAAACAATACTTCACATGGGAGTCTTCCATCTAGGCCAAATGTAGATTGAAACCATTCAAAACTTAAATCAAAACATTTAACATGTTATATCATGAAACATTTAACATTAAATCAAAATTAAAGGGACTTACATATAACTACTTTAATCTTTTTGAATATATCAAAACAATACTTCAAATAGGAGTATCTTCCATCTAGGCCAAATGTAGATTGAAACCATCCAAAACTTAGATCAAAACATTTAACATTTAAATAACATTAAATCAAAATTAAATGGATTTACATATATACAACTACTTCTTTACTCTTTTTGATTCAATCAAAACAATACTTCACATGGGAGTCTTCCATCTAGGCCAAATGTAGATTGAAACCATCCAAAACTTAGATCAAAACATCTAACATTATATCAAAACATTTAACATTTAACATTAAATCAAAATTAAATAATTTACACATATATAACTATAATGACATAATATACATAGCGAGACTCTCCTCCTGGGTTGCCTAACTAGCCAACACTAGAGGGGGTATGAATAAAAAAAACAGAAAAGGGACTGCCCATAACCGGGAAAAAGCTAAAGAGGACCTGACATCAGGCTAGATATTGATGTGTGTAGGAGGATTCTCCTCCACAATTAGACAACCGTAGTCCTTCGGATCATCATCTACTCCCTTGGAGTGCTGGGAGGAGTTGTCGATGCTCGCGCCATCGCTGCTGGAGCTCGTCGAGGTGGATTTGACTAGAAGAGTTGCCAAATTTCTGGTGTCCTCGAGTTGATGGGCTGGGATGGTGGACTTTCTCCACCACCTCCTGGAACTAGAAGCACCTTCATCTTGCGGCTCCTCCTGAAAAGAGATGGAAATGGTCAGCGTAATTCGCGGTCTGACCATAGCACTGGTGAAGTGAAATTGTGCTTCATTGCTTGCTGGAAGAGGGTGGCTACCTGTGTCATGGATGGAAAGAGGAGGGCGAGAGCCAGCACTCCTGCCCCCTCCATCCCTACCCCCACCTCCCCTTCTGCAACGCATCCGTTGTCTACGCATGGGGTCTTCCATAGGCCAAATGTAGATTGAAACCATAAAAAACTTATATCAAAACATTTAACATTATATCAAAACATTTAAAACATTTAACATCAAATCAAAATTAAATGGATTTACATTTAAAAAACATTTAACATTAAATCAAAATTAAAGGGATTTGTGCAACATTACTTCACATGCCATGCCAATTATAGTTCAACTATCCAATAGAAATATTTAACATTATATACCACATGTGCCAAATGTAGATTGAAACCATCCAAAACTTTTAAGTTTTAATTTTTTTTTGATTATATATCGTACAACATTAAAACATTAAACATTTAAAACATTAAATATCACATGCGAAATGTAGATTGAAATCATCCAAAACTTGAGTTTTAAAAACTTTTTGATTATATATATCGTGCAACATCACTTCACATGCCATGCCAATTATAGTTCAACTATCCAATAGAAACATTTAACATTATACCAGATGTGCCAAATGTAGATTGAAACCATCCAAAACTTTTAAAAACTTTTTGATTATATATCGTGAAACATTAAAACATTAAATATCACATGCAAAATGTAGATTGAAACCATTCAAAACTTGAGTTTTAAAAACTTTTTGATTATATATATCGTGCAACATTACTTCACATGCCATGCCAATTATAGTTCAACTAGATCCAATAGAAACATTTAACATTATATACCACATGTGCCAAATATAGATTGAAACCATCCAAAACTTAATTTTTAAAAACTTTTTGATTATATATCGTGCAACATTAAAACATTAAATATCGCATGCGAAATGTAGATTGAAACCATCCAAAACTTGAGTTTTGAAAACTTTTTGATTATATCATACATAACATTACTTCACATGCCATGCCAATTATAATTCAACTATCCAATAAAAACATTTAACATATATCACATGCCAAATGTAGATTGAAAGCATCCAAAACTTTTAACTTTTAATTTAAGAAAAAATTATAGATCACAACATTACTTCACATGCCAAATGTACTCCAAGTATCCAAAACTTAAATTTTAAAAACAAAACAAATTATAACACATCATTACAAAACATGCCAAATGTAGTTCAGAAGCAAAACAAAACTTAAATTTTAAAAACAAAACAAATTATAACAAATCATTACATAACATGCCAAATGTAGTTCAGATGACAACATTACTTCACATTCACATGCCAAAAGTACTAAAACCATCCAAAAATTAACTTTTTGAAACAAAACAAATTATATTAACAATGTAATAAAATATGTCCAAAAATTGTAGATCTCACAAGTATTAAATTGTATCAAGTTATATATATATATATATATGACAGTGCATATAGATCATATATAAAAAAGAAAATTTAAGACTATCTAAATCTTGAAATCAAATCTACAAATCATGTCAATCAAATAGAGATGGATCTAGCGTCTTTCCTATCAGGGTCTCAATCCACGCACTATCATGTGAAGCATCATGGGGAACCTACATACATAATGCACATGTACTTGAACATTAAAATTTGATGTTTTAAAAATGAGTGAGAATATATATCTAGAACTTCATGTAAAAAACAAAATATAACAAAAAAATCATGCAATACCTCATGAGGTTCCCTCTCCATTTGATGAACAAGTTCCGCCCCCATAGGAACATCTGCAACGGTAAACTATACAATATATATATATATATATATATATATATATATATATATATATTAAAAATTTTCAAATGAAAATGCACGTGTACATATATAAACTTATTTCCAATAATATTAAAAAAAAAGTTAGAAAACTTGTTAAAATGGTGTGGATGTTCCTATTTTCGTCGCTAGAGTCTGTGGATTAAAGAAATCTTCTATAGGAACCTAAATTCAAAAAATTTAAAATAACTCAAAATATATATATATATCTCAATTTTTAATTGAACTTTTTGAGGTGGAATATATATATATATATATATATATATATAACTTAAACATAAATTTTAAAAGTGAAAAATTGTCCATACTTGTGGCTCATCTCCTAAGGAAGTAGAAGGTACATCTCCCAAGGAAGAAGAAGGTACCGCCATCCCAAAAACATCGGACGGAATCGGTATCTGTTAAAACATTTTATCAAATTATATATACATACATGTACATGTGTGCACAATTATTTATTTTAAAATATCACTTAAAAAACACTAACATTTGCCAACATATCTTGATGGTCAGACCCATCTGCATTGTTTGAACCAGAGGTCCCGAACATGATATTAACATTTTTGTCATGCATCATGTGTGAGAACTGCAAATGGTGTTTTAACATATAATGATACATTTTTGTTAGATTAATGTACATACAAATAAATGTATACATGTACATACACATGTATTTATTACAAATTGTACACATGTATATGTATGTTAAAATAATTTCAAACCCTAAGGTAATTAACACATACCGTTCTCGTGCCCTCTTCCTCATGAAGAATTAGGTCTTGAAAACCATTGCGACAATTTTTTGCATATATTCGGAGATCTTCAACATTCATGTTGTCAATCTCTTCATCTGTACAATACACAAAATTGGCATGTGCATTTTCACGTGCTCTTTGTCGATTTAGACAAATATCGACTCCACCCAATCCGCTGTAAACATTGTCGATCATGACATCCCTTGCTTCTCGACTTATTTGAGAAGTTGCATCCATCTCTGACCGCAGAGTTTCGACCCAAAAAGGTCGACTCACCAATGGCAGCTCAGGGCGAGGCAACTCCACATCTCGCTTAGCGCCCTTACGGTCATATAATCGACCTTTCCCCGGACCAAAAAATTCTAACAGAAGATCATTGTAGTTGGGTTTCATACCCAAAATTTTTTTTGCGTAAAACATTTGTGCAAAATAAACAGGAACCTCATCGTTCCATGGGAACCTTCCATAGGCCGCAAGGTGTCTATCATACAAATAGCGAGCTATATTTGGGTGCTTGAAAATTTTCACCTTCAACATTTTTCTTTTTGACCCTTCCTTAAAATTAAACATTGACTTTTCCACATCTTTTGTAACTCTTTGTTTTACATCCTCCCATTTATCTGGACCCATTACTGTTTCCTTTCTCTTTCTCATCACTTCTACAAATGTATCAATCGTTGGCCCAAGAGTTCTGTACACATTTACAATTTCGCCCAATGAATGTGTAACTATTTAAAGGCTTTGTCGACTCTCAGCAGGTAGAGTCAAAGCCACGAGATCTCTTTGCAATTTTGCATGAAGTTTTTCACACCTTTGTAAGGTGCATTGCGCCATGTTTGTTTCCCATGGTATATCAGAAATGTCGGCCGGATAAGTTGTGCTGGATAGACAACCTTCTTCTTGAATGTAGTGGTCTTCCCTGCGTCTATTTTGACCAGTAGTTGGAACATTTTCGGCCTCTGCATCAATATATATAAAATTTCGTATATTAGAAAAAACACATGTAAAAAAAGTTGTACAAATTTAATGAAAAAAATATTGAAATTGATGGCAACCTTGACGTGGTTGGTTAGTATATTCTCCAACATGAAACTGTTGAGACCCATAACGAACCTGTTGAGAACCAGACCCAAAACGACCCTGCTGAGAACCAGTAGCCGTTGATTGGCCTTCGGGGAAATAAATATCACCCCCTTCACGCAACCTGCTACCACTCATTAATGGCCCTCTAAGTGGATTTGAACCAACACCAACCTCTCGAGACGAGAGAGAAGCTTCATAAAAAAATACGAATTTATAATCAATTGAAAAATACATTCATGTGTACATATAAATACATATACATATTCATTGATTAAATTGCGTGAACCATACCACAACTGGGTGAACCATGGGCACGCTCCATGGATGGAGTAGAGACCCTTCTCCTCTTAGCTCCTAAAAATTAAAAAATGAAACTTATTAACAACTAATTTAACTAACAAAGTTAATAAAAAATCAATTCCATATTTACACACATGTATGGAGATTTAAGATTATATTTAAATACCGTGAACATCCCCCAATCCCTGAACCCCCATATGGGATTCAGTTGATCTTCATCGTTCATCCTCCATGATATATATATATCTATTGGTGGACATTTACACAAAATAGATTTCTCAAAATCAATTTGTAATTTAGTGTACACAAATTATGTAGAATACAACTTTCAAAGCAATAATTGATGTGTGAAACTCAATTTAAGCAAAAAAGAAATTATAAAAATGATAAGTTCACCAAATTGCGCTTTACATGGTGGAAGCACACTTGGTATAAAATTGAAAAAAAAAACATGGTCATTAAAAAAGAAGCGTGAAACTCCATTTAAACAAAAATTTCTTGAAGTCTCCACATTTTAATTTTATAAAAATGTGAAGTTCACCACTTGTTGCAAATGTTAAGTTCACCAAGTTGCGCTTTACATGGTGTGGTGGGAGCACACTTGGTATATAATTGAAAAAAACACATGGTCATAAAAAAAGACACATTTATAAGTACACAACACAAACATATCCAAGATATGTTACAATGTCCATCAATAAATTTTGAAGGGGAGCGTCTCAACACTAATTCATCTTTGAGAGATGAATCTTGAATTTTTGAAGAAGAGCATCTCAAAACCAATTCATCTTTGAGAGATGAATTTTGCATTGGCATTGCTCTGTATAATTCTAATTCATCTTTTATAGATGAATCATGAATTTGCATTTCCCCACGCAATAGATCAACAGACATCTTATTCACATTTGTACAATGCCTTATACTAAAAAATTGAAATGGGTTAACAATATTGTTTGCTATTCCATGCAGTTCTTTTAGCCTCTCCTTTTTAACTTGGCACACACCATTTATCTGGTTTCACACAAGTTCAGAATTGGTGAAAACTACAATTCCATTTGATCCATACTTCATCGCTGTTCCCAAACCTTCTATCAATCCAATATAATATGCCTTGTTGTTTGTTGTTCTTCTCGGTATATTCATTTTCCTTTGGACGACTTTGCTAGTCACAATATTGGAAAGCACATATGTAATCACTACTTTCCCTGGAGTGGGACAGCAAGAAAATTCTATGCATAATTTCCATTTTTCAACCATATTTAATGGTTTTCTTATCCCTGAAAAAAACAAATTCAATAAAAATATATATATTAAATCGACATTTATTGCAAATGCATGAGAAAAATGACACAAGATCATGAGGTAAATGACATGTACATTGTTTATATTAAAGTTTGACTTTAAAAGTTTATGGTAGAGCTCACATCTAAAATTAATGGGAGGAAGCCTTTAGTTTGTGGGAGAAATGACACATGTACACAGTTTTCCTTAAAGTGGTTGTGTTTTATGGATATTAGAGGAAGCCTTTAGTTTGTGGGAGAAATGACACATGTACATAGGTTACTTTAAAGTGGTTGTGTTTTATGGATATTAAAATGAAGAACTTCTATTTAGATCCATTCCAGAGATTGACTGTAGGGGCATTTACTAGATATGTCACCTTTCATAAAAGATGAGATCCAAAGGCTACCTGGCCCTTTACAGACTCTACCTATAAAACTTTTAGAAGTAAACACTAGACCCATCCCAATTTTACCGCGTGAAGGGTGTAGAGGACCCGTGGAATCACTCAAGGTTGTATTATTAAACCTTTGGTTTAATGATCTTCAACCTTTGGTTGTAGATCCTTCAACCTTCGGTTGTACTTTGAAGGTCCTTTCCCTTCATCCTTCAGTCGGAGGTTGTAGATCCTTCAAAGCCTCTTGTTAGAGAAGCATTTTAATATGTGAGAAACAAATTAGGAATAGTTCTTGTAAATTATCTTGTTAGAGAACCATTTTAACATGTGACAAACAAATTAGGGATAGTTATTGTAAATTATTGCCACTTATTTGACTTCAAAAAAAGAGCCTATGAAATTGAGCGCAATATCTATGTGGTAGAGTACACAATATCTAAGGGGGAGAATACAATATATTTGACTTCAAAAGAAGAGCCTATGAATGGAAAAAAAGATTCATGGGAAGGAATAGAAGAGTAAAAAAGGTATATGATTGTGCTTTTAATATTTTGGTGAGTTTACAGTGATAACAAAGGACTATCAAAATTGAGTGCAATATCTATATGATATCTATATGATCAAGTGTCAATAAATTATAACAGAAGATAACATGACCACCACACCTGTGTATATTCTATAGAGATTAGTAATAATAATTTGATAATTTGAAGTAGTCAAGAAAGATAACAAAGGACCATCAAAATTGAGTGCAATATCTATGTGGTAGAGTACACAATATCTAAGGGGGAGAATACAATATATTTGACTTCAAAAGAAGAGCCTATGAAATTGAGTGCAATTTATCTATGTGGGAGAGTACACAATATATAGGGGGAGAATAGATATAAGGAAGGAATAGAAAGAGTAACAAAAAGCATATGATTGTGTCAATAATTTGAAGTAGTCAAGAAAGATAACAAAGGACCCTCAAAATTGAGTGCAATATCTATATTCAATCAAGTGTCAATAATTTGAAGTAAAGAAAGATAACAAAGGACTGGATCAAAATTGAGTGCAATATCTATATGATTGTGTCAATAATTTGATAATTTGAAGTAGTCAAGAAAAATAACAAAGGACCATCAAAATTTAGTGCAATATCTATGTGGGAGAGTACACAATAACTAAGGGGGAGAATACAATATAAGGAAGGAATAAAAAAAGTAACAAGAAGCATATGATTGTGTCAATAATTTGAAGTAGTCAAGAAACATAACAAACCTGACCACCATCAAATTCAAATTGAAAGATCAAGTAGTCTTCTTCATGAAGAATAAGCATTAACTAGGTTCATCATTTAAAGGGTTAATTTTTTAATGAAAAAATTTATGAATAATATGGAATGAATCATTGTACATTATGAATTTATGAATAATATGGAATGAATCATTGTACATTATAATAAATCTTGTATTTAAATGACATTTTATCTATGAATAAAAAAGAAAATGGGATCATCTCTTAATATATATGTGTGTGTGTGTGTGTAAGAGAGAAATAAAAAGCAAAGGTAATTCCACCAAGCCTAAAGGAGCATGTCCTAATACATTAAATTATGTTTGGTTTCTAGAAGCATTAATCATGAAAGCAAAGATAATTCCACCAAGCCTAAAGGAGCATGTCCTAATACATTAAATTATGTTTGTTTTCTAGAAGCATTAATCATGAAGAGTCATGGAATCCACATTTCGACCATGCACTATTTTCAAGTTAAAGGAGCATGTCCTAATACATTATTATGTTTGGTTTCTAGAAGCATTAATCATGACTTTTCTTTGAGATACACATTTCCATCATACTATTTGCAAGTTCACATTTCCATCATGCTATTCGCAAGTTTTATATGAAGATATGTAGTCTAATAACTAATTAGTTCACATTTCCATCATGCTATTTGCAAGTTCTATATGAAGATATGTAGTCTAATAACTTATTAGCAAGTTGTGATGTCCTAATAAATTATTATGTTTGGTTTCCATCATACTATTTGCAAGTTCTATATGAAGATATGTAGTCTAATAACTATAAAGTATAGCCCATATAACATATAACGACCTTTGGCAGTATGAGAAAAGAGTCAAAAAACAGAGAGGCCTCCCAACAGAGTTCCACCTGTTCATCAAGGTAAGCAACATAATATTGGAAGTGAAACAATGACACTACTAAACATATGTGAATTTAAATATTAAATTGATATTCATTGCAAATGACATGTGCATGGTTTATCTTAAAGTTTGACTTAAAAATTTTGTGGTAGAATTCACGTCTAAAATTAATGGGAGGAAGCCTTTAGTTTGTGGGAGAAATGATGTGCATGTAAACAATTTACCTTAAAGTGGTTGTGTTTTATGGATATTAAAACATGAAGAACTTCTATTTAGATCTATTCCAGAGATTTACTGTAGGGGCATTTACTAGATATGTCACCTTCCATAAAAGATGAGATCCATAGGCTACCTGGCCCTTTACAGACTCTGCCTATAAAACTTGTAGAAGTTGAGAAATTTACATTGACAAATTTACTTGTGAGAAATTTACATTGACAACATATAGAGATTCAACTAGGCTTGTGAATTTAGTACAAGTGGACAATGTATAATTCTACTTAGAAGAGTCTTTGGTTTAATGGTTAAGCAAGAAAGAGTCGTTACTTTCTCTATCTAGAGTAGAAGCGAAATACATAGTAGTTACTTATTTTTGAGTGTTTTGGATGAAATGGGCTCTACAAGATATTAAGGTAAAAGCATATGATTGTGTCAATAATTTGAAGTAGTCAAGAAAGATAACAAAGACCCATCAAAATTGAGTGCAATATCTATGTGGGAGAGTACACAATATCTAAGGGGGAGAATACAATATAAGGAAGGAATAGAAAGAGTAACAAGAAGCATATGATTGTGTCAATAATTTGAAGTAGTCAAGAAAGATAACAAAGGACCATCATCAAATTCAAATTGAAAGATCAATTAGTCTTCTTCATGAAGAAGAAGCATTAACTAGGTTCATCATTTAAAGGGTTCATTTTTTAATGAAAAAATTTATAAATAATATGGAATGAATCATTGTACATTATGATAAATCTTGTATTTAAATGAAATTTGATCTATGAATAAAATTTAAGAAAATGGGATCATCTCTTCATATATATATATATATATATATATATATATATATATATCTGTGTGTAAGAGAGAATAAAAAGCAAAGGTAATATGTGTGAGCATAAAGATGTTAACTTCTTAGTTAAAAATCAAAATTTTAAAGTTGAAATTACTAAAAAGTTTGCTCTGGATCACAAATCACTATACCATAACAATGAGACAAAGCAAACCATAACCCACTTATAATAGAGGGATAAAGGGACTTGTGTCACCTACTCCAAACCTAAAGACATAATAATGAAAAAGAACATAAGGATGAAAAAACAATACACTTGTCATAATTGTCATAAACTTATATCTAGTTTAATATTTCTAGCTACATGGTACACAATAACACATGGTACAAAATAACACATTGATTAGTTCAGGTTATATTAAGGTTAACATGGCTAACTTAGAAGGTATAAGTTCAAGTTGATTAGTTCAGGTTACAGAAACATTGGGGCACAAAGTTTTACTCCCTTTCTATATGGTTTTTGGCCCTTCCCTGGTTCGGTATGATACTAGTAATCAAATGAACTAGTGTACACTTACATAGAGTAAACTGTAATGGTATTACTATAAGAAGTTAATCACATTAGCTTATCTATAACGATGTAATGATATCATGTTCACCACATAAGAGATTATGGATGTACTTATACCTATGGAATACACTGATATTATGTAAACTACCTCTATAAGAGCTTAAGCTTACCTTACTACGTAAACAGGGTCTATAAATCCCATGTATTAAGGAATAAAGCACGCATAAGAGTGTTCTGTAATACTAGCTATAAGCTCCCAGGAATATCCGTAATGAATAAGAAAGTACTAACACATCAAAGCTGGATACTCACTTACCTTGTACGTATTTATATAATACTATCTTTCCCTAATCATCATCTTATGCAAAGCTTGTTCAGGTTAAGGAGTTAATACTATGTGTAAAGATAAGTAATCACATAATCATTCTAATAATCATGTTATCTACATATGGGATTAGAAGTAAGCTATAAAGGTGGTACTGCTTAACTATTTAGTACTTTAACTAGTAAACACGTATCAAAGCTTGTGCTTATTACGGATCCCCTACTAGCTCTATTGGAATAAGCGGCTTGTATCGAGTATAAGTATCAACGTAATCAAACACAGGTAAACGAATATCGATGATTTCCATTGCTTTCAACATAGCATACCAATCAGAGTCATGTAGTGAAAAGCATCAAGCTCAAATACACTTGATTACAAGTATACCAATAATGAACCATAAAAATCAATGGGAAACACTATGCCTGGGAAAAAAGCATGTGATACTAGTTCCAACATAGCTCTTACTCGATCAGCTTCAACATGGTGACATATCTAGCTCAGTCTATTGTATTAGCTAAGGGTTCATGTAATAAGCTAAGAATAGTGATACATGTATTAAGCACTATGATTTCCATATAATCTTCATAACGTTATGGTATAAGTAACAGATACTAGTGAATTACAGGATATGTGTGTGACTATAAACCCCATATGTTGAATTAGACCAATATCACTGATTAGGCTAATTACTCTATTTCTTATGTTTCCATCACTATTCTTGGACTTCTAGATTTCCTTATACTATAGCTTTTATATAAGTTGAATATGTAATCACATGGTGTTCAATCTTACTTGTATTGTGAATATAGAAGCACTGTAATGAATGGTAATCATACCAGGAATCGAACCTATTCATGTAATCTACTATCCTAATTTTGGTTGTGGACTCTCACCTCTCGACTTACTCTTGTTATATTAGTATCGTGTTTTTCAGAGACTTTAATGGCTTACAGTCTCATTCTACTTTATTTTCGTGATTTCCTTGTTGGTATGACAATGCTGGTATTTTATTGCGACTATGTTCAACTTTGTTATTGTTTTAGTTTATATTCAAGACCCTAAGGCCTTGGAATGGAGTATTCTGCTACATATTAAAAAATTTGGCTCTTCTATGGGGTATCTTTACTGAGTTCAATGTTCTGCTGAAAATATACTTGTGCCGTCAAGCAACGTTCATTGATTGACAATGGAATTATTAAATGTATTCAACTTTCTTTTATTTGGTCTCATTACTTTTCAAAAATATTATTTTTGTGGTATAATTCTTGTTCAACAATCACTTTATTTAGTTTAAACTATGCACATTGTCTTCTAGGGTTTAACTACTAGCAAAAGGACTTAGCTCGTGCTGCTAGAAATGTTGGTTTGGCTCGGGTTAAAGCCTTGGTTCTAGTAATGACTTGGTTTTCCAAGTAATGGACAGTTTGAACTGACTATCTTTCATAACCATTGAGTTGCTTCCTTTCTATCTTGAAATTACATAGTAATTTTTACAAATAAAGAACAAATTCCTATAACTCAATACAAAACGAAACTGGCTAGCATACAAAACGAATCGAACCTGTTCATGTAATCTTATAGGGTACCAAATCACAGCCTCTAAGAGATCAATGGTTACTGTTATTCCATAATCTATGACTCTATCAACTATTAGTAATACAAGATAGTTATAGGATCACAGGTACATAACTACTAACATAGATAAAGAACATGTTGAATATGTTGAATAAAGAGCAGGACAAATACCTAGTATTGAAGTCTCTTGAAGTCGCCGCAGACCAACAGCGCGGATGGAAGCAACAACACAGACAAAAATGCACGAACAAATAGACCAGCAGCAGCACAGACAGAAAAACGTGCGAACAAACAGACACACAAAAACGCGGTAAACAAATAAACTTCGCGGGCGATTTATTTATAGCAACTAGTTCGGCCGAACTATTTTAAGAGTAAAAGTTCGGCCGAACTTTTGGTGCCGGTTTTCCCATCTCTGACAAAAATTTTGTTTTCCCACGCCATTAGTGTGCCGTCAATCTAAACAGAAGCACGAGTTCGGCCGAACTTTCTCAGAAAGTTCGACCAAACTTTATAAAAGGTTCGGCTGAACTATTACCGAAAAAAAAATTTCGCTCTCAATTCTCACAAAAGTGTAACCCATCTTCACATATCTGCCCAAATGTGTTGAGTTTTAAGTTAAATTCAAGAGCATAAAGCATGAAAAACAACAATAAAAAGTAAAACAAACCATCACGATTGATCCATTAAGACAATTTTTTGATGAAGGAGTTCACCCCTCCTAGGTTACATCTCCTTGGTCCAACTTCCATGGCTTGGGGCTCTGTATTAGCTAAAATGTGAAAAAAATGATGTTTAAATTCACCTACTGCTCCTGAAAAATGCTTCAATGTGTCCATAATGTCCAAATTATTCAGAAATGACTCTTATTTCCCTCAATTTGGTCGAATTTTGTGAAATATGTGTCTAAAACAATTTTTCCTAGTAAACTGCCTCCAAAACTAGAGAAGACTCGAGTTAGAGCCGCCAAATTTGGGGCAGCGGCTAAATTGGTGGCTCCACTGAAAATTTCGACAACTTAAATTACAATTAATTAATGCTTAAACTAGATTAACTGCATTATAAGCACATTTACAATAATCTATATTAGCATATTTGTTTAGCGCTAATTAATATGGTTTATGGGTATTTAAACCCATATTAATATATTTAACTGCGCATTATGAAACTCTGCTTCGTCGTGGTCATGCATATGGTTTTGTGGGGAGGGGTTTGGCCCCCTCCAAACCCCCGCCTTTGCAAACCATTGATATCTGTTGGAACGGGGCTCCCTAAAGTTGCGAATTTTGTATATTTTTGTATTAATTAGTCTAACGTAGGGGTTTTGGGGTAATTCAAAGCCCCAAACACATTGTAATGGGTCAAAGGGTAGACCAAGAGTCCGCAAAACACAGTTTGCGGACCACAGGAAAGCGTAGGCTAAGTCGATATAAATAAGATGAATATTTGGAGTCTATAGGTAGGCATGAAATTGGACTAATGCTACGTGTGAACTATTAGATCTGTCTTGGGTTATTTTGGGTGAGGACTCCTGCTGGCTGTGTGCACAGACATCCTCAGTCCTGCTATGTGTGCGGAGATCCTTAGTCCTGTTGTGTGCGGACCCTACTGGCTGTGTGCGCAAGCTGTGTTTTGGGTTGTAAACTGGGTTTTGGATGCTAATATATGCGGATATAGTTAAAGTATCTTTGTGTTATCTGTTTATGTTGCGAATATATTTGTGTTATGGTATGAAGTATATATTTTATCTATTATTAATGCGTTTATGATGTTATGTGCTGGTAACTGCTGATATGCACGTGGATGCAAAGGTACTAACTAGATCTGTGCATGGTAATATCTCTGTTACGATTAATTGTGGATTATACTGTTAAATGATCCTGTGAATAGACCTATTTGTACGAATCCAAGAGTTTGTGAATACAGATATACCTAGACTTACCTACTCTCTCTCAGGGTGTGGAAACCTGGTTCTAGCACCCTCCCATATTGCTTTGGATGAGACTTTGGCCTACACAAGTAGGTCACTGCCGAAAGGGCCAGTAGTATAGGGGTTTTTTGGAAAACCTTAACCTTTGAACCTGGGTCAGGACCCCTCACCCAAAAAATCGTTCTGTTGCCAGGATCGAGAGTATTTTGAGAGAGAGATTGGGTAATGCCACGAGGTCATTGGAGACCTGAGAAGGCGGAAATTGAAGAGTGGTTCGAAAGACAGATTCAGGAATTTGCTGTGAAAGAGAATCACAGCGCGAAGCTAACAGTTGAGAAGTGGAAAAATAAGTACATTTTCACTGAGCTATATGAAATTTTCTTTGTAACCTTTGCACATGAGTTGCAGGAGTGGCTAGCTAGGCTCATATATTTCTAGATGTGTTGGAAGGATGAGTAGGTCACGCAGTGGACTCTAGAGCTGATCCAGCAGTTGGAAAGAACTGACAATACCATCACCCGTACGGTAGACCACTGGGTGGATAGCGTGCTGGGAGGATTTGTGATAGAGTTCGCAGTTGATCAGTTCATATATTATTCTGAAGCAGAGCGGAGGTTCTTCAAAGGGTTCAGAGGTAAGTTGTTGAAATCATTTCCATTGTTGATTAAAATATTATTGTGCGAAAAGGGTATTCTATGCAGCCACACCGAGTGAATGAGCTCTGACCAAAGCGAGGGTACAAGTCGAAGTGGTAAGTACTACATAGTCAATCAAGAAGGGGACAGATCCATTTACAGTCTGTTAAGAGAACTGGCGGCGCACACAGGGAATAGCCCTCCTATGACACCACCTTCAAGTCCCCATGAGGGCAAGAACTCCCCCACTCCTCTACCACCGCCACCTCCCCCTGAAGAGGATATGGCCATGCACATGAAGCTATCCACCTTCAAGGGCATAGGAGACAAAGATATGGATCGATTCTAGTTCATCGCAGAGTCGGTATGGACTGCGCAAAATGTGGCCAACGATGTTGTAAAAAGGGCACAACTATCCCTCGCCTTCAAAGGAAGAGCCCTGGACTGGTATATGGAATACGTAGCTCAGCACACGAATGTGACCATAAAAGAGGTTAAGGATTCCCTAAAACAACAGTTTCGGAAGCTTAAGTATTATTCTCAAATAGTGAATGAACTAAAATATTTCAAACAAGGGCCCTTTGAGTTTGTATGGGAGGCTAACCAGCGACTAAAGAAAGTGATTAGAGAAGGGGAATTTATGTATGATGACAGAAAACATAAGGAATGGTTCATCGCTATGTTACTACCTCACTTGCACGGGCCTATGGGACAACATGCCATTGACTCGCAAGAAAAAACCCTGGAGATTTCTATGAAGTTGGAAGTCATGCCTAGAGACGATGCCCAGTTTGGGGTACAACAAATCCAAGGACAGCTGGAAGCAATGCACATAGAAATCCAAAATCTGCGAAAATACTGAGGGAAAGAAGCTAGCCCAGACGTATGGTGCATACGCTGCAGGGTATCTGGCCATATCAAGGATCAGTGCCCACCGCTGGTAGACTACATGCAGGCCGGGGGACCCAGTCCGTTGCGTCCTTGGGAGGCCGCGGGACCAAGCGGACCAACGTTGTGGTGTGATGATTGTCGCGTATTTGAGCTGCATGATACCAACCACTGCCCTCGCTTGGGTGCATATGTTCCAGAACTGAAGCAACAATGGTGCCGATTTTGCCGATCAGTCGTACACGATGAATAAAACTGCCAAAATTATGATTTAATGATAGACCGGGGAAACTTGTATAGGGTACAGGCTGACCCTTCTTCACCACGATCCCCCTCAGTCATAGGTGGCTCCCCAGCTAGGGGAAGGGGAGGGGGTAGAGGTGGAAGCGCCGGTAGGGGAAGAGGACAACTGATTTGTTATAATTGTGGAGATGTAGGGCACTTCACAAGGGACTTCCTGAACCTTGCGAGGCAATATTGTAGATATTGTAGACAGCTGGACCATGTGATTGAAAACTATCCAATTCTGATAGAAAAAATGCAGGAAAATTAGTAGACACCTACGTAGAATGTACAAAGGGTTAAAGCAGAACCACAAGATGAAGGACCAAGCATCAATGTCATAAGACACAGCGGCATGGCTACTGGGGGAGCTGAGGAGAAAGCTGCGGCTGAGCCTCTTATCCGAAAAGAAGCTATCAAACAAGAAGGTTTGGACCTACAGAAGGAAAATGAAACCTTTGTTGCAGCTCGGAAAGACTTCACTACAGCCGAGGCATCTACTTCTCAGGCTTCCGCAAACCTCAAAGCGGATGAAGAGGTCA
Organism: Pinus albicaulis; assembly: GCA_034641835.2. Taxonomy (NCBI): domain Eukaryota; kingdom Viridiplantae; phylum Streptophyta; class Pinopsida; order Pinales; family Pinaceae; genus Pinus; species Pinus albicaulis. Next base: position 1,625,789,169 of record CM076582.1, on the reverse strand, counting down.
AACCATTTTTGTAGGCATGTATGAAGCTGCTGCACAACCAAAAGGCAGTAGAAAATCTTCAAGCACTAATAGATAGCTGCGCAGAAAAAGCTAAACCCGTCACCGAAGTTAATGATGTGAACAAACTCTACAAACATAAGAAACGTACTGGTCGAGAGATGCGGCTTACTGCGTAGATTGGCGACTATGAGATGGATCTGGTCGTTTTGGACCTAGGATCATATGTGAATGTCCTGCCTAAGTAGACATGGCAGCGGATGGGAGAACTGAAGCTCGAATGGTCCACTATACAGCTGCACATGGCTAACCAGCAGAAGATCATACCATTGGGAAGGCTATCAAAAATTATGGTAGACATTGTAGGAGTTAAGGTACGTGCTGACTTTGAAGTAATCCAGATGGTGGACGATGCAGATCCTTACCCTGCGCTTCTAGGGCTGGATTGGGCTATAGATATGGGAGGTATTATCAACCTAAAGAAAAGAATCATGGTGTTTGAAAATGAAGGTACCCGGGTGATATTCCCGCTAGATCCCGCAGAAGGAGAGCAGTATACAGAACTAGTGCGTGAAGAAGAGGAGGTGGATCACATCTATAAATTGACCACTCGGGACGAAGATTGGATCAATCCTACAGCTGAGGGTGTGCTCTGCTGGGAGAAACATAGCGAATATTTTTTTGATGCCGATGGGGAGGTAGAAAATTGGAAGAATAGGTTATATGATGTCTCTGTGCTGCACTGTCTCAGGATCACAAATAAATTCCGATGTATTTCCTCAGAGGTAAGAGACTTGCCCTACTTTGATAGTTCTGGTAGCCTTAAGGAGTTCCTGCGAAACTTTGAAGTTGAAGTCCCAAGAGAACAAAGGCTATGGGCCCTTAATCTCGCCATGCGCGCAACTCCTGCGAGGTGGTGGGACACGCATAAGGGGGCATTCCAGGATTGGGAAGAGTGTTGCGACATGATGATCTTACGGTTTGAACCTCCGTCTCACCCGCGCATAAAGGCTTTCCTGGGGCCAGGGGACCCGTGCAAGCACTTGTCCGCATGGATGATAGAATGGGGCAACGGAACTACAGAAGAATGGGTCCATCTGTTCATTCATGCCTTGGGGCCAATCTCGACCGCATGATATCTAAAGGCAGAGTTACACCAACGTACCCTCCACTGGGATACCCTGAAGGATGATTTTATAGGGACATTCGGGTTGATAGGAGGAACAGAGGCACTCGATGAAGCTCTCAAAAGACATAGATGGGGCAATCCAATGGTTGAACTAGGATCTTGAGCGAATCACCACTGCTTCAGAAGAACCTCCATCACAGAAACTGGTGGAAATTGCGCAGGCAACTGCTGAGCAGAACCTTCAAGCACTGCCACCAATTATTATCGCCCTGGAGCAGCTCAAAGAAAGAATGAAGATTCCACCCAAGCTGTGACTCAGGACGAGTCACAAGATTGTGTTGGGGGCCTGTTGGAATGAGGCTCCCTAAAGTTGCGAATTTTGTATATTTTTGTATTAATTAGTCTAATGCAGGGGTTTTGGGGTAATTCAAAGCCCCAAACGTATTGTAATGGGTCAAAGGGTAGACCTAGAGTCCACAAACCACAGTTCGCGTACCAGAGGAAAGCGTAGGCTAAGTCGATATAAATAAGATGAATATTTGGAGTCTAGAGGTAGGCATGAAATTGGACTAGTTCTATGTGCGAATTGTTACATCTATCTTGGGTTGTTTTGGGTGAGGACTCTTGTTGGCTGTGTGCGCGGAGATCCTCAGTCCTACTGTGTGCGGACCCTGCTGGTTGTGTGCGCAGGCTGTGTTTTGGGTTGTAAACTGGGTTTTTGATGCTAATATATGCACATATAGTTGAAGTATCTTTGTGTTATCTGGATTTATTGTGTTACTGTTGATGTGAATCTTCAGAATCTATTTGGTGCGCAAATAAATTTGTGCTATCTGTTTATGTTGCGAATATATCTGTGTTATGGTATGAAGTATATCTGTTATCTATTATTAATGTGTTTATGATGATATGTGCTAGTAACTGCTAATATGCACGTGGATGCGAAAGTAATGACTAGATATGTGCATGGTAATAGCTTTGTTATTATTAATTGCGGATTATATTGTTAATGATCCTGTGAATAGACCTGTTTGTGCAAATCCAAGAGGTTGTGAATACAGATTTTCCTAGAATTACCTACTCTCTCTTAGGGTGCGGAAACCTGGTTCAAGCACCCTCCCATACTGCTTCGGGTGAGACTTTGGCCTGCGCAAGTAGGTCACTGCCGAAAGGGCCAGTAGTATAGGGGTTTGTTGGAAAACCTTAACCTCCGAACTTGGTTCAAGACCCCTTAACCCAACAATATCAAATAGAATTCGGTGCCATATGTTATCAAGGACTTTGGTGGTGGCTCGTTAGTAAAGGCGGAGAGTAGTGTGGGGGAGGTCACGGGGTCGAGCCCTGGCCTCTGCCCATCCCTGTATAAAGTTTTCCCACCACTATATTAATATGACCTTTGGCACACACACACACACACACACACATATATATATATAGATTTTGGACTTGGTTTCAGATTTACACCATAGTTTCGACCTTTGATAAAAATGCGTAATCGACCTTTGCAATAATATTTACACCATAGTTTCGACCTTTGATATAATTTCGGAGTTTGGCATAATTCGAACCATTGAATAATAAAAAAATTCGACCTTGGCATATGAATTTCATCCAACCTTGGTCCACCAGAGGGGGCACGTGGCAGCCCCTGGCTGCACAACGTGTCAGCCTTTGGTTGGGTTGTCCCCATAATAAAAAAAAGAAATCAAATTCAACCTTAGGAGAAAAATATAAAAAAAAATTCACCTTCAAACCTTTTCGACGAATCCAACAGTGACACTTATCATAGTGTGATTGAGAAAACTGAATAATATTCCTAGAATATATTTAAATTTGCTGACTGGGTTGCCATGTCACCAACCTGTCACTTCCGCAAATTTTTTAGTTGTTTAGGAAAACGAACATCAGGCTCTATCTTCTTCATCCGGACTTTGTTTTCGACGAAACGAATTGCATTGGATTCCTAGTGATGATCTCTTCGCTGTCATTTAGTTTCCAATCAATTTTGAGCACTTTCATTTTTGAGATTTTACACTAAGCACCTAATCACTTAGGGTTTCTGACCCTTTGAGATTTTTTGGAGAGTTTCTTACTTTGGTGGGACAACAATATGGGGGTTCATAATGTAGGAATTTACAGGGTAAGTTTTGTAGATCAAGAACCAAAGGTCACCGCTCACAAACAGATCACAAATTAGTACACCAGTATAATCACGTAGTTAAAACCCTCAGAGAGGGAAACAGTCCACGCCTCAAGCCAACGCGGCCACTTCAGGGAATTTATTAATATAAAAGAAAGGTTACATATGTTTATCTCATAAACGGTTACCGGAAAAATGACCCTCCATGCTCTTTAAATAGAGATCATGGACCAATCAGGTGTTAAGCCACGGATCAAGTGTCGTTAAGACCAAGGTGAGAGATAACCATCGGATCACTACAAATCGTGACCATCGGATTATAAGTTACAAATGTACATGGTAAAGAAACACACTTTACCTAACTCTACACTAGACTAAGTTATTCTTAACTATTTCCTATGTGTCGGAATATCCTAACATCCCCCTTAAGAACAACTTGGGATAGGATTGAAGGATTTACAAAGGTGACACAAAAGGAGCCTATTTCCTATGTGTCGAAATATCCTAACATCCCCCCTTAAGAAAAAATTGGGATAGGATTGAAGGATTTACAAATGTGACACAATAGGAGAAGGAAGGAGGCATTAGAGCCTATCCCACCTTAATGACAACTTTCCTGAACTCCAATCATGGATCGAAGTTTGGCAAACTTCGGTTCTGTGAGAGCCTTCGTAAAGATATCAGCTACTTGATCATTGGTCGGACAATACTGCACTTCAAGAACACGATCATGAATGAGCTTTCTGATGAAGTGTATGTGGATTTCAATGTGTTTCATACGCTGATGCTGAATTGGATCTTTACATAGCTGAATGACACTCTGATTATCACACCAAAGTGTAGTTGGATGCTGCTGATGAAGACCAAATTCATACAGGATCTGATGAAGCCACATGGCTTCCTTGCTGGCTTCAACTACACAACGATACTCTACTTCTGCTGAAGAAAGGGAGATGGCACCTTGTTTCTTACAAGACCAAGTAATAGGTCCTGAACCAAGAGTGACTACATATCTTGTAGTGGACTTCCGATCATCAGGGTCACCAGCCCAATCAGAATCAGTGAAACCAATCAATAAGGGAGATGCTCCTACACTGTTATGAATCCCGAACTGAACTATACATCAAATATATCGAAGTATTATTTTATCTGCTTTCCAGTGACTTTCATGAGGTTGGTGCATAAACCGAGCGACAAGACCAACGGCAAAGGAAAGGTCAAGACGTGTATGAGCTAGATACAAAATTTTACCAAAAAGTTGACGGTATAAGGTAGCATCAACTTCAGGGGTAGTATAGTTGATTGAAAGCTTGATTCCAGACTGAAAGGGAGAAGGGGCAGGCTTAAAGTCTTCCATGTGAAAGTGGTGTAGAAGATCACAGGCATACTTGGGCTGAGAGAGGGTAATGCCTTCCTTGGATTGCAAGACTTGGAGACCAAGGAAATAATGCAAGTGTCCTAATTCTGTCATTTCAAACTTATTTTTGAGGCTATAATTCACATGGTTGATATGGTTTGGATCACTACCAGTAAGGATAAGATCATCAACATAAAGAACAAGGCTGGTGATGGAATTACCCACTTTCTTGGTGTAGACAGTGTTGTTAGAATGACACCTAGAAAAGCCATTATCTAAGAGAAATCTATCCATTTTGGCATACCAAGCCCGAGGAGCTTATTTGAGACCATAGAGAGACTTCCTAAGGAGAAAAACAAGGCTGGAGTATTTTTGGATAAAGCCAGGGGGTTGTTCCATGTAGATTTCTTCATGCAAATATCCATGTAAGAAGGCAGATTTAACATCCATCTGATGGACTTCCCATTTAAAGGAGGTAGCAAGGGAAAGAACAAGGCGGATAGAATTCATTTTGGCAACAGGGGAGAAGGTTTCAGTATAGTCAATGCCTTCAACTTGTGAAAAACCTTTAGCGACAAGACGAGCTTTATGTCTATCCACTTTTCCATCTGGTCCAAACTTTGTTTTGTAAACCCATCTGCATCTGACGAGTTTTCTTCCTTTTGGAAGAGGAACAAGATCCCAAGTATTTTTTGCCAATAAGGAACAATACTCTTCATTCATAGCTTCATCCCAATCTGGATGACCGGAGGATTCTTCAAAGGTTTCTGGATCAATTTTTTTTGGAACTTGAGCCAATAAGGAAGAGGCTCTTTCGAACTGAGAACATGTACGTCATCGATCGACAGGGTCACCTGCAAGAGAACCTGCTGCATCCCGAGTAGAGCAGACCCATATTGGAAGCGGTGGAGTATAAGGAACAATTTCACGAGCTGGAGGAGGATTGTCATCCTCGCTATCATCATCTGAACTAGAAGGAATGCTATTAAAAATAGAAGAGAGAGAGAGAGATGGCATATATGCCGAATCAGGCTCGCAGGCCAAAGGTGGCACACCCGCCGAACTAGGCTCATAGGCCGATATATTTTTATCAAAATTTACATCTCTTCTAATGATTATATTTTTGGATTTTGGTTGAAGAAGTCTATATCCTTTGACATCTTCATAACATCCAAAAAAAATACATTTTTCACTCTTAGGTTCTAAGGCTTTATGTTTCGCATCTGGAATATGGGCCCAAGCATCACTTCCAAAAACACGAAAGTGACTTATTGAGCTACAAGCTTCTTCTGGAGTTATATTCTTTAAAACCTTAGTAGGAGTGTCATTTACTATGTAATTTTCACAGTTAATGGCTTCTGCCCCAAAATTGAGACCAAGTCCTTTAGATTGAAGCATATAATTAGCCATTTCTTTTAAGGTGCGATTCTTCCTTTCAGCTACACCATTTTGTTGTGGAGTATATGGAACAGTATGTTGCAATTGAATTCCATGCTCAGTGCAAAAGTTGACAAATTTGTTGTTAACATATTCTCCGCCATTGTCTGATCTTAACTTAAGAATTTGATGTCCAGATTGTTTCTCAACAAAGGCCTTAAATGCCAAGAACATGTTAAAAACTTCACTCTTGAGTTTTAAGAAATATACCCAAGTGCGTCTAGAAAAATCATCAATGAAAGTTAAGAAGTACTTGCAACCAGAGAAAGAAACAACAGGAAGTGGACCACATAAATCATTGTGCACAAGCTGCAAAGGAGCTGAAGCGTGCCAAGAGGCACGTTTGTAAAAACTATCCTGATGATGTTTTCCGAGTACACATCTGGAGAAAACACCATCTCGGCAAGATACCATCGGAAGGCCCATCACCATATTTTCCTTACATAGAGTTTGAAGAGATTGATAGTTTAAGTGACCAAATCGCTCATGCCAAATTTTTCTCACATCATCATTATGAGCAACAAAAACAGAGGGAAGAGATGATGACCCAAAGTTGTCAAACTTATACAACCTTGTGGAATCATCAGAAATGCCAGTAGCTAAAATATGTTTAGGATCTTTGAGGTCCTTGATTACAACATCATGAGGTGAGAATTCTATTATTTTCCCTTCACCTGAATGAGTTATCTGATAAACAAATAGAAGGTTGCATGACAAGGTAGGAACACATAGTACATCATTAAACTGACCATTATCTAGAAGAATGGTCCCAGATCCTACAACACTAAGAGATCTATCATCACCAACATAAATATTTTTGGTGTTACAATCATTTAAAGAAGAAAACATGGATTTATTTTTATTCATGTGGTAAGAAGGTCCAGAATCAATGAGCCACTCATGAGAATGAGAAGAAGAAGATACATTTAATGCATAACCAGATCTTGATGCTTGACAACCACAAGAAGAAAGTGCCATGCCTGAAGATGAAGGTGAAGAGTGCTCCAAATTGATGTTGTGCTTCTTCATTGCTGCTTCTAAGGCTTCCATCTTCTTAAAACATTTGGACTCTAAATGGCCATCACGATTGCAAAAGTTGCAATGTCTATCTATCTTCTTTCCTTTGTTTTTATATGCCTTATCATTTTGGTGAGTTGCTTGTTTAGTTTGTGGCTGAAATTGCTTAGGACCCTTGTTTGGTTTCAGACCATACTTTTTAGGATACTGCTTCTTGGGATTCTTTTGATATGATTGATGTTGGGTTGCTAAGGCTTTCTAGAAACGTTTCCAGCAGTGATAAGAACAAGGTGTAAATTTTTTTCTTGTTCTCTTATCAAAGAATCACAAAAGGCATCAAACGAGGGATTCTTGTAGGTGGTTCCTGAAGAAATGATGGCTTCTCTAGTGGAATGGAAGGCGGAAAAAAAAACAAAGAATGCAGGGCCAAGCTTAGTAAGAATGCAATAGATGAGGCTACCATCTTCCTTTTTGACCTTACAACCTTCTAAAAGAACTCTGAGGGTCTTGAATTTGGACAAAAAATCTTCAATAGAGGAGAAATTATTTGGGTCCAAATTAAGCAACTCATTTTCAAGCTGATGGGCCCTGATTTTATTTTGAATGCCAAATACAGTATTTATCTTTTCCAGGGCTTCATGAGGGGTGTCGATGTCAAGGATATGAAATCGAAGATCTTGAGCAATGGACATTCCTATCAACCCTCGTGCTTGATCTTGTTTATTTTCCCATTTAGCTACTTTATCATCATCAGAAGGTTTATTTTCTAGCCCTGTGGCTATTCTATAAAGACCTTTACTTCTAAGTATATCTACCATGTGAGGTAGCCATTGGAAATAATTGATGTTGTTAAAAATAACCGGGCATGCACTTTCCATTAAAAAAAAAAAAAAAAAAAACTAAAGCCGAGAAAAGCTGAAACTAACTGCTCCAATGGAAATATCTTGAAAAATTAGGCCGTTTAAAAAAAAAACGGCTTGAAAAACGACTTCCGGATGAAGAAGTTATGCCTTTTGAAAAAACTGAGTTATAGATGTCGAATAGTTACGGTAATGGGATGAAGTGCGGCTTTTTTAAAAACAATTATGCCCCTTTGAACAATTTTTTTTTACAAAAGAAGCTTGAGAAGGAGACTTGAACCCAAGACCTCTATTCTCATAAACTAACCCCTCACCAAGTGAGATAGTAAAAGGATTATGTTATTTTAGAAAGGAGGAAGGGGGGATGATTATTATTATTATTATTATTGGGGGGGGGGGGGTGTGCGTGCCTTTTCTTGCACAAAAAATGAGCAAAAAACGAAATGCAAAGCCTTGCGGTAGAATGTTAGATTCTCGGTTAGCCTTACCGGCAACTATCACTTTTTCACTATTCTGATTTCCCGCAATCGCACAGAGACACGGGGAAAGAGCATACGTAGCAAAAGAATCCCTTTTCCTGTTTCTGATTTGCCGAGATCGCACGGAGCACACAACAAAGAGCATACACAGATAAGAGGGTATAGATCCAGCAAATAAATAAAACCTTAATACAGGAAAAAAAACCGAAATAAGCAGAACTATTAACAAATATAACTGCAAAATAGATGCTTTATACCTCCAGATCTAAACTGACATAACTTGGGTAGCCGGAAACCTTTTCGCATGAAACAAAAGGCATTCCTCACTGTAACAGACACTCCGGACACAACCGAGCAGTTCTCCAAGCCCAAAAATGTTCAGAAATAGTATATCTACAAAGCGGCATTCACATGTAGTCAAACCGGCTTCGGATTTTGATCAACAACGGACGGGGCCCTCAAAATAGCTCTGATACCATGTAGGAATTTACAAAGTAAGTTCTGTAGATCAAGAACCAAAGGTCACTACTCACAAACATATCACAAATTAGTACACCAGTATAATCACGTGGTTAAAACCCTTAAAGAGGGAAACAATCCACGCCCTGAGCCAACACGGCCACTTTAGGGAATTTATTAGTATAAAAGAAAGGTTACATATGTTTCTCTCATAAACGGTTACCGGAAAAATTACCCTCCATGCTCTTTAAATAGAGATCATGGACCAATCGGGTGTTAAGCCACGGATCAAGTGCCATTAATACCGAGGTGAGAGATAACCGTCGGATCACTACAAATCGTGACCGTCGGATTATAAGTTACAAATGTACATGGTAAAGAAACACAATTTACCTAACTCTACACTAGACTAAGTTATTCTTAACTATTTCCTATGTGTCGGAATATCCTAACACATAAGTTCCTCCTAGTTTATGTGGCTTGGGGAATCTGGAAAACACGTAATAAACTAATTTTTGAAAACAATCACATGAACTTTCAAAGGAGCCTTCCTCAGATTCTTGGCTTTTTTCACGATTATTTGAAACAGAAAAAGCCCAATCAACAACGCATTACAACCCCTCATTTGACACTCTTAGTGGACAACACGAGTTTCTTTGATGGAGCCCAACAAAATGAAATTTGTGGCGGAGGTGCTACTATTTATTTACCTAGAAAAACTTGGTGCAGATCTATCTGAATATGGGCTCGGATTCCAACACAAAAGCAATAGTAACAACTTCTTGGGCTCTTCTTCTAGCAGTTGCTTCCATGCATGCAGCCTCAATACATTTGCATGGATATTCCCAAAGTGTGATTGGATGGCTCCAATGAAGTCATCAACTTCAAGCAGTGGATCTTCTGTGTTGGAAGGATAGAATCAAATTATTAAAAGATCACTTTCAACACATCTCTTCCAACATGTCCACAAAGATCACAATTATAGGGATGATGATTTTTCCAAAAGAGGCCTTCTGGAGGAGGAAGGTGTTATCATCGTGGAAAAATTCCAAGATAGTCATCTTCAGTAGAGAGGGAAATTCTTGGTCCCCTCTAGTCACCGAATTTTTTTCTCTTTAACTCATTGGTTATTTTGTAGAAAACATGTCTAGTTTTCTATGATATTGTGTTTTGTTTTAAAATGGTTAGACAATCTTGTCTATGGTGGCGATTATAGTTTCTGTTAAGTTCTCTTTTCTCTAGCTATGCTTAGATATTATGCACTATTGTATCATATTTGCAACTGCTATATTATGTTAAGTGTATAAAGTTGGATCGTTTGCTACATCTTCTGGGAAATCCTTATCTCTTAATTTCCTTTTCCCAGATGTAACAACATGTTCTATTTTAGGCGACTGTACTTCTTTGCTATAATACAAAGAATGATATCTTCTTCTCTGAATATATATATATATATATATATATATATATATATATATATATATATATATATATATATATATATATATATATATAAGCATATTGTTCATACATTAACGAAATTCAATGCATTTGATTAATAATAACAATTCGATGGAAAATTTTCCAAAATCTTCAAATAGACTAGTTTTGATTGGACCAACCACAGTAGTGAAGTTCAAGTCTAGTTCAGTGACATCTTGGTACCTAACATCTTCCTTACATTCATCTAACGTTTTATTACTATTATATCTACCATGTGTCCAAATTTTTGCAAACCATTGATATCAAATAGAAGTCGGTGCCATATGTTATCAAGGACTTTGGTGGTGGCTCATTGGTAAAGGCAGAGAGTAGTGTGGGGGAGGTCGCGGGGTCAAGCCCTGACCTTCGCCAAACCCTGTATAATGTTTTTCCACCACTATATTAATACAACCTTGGCATATATATATATATATATATATATATATATATATATATATATATATATATATATATATATATATATATATATATATATATATATATATATATTTCGGACTTGGTTTTAGATTTACACCATAGTTTCGACCTTTGATATAATTTCGAAGTTTGGCATAATTAGAACCATTGAATAACAATAAAATTTGACCTTGGCATATGAATTTAATCCAACCTTGGTCCACCAGAGGGGGCACGTGGTGGCCCCTAGCTGCACAACGTGTCAGCCTTTGGTTGGGTTGTCCCCATGATAAAAAAACACAAATTCAACATTAGGAGCGCAAAAAAAAAAAATCACCTTCAAACCTTTCTGGTGAATCCAATAGTGACACTTGTCATAGCGTGATTGAGAAAACTGAAGAATATTCCTAGAATATATTTAAATTTGCTGACTGGGTTGCCATGTCACCAACCTGTCACTTGTACAAACTTTTTAGCTCTTTAAAAAAACGAACATCGGGCTCTATCTTCTTCATACAGACTTTGTTTTCGACGAAACGAATTGCGTCAGATTCCTAGCAATGAGATATTTGCTGTCATTCAATTTCCAATCAATTTTGAGCACTTTCATTTTTGAGCTTTTACACTAAGCACCTAATCACTTATGGTTTCCGACCCTTTGAGTTTTTTGGAGATTTGCTTACTTTGGTGGGACAACAATATGGGGGTTCATAAGTTCCTCCCAATTTATTTAGCTTGGGGAATCTGGAAAACACGTAATAATCTGATTTTTAAAAACCATCAAATGAACATTCAAAGGAGCCTTCCTCGGATTCTTGGCTTTTTCACAATTATCTGAAACAGAAAAAGCCCAATCAAAAACACATTACGACCCCTCCTTTGGCACTCTCAGTGGACAACACGAGTTTCTTTGATGGAGCCCAACAAAATGAAATTTGTCGTGGAGATGCTACTATTTATTTACCTGGAAAAAGCTTGGTGCAAATCTATCTGAATATGGGCTCGGGTTCCAACAAAAAAGCAGTACTAACGACTTCTTGGGCTCTTGTTTTGGTAGTTGCTTCCATGCAGGTGGCCTCAATACATTTGCATGGATATTCCCAAAGTGTGATTGGATGGCTCCAAGGAAGTCATCAATTTCAAGCAGTGGACCTTTTGTGTTGGAAGGATAGAATCAAATTATTAAAATATCACTTTCAACACATCTCTTCCAACATGTCCACAAAGATCACAATTATAGGGATGATGCTTTTTCCAGAAGAGGCCTTCTAGAGGAGGAAGGTGTTATCATCGTGGAAAAATTCCAAGATAGTCATCTTCAGTAGAGAGGGAAATTCTTGGTACCCTCTAGTCACCAAAATTTTTCTCTTTAACTCACTGGTTATTTTGTAAAAAACAGGTCTAGTTTTCTATGATATTGTGTTTTGTTTTAAAATGGTTAGACAATCTTGTCTATGGTGGCAATTATAGTTTCCGTTAAGTTCTCTTTGCTTTGGCTATGCTTAGATATTATACACTATTGTATCATATTTACAAATTCTATATTCTGTTAAGTGTATAAAGTTGGATCGTTTTCTACATCTTCTAGGAAATCATTATCTCTTAATGGCCTTTTCCCAGATGTAACAACATGTTCTATTTTGGGTGACTGTACTTCTTTTCTATAATACAAAGAATGATATATTCTTCTGTGAATATATATATATATATATATATATATATGTATGTATATATATATATATATATAAGTATATATATACATATATATATATATATATATATATATATATATATATATATATATATATATTGTTCAGACATTAACGAAATTCAATGCAATTGATTAATAATAACAGTTCGATGGCAATTTTTCCAAAATCTTCAAATAGACTAGTTTTGATTGGACCAACCATAGCAGTGAAGTTCAAGTCTAGTTTAGTGACATCTTGTTACTTAAAAACTTCCTTACATTCATCTAACTTTCTATTACTATTATATCTACCATGTGTCCACTACTTAGTTAATTAAAACAAGTGTTGGAGGGCATTTAGTCCTTGTGGAAATTTTTCTTTTATAAAAATTGCAAATTGATATATTGAAATTATGCTTACTCTTACTACTCCTATGATTCATAGAGATAGTAGAGAGGAATCTCAAGTTCCCAAAGCAGGGAAATGGGGCATTACATGTGTCTCGTGTCTAACTTGAATCGTGTCATTGTGTAGGCTTATAGTGGAGGCCTCTAGGGAGAAAAGCATATGAATAAGAGGCCATTTTGAGTTCAAATGTATATTAGGGACAATGTGCAAAGATAATTCTAAACATTTTTTTCTAAAAGTGTGTGAATTTTCAACTAATTGAGGACCCATTTTTCAATTAATTATTGCCCTACTTTGAGAAGCTTAGGACCATTCACACAAGCTAATATTCCAATATGCAATTAAAAATAAATAGTTGCAAAGAAAAAAATGTACAAAAAAAATGTTTCAATTCCAGCAATTGTAATTATTTGATCTTTCTTTGATGAGTCTATGATACAATAGTTACTTCATTCATGCATAGGTGAGTGTTGTTTAGTGAACCATTCCTACTTCCTAATTATAGAATGAACTATTAGTTAACAATTGAGATAGGAATAGAATTACTAGTATTGAAGATTAGTGTTGCACCGTTGTGCTTCAACCAAGAGCTTCCACCAAAAGTTGCCTCTGCAACGACCACTCACTCCTAACTGTCTGCACCTCCTCTAGTCCAGGGTCCTAAACGGTGTTACTAGCTCTCAGATCTTCATTTGCTCCATCCTTTGAACTCGACGCTTCTTGAGTTACAAGATTGAGGCCAAAGTTCAAACTCTTCCGGCGACCACCTTGCTTTGCATACTCTTGACAATTCAACCCCCACACTACTCCCATAACCCAAATGATACCGAATAACGCCTCTGCTACCCTTCGGCTCGACATATCACCCCCAACTTATGGGGTCCTCATCTTGAGGCGCTCACCAGTTGCTACCCGACGCTTCTTGAGTTGCTAGATTGAGGCCAAAGTTCAAACTCTTAACCCTGCTTTCCATACTCTTTACAATTCAACCACCACACTACTCCCATAACCCAAATTCTACTGAATAACGCCTCTGCTACCCTTCGGCTCAACATATCACCCCCAACTTATGGGGTCCTCATCTTGAAGTGCTCACTAGTTGCTTTCTTGTCTTTTCATATCCTTCACGCATGGGGAGGTTTAATACCTCATGAGGTTCATTATTATCCACGTTGCATTGCACTCCTCCCTTACGAGGGATATATATATATATATATTATCAATTACTTTTGATATGTATAAAAAAAATTATACAAATTTAAAATTATAAATAAAATTAACATTATTATTTAAAATTATCAATTATTATTTTGAATGAGAAATAAATACTAAGCAACTTCTCTACATATTACACTTGTTATAAATTAATATCTCTCCACATTTATCAATTATTTAATCTATATAGCTATAATAATTAATACCATATATCAAAAAAATACAATTTGTTTCATATATCTATAACATTTTTTAATTAATCAAATTAATTAAAAAAATAAAAAAAACATAACAACTTTATGAGTACTAAACATATTAAAAAACATTCATGCTCCACACATTAATCCTGGAAAATTGCAGCAGTAGATCCAGGACAAAGGGACGTTAATATCGTGTACCCGTATCTGTGCTGAGATGGATAAAGGTATTATTTTACAATCGCATGGGCAAAGTTTCCTGTAATTACTGGACTATGAACAACAACAGTTGAAGTGTAATACTTGTCAAAAGATTGGGACATTTTGAGAAGACTATGAACAACAACATTTTAAGTGTAATATTTGGGACATTTTGCCAAAGCATTGGGAGCTTGCCACACCTCCCCCTCAGCTTGCCAGTACAATGCAGTGAGGAAGATCATAGATATTATCAATAAAGGTTGAATTAAATAAGAACAATGCACTGAGGAAGATCATAGATGTTATCATTCCTCATAGATGTTATTAATAAATGCTAGTGATGAATTAAATAATTGACAGTGAAAAAATAAAAAAAGACCCCAGATTTACCCCGGTCGATTTCACACCCTACGAGACTCCCCCAATCCACAAATGCAACAATTGCTAAAGCAGTGACAGACCTTGATGGAGAACGCCAGGAGACAAGGAAGAATTAAAGGGTTAGTCTTCAGAGCTATAGTCAAAGAAAAGTTATTCTAAAGTGTAAAATATTAATATTATTGTTTGATTGGTTTTTAGGAGTTTTTCAGAATGTTGAATCTATTTATGCATTCAAAAATACATTTTAAATAACAACAAAAATTGCATTATTTCTTGAAAGTGTTTTAAGAAGATTCTAGTGAAAAAAATCGTTTCATCTATAAAAGACATAACATGGAAAATGGTTTTGCCATAGATATGTTAGTACTGTTGGAGAAACTAATTCCAACCACTTGCGAAGTGTGGTAACTATTTATCCAAGTGTTACAAACAGTTAGAGTTTAATTCCAACCAATTATTAGATGTGATAACTGTGCATCCAAGTGTCATAGTCAATTAGAGTTTAGTCTAATTCAGTTAAATTTAATTGAAAGTTTCACCCCAGTCATTAATCATCGCTATCTTCTATGTAATCTTATTTAACAAGCTTTTTGAATAATGTGAATTTAGAAACCTATGTTCCACAATTTTTTTTTTAAATTCTATAACATGGTGCTGGAGCGTGAGGTTGCATAAAACTTCATTAGAGCATGAAAAGAGAAGTGAGTCATATTAGATAAGACTCTTTGAGAGCAGCATTTGAATTCCGTTGAAGTGCAGAGATCAAGAACTGTAGCACGAGAACGAAGAAGACCACCTCTATCAAGAAGCTTGATGGTGTTGTGAAGCCATTGAAGGGCGGGCAAGAAGAATCACTATCTGAATGATTTAGAAAGTCGGAATTATTTCTTTTATAAAAAAAAATTCTGGCTATCGATGTGAGAAATTAGATAAAATTTTGGATGGAAAAATTTTCAATTTTGAAAAAAATTGAGAGTATATTTAAATATTTAAATATATATGCTTTTTTTTATAACAATAATTGTCATTTTGTTTTTATTTATTTTAAAATTTAAATAATTTTTATTTTAGTCATATAAACAATTTTAAAATTTCAATTTACATACTAAAACTATAATCATATTTATCCTATCTCTAAAATCTCATTTTTAAAATTTCACTTCTTTTCAAAACTCAAAACTTCTTTTTCACTTTCAAATTTTATCTAAAATCTTTTTATAATTAATATTTATTTAAAAACTAAATATTCAAAACTCAAAAATACATTCTCTTTAATTTAAAATTATATCTAAAATCTTTTATAATTAATACATATTTAAAAATCAAATATTCAAAACTTATTTTTATAAGGTTCTTTTAATATAAATATATTTAAAAAATTATTACATTTTATCAAATTTATTTCTAAATTCAAATTCTTTCTTACTTTGTTTATTATCTCAATATTTTAAATCCATTGAAATTAACATGAAATTAAAAATCTGAAATTTTCTCTTCTCATAATTAATTTTCATTTCCTACGTGCAATCTTGCCACCTTTCCTGCAACCTTTCCATTTTCTTGGTGCACTTTTATATATATATATATATATATATATATATATATATATATATATATATATATTGCACTTACGTACTTACTATTAAACATGTAAATTAACAGATCCTAATCCTGAATTTTCTTTCATCGAGGCGAACTAACCATACCGCATCGATTTTTTATCGAATAATTCGATTTACAAATCAAATTCCCGAATTTTTTTGGTCTGATACGGACGAATTTGGTAGCTATGGTTCAACGCATAGATCAAAGCTTAATTTACAACCAAAATTCCGCAGCGTCGAGGTTCGTTCCCAAAAGTATGGAGCCACCATTTTATGTGAAAAGTCAAATGTTCGACTATCAGAGTCAAAGGCAAGGACGTTCCATTTCCGTCCATCATTTCACATAAAGTCAAAAGTATTTACCCATATGTTTTGTGGAACACTTATAATATGCCGTCATGCAATATTTGAGATGTGCATAGGTTCTTTTGAGATGAAATATTCGAGCCTTTTAAAATATGGATGTTACTTGAAATTTTCGTACTTGTGAAGTGCTTTGAGATGTGGGTAAATTCCTTTTTCAAAAAGGAAAAATGAGCTTTTTTAAAATGGGGTTGGTTAAAATTTTAAAGAGATTTTAAAAAGGTTTATGTAATTCTTTTAAAAGGGCATATGTAATTTTTTTTGGTTAATAATTATAATTTTAGAAGGGTTAATGAAAAATTATGTTAGGTTTTGTATAGAGTTTGAACACTGCATAAGTCACTGCAATAATTTGAAGTAATTAAAGCTGGAAAGCTTCAAGAGGTCGCATGAGTGGCTTGGCAAGGGGAGAGATCTTCTCCTACAAGAATGTGATGATGGGAGAAACAAGTCGACAAAGTGGATCGGTGACTTCCCCAAATGTTGGTGCAGGCCCTAACGACAGCCCGGTAATGGGGGCACAATGACAAGCACAGTTAAGAGGGCAATGTATGCCCAAGGCCTTAAAGAAGTCGCGCTTTGTGATTCCGGCCAACACGCTGGAGAATTATAGAAACTATATGAAAGATCATGTCCTGATCTGCAAGTTTATAAGGTTTGGCCATCAAAGATGGATTTGTTGAAATGGATCCAACTAAAATCGCAACCAAAGGGGCATATAGATCTAAAATTGGGTGCCAGAGGCTTCTTCACACTTATCTTTTCCAATCTAAAGGACAAGGAATAAATCTTTGATAATAGCCCATATTTCTATTATAATGTTGGGCTATTCATGAGATTCTGGGAAGAATCTTATAACCTGGAACGAGAACAGTTTATGGCAGCGCCTGTGTGGGTGAGGCTCTTCGCCTTGCCTGGAGATTTCTGGGACCCTGAAATCCTAGAGGGTAGTGGAAACTCCATAGGTCAGTTCGTAAAGGCTGCATATGCCACTCGTCGGGGAATATACACCTCTTTTTCCAGCATAAGCATCTACATGAATATAACAAAGCCATTTCATAAATTTGTAGAGCTAGAATACCAGGATGTTGTTGGGAAAAATACTGAGAGGGAGGGGGGTGGGGGGTGGGGTGAATCAATATTTAAAACTCACAATAATAATTTTCTTTTCTAAAATTTGTAAGCGACTTTACTAAACCCAACTCGTGTATGTGCGCAACTGTTATAAAAGAAACTAGTGTATGCTTAGTAAACTTGTAAAACAACTAATTCTTTATCTGTTTAACTTAACCAGAATGTAAAATATTCATCAGGTATTTGATAAGCAGTAAGCATGTGCATTAAGGTCAAAATAAAGCATCACACATAAGCAACACAAATGAACACCGGGATTTAAGGTGGAAACCCAATGTGGGAGAAAACCATCACTGTTGTCGCATCAGTCTTCAATATTATTAATATCAAAAACTTCTTACATTCATGTACTAGTGCAGACTCATGCCAGTACACAGGCACCCACCTGATGAAGGCTACTACCTTCACTCGTTCTCTAGATCCTACTGGAAGGGAGCTCCAACCCCATGATTTCGTTTACCAACAACCACTAGAAGGGAGCTTCAACCCCCTTGATCCAATCACCGACTACTAGTGGCAGGAAGCTTCAACTTCCTTACTAAAGGCTCCAACCCTCATCAACATACGTGGACCACATTTCATAAATTTTCACATTGGATCCACCTTCTTTAATACATCACGGTTTGTAGATCAACTGAAGCAAACACTTACATCAATCAACCATGACAGTGAGATCAATATAACCATAACACAAAATTGAACTCACAGTACTACATCAACACACAGAATAAACTGCAACCCCAATAATTCATATGCCAAATTGTATACGTGACTTCACTTATGGAAACTCACATGTATACGCGTTTTTCTGTTGAGAAATCTGCATATAGGTCTTAATATACCAAAATATTGTTATTTTGAATCAGTCACATAGTTTACGAGAGTTATTCTGAACATATATTATTATATTACATAACCCTCATACAATTAGCAACATCAACAATCTTTTTAATCAATCATGTAACTAAATTCAACTTCATCATTCAACCAGATCTACTTTAGACGTTATCATTCAACCCAGATCAACATGAAGACATCATTGACAGACAACAGAGATACAACAACATTGATCAGGTTGATCAACCTTTTATAAACATAAGCCCTTCCTTCATGTACATGACTTTGATGAAACGAACCCGCATGTATACACAAATTTACTGAGACCAACCTGCGTATAGATCTGCAATTTTGACCTATAATTGCACAGCTCTTCAGAACTTCAGAAAGACCCAGATCATAATATTTAGAGATAAAAACTTGTGTCAATACTTAGATCTAGTTAATCCATGAGCGTATCATACAATGCAAATTCATTTTTGGTCTCATGATCCTGATCCATTATTGTATTCATCGGTGCATAATTATTTCATATCTATATGTCAACTATGGCCCTTACAATGCAAATATACTTCATATTGAAATACTCATAAAAAACCCTTTCATATGCACACCTTAACACTTTGATCTTCTCCTCCTTATATAGCTTGAACCTTAGCCAAAACCACACTAGTGTTGGTGGTAATATTGGACGGGATCAAATAACTATTATTGTGCTCAATATTGTGGGCTAATACCATGGTAAAGACCCTTGGTATTATCAAATTAGTGCGCCATCGTGTATGTGACTTTGCTTCTTTGTACCCACGTGTATATGCGACTAGGCCTTAACGAACCCATGGATATTTCTTCAAATGTTCACCTTTACAAAACTTTTGATTCTGACCTGCGAACCTCTAACCCATCATTCTGTCATTTTGTTCCATCATTTTTTCGCCTCTAAACTCATCCAGTTACCATATACTTGTTCTGTTACAAGTGGGTTTCCATCAAGGACAACACATGCATCATACTGCCAACAATCTCCCCCTTTGGACTTGATGGCAACCATGTTAGTTTTTGATCACCACAATCTGACACATCAACATAAACATTATTGAAATACCAAGATACTCTCTCCCTTTGACATCAAGGGCAAAGGGTGCACCAATATTGAATATAAGAGCTTTGTAGATCTGATCTGTGTTATATTAACCATGCTCCCCCTGAGCACATGCTGAATATTCAGAAATATTTTCACAGAAGTACATGACTCTATAACTCAACTGAATAGGGCCTTTCCTATCACCAAGGACTCATACATACATCACTCACCCAACCAAGTGGGGTTACAAATTTAACTCAACCATCCAACCAAGTGGGGTTACTAATTTAACTCAACCATCCAACCAAGTGGGATTACATATTTGACATGACCTTAAAAGTCCATATATGAATCAGTTTGAAAATATTTACATCATAGGTCTCAACATGACCTTTAGCTCAAATAACAGATATGAATTTTATAACCAAGACCAAAAGACTTGAATAGTAAGAGATCATTGAACATAATTCAGCAACCATAATTCCAACAATGCATTATACTCTGTAAGGCTAATGATCCCCCCTGAAGTCGTGCTACCTATTCATTGTCAACAACTCATTCATCAAAGCTTCTTCATAAATCATATAAATATCAATGATAAAATCATAACTCAATACCATATGAGCATACTGTACCCATCAACACCAGAGCAATCAAATTAGAATTGTCAGCAGCATGTTAGAGTTTTTTCTTGAGTCTGTCACACTGTTTTTCTGTCAGAGAAAACTATATGCCACTGCCTGCAAATAAACTCGCGTATATACACGATTATACTTCATGAAACCCGCGTACAGAAAGAAACCTTCTAAATTTTCACCTATAGACTGAGCATACTAGATTAACAACAAAGTGAGGCAGAGACAATTCCCAGTTTTGTTTGAGATATTCAAATACTTCTCTGGGGATAGGTTTAGTAAATATATCGACAACTTGTTCTTTAGATGGAACATACTCCAATTTAACCGTTTGCTCAAGCACTTGTTCTCGTAGAAAGTGATACTTAATAGGAATATGCTTGGTTTTGGAGTGCATAACAAGATTTTTTGAAATACTAAGACACTTGTATTATCACATAGGATGAAGATAGGTGGATAACATTTAATTTGAATATCTTGTAATGTCTCCATCATCCACAGAAGTTGTGTGCAACAAGGTACAACAACCACATATTTTGCTTCCACTGTAGATAAGGCAATGGAACTTTGTTTCTTGTTGAACCAAGATACCAATCAAGGCCCCATATAAAATGCACCTCCAATAGTGCTTTTCTAGCTATCAACATTTCCAGCCCAGTATACATCTATGTAAGCATGAAGAGTAAGATCTGCATCTTTAGGATACCATAGACCAAAGTCTTGGGTTCCTTGGATATATTTGAATATTATCTTTACTGCCTGAATATGTGATTCCTTGGATTGGCTTGGAAATGTCCAACAATCCCAAGTGCATGCATGTTATATAGTCTAGTACCTGTTAGATAAAACATACTTCCAATCATAGACCTATACTCTAGTTGGTTTACTATGGGAAAATTATCATGAGAGTTGGGGCTACATCCTATCATCATTGGAGTACATACAAGTTTATAGTCTTCCATCCCATACTTCTTCAAAATTTTCTTGAGATATTTTGTTTGTGAGAGAAATATGCCATCTTTTTCTTGTTGCACTTATAAACCAAGAAAATATGTTAGTTCCCCAAGTAAATACATGTCAAATTCTTGTTGCATAAAAGAAGAAATTTTGGACTCATAGATTCTTCATTACTCCCAAAGATGAAGTCATCAACATAAACAACAATAATTAGTAGTTTATCATCCTAAATTTTTGTGTAAAAGTTGTTGTCTGTGGATCCTTTTGTGAAGCCTTGTTGTTGAAGATACTTGTAAAGATGATAATACCATGCTCGCGGAGCTTGTTTTAGCCCATATAAATCATTTTTGAGTTTGCATACAAGGTTTTCATCATTCCCCAAAATGAATCCTTCTGATTGTTTAATATATACTTCTTCTTCTAGATCTCCATTAAGGAAAGCAGATTTTACATCCATTTGATAAACTTTGAAATGTCGAAAACTTGAAAATGCAAGAAACATTCTTATGGCTTCAAGTATGCCTACTAGTGCAAATGTTTCTTCAAAGTATATACCTTCTTGTTGAGCATAACCATTACAAACAAGTCTAGATTTGTTTCTAAATAATTCTCCATTTTCATTCAACTTGTTTTTATATATCAATTTTGTCCCAATAACATTTTTATCATGAGGCCTTGGAACCAATTCCCAAGTATTATTATTTTCAATTTGATCAAGTTCTTCATCCATGGCCTTAACCCAACATTCATCTTTACTAACTTGATTTACATTTTTTGGTTCAATGGTGGATAATAAAGCTAGATAACTAGGAGATCATACAAGGGATATTCTTGTTTGTACCTCAGATTCCTTTTCTCCTAGAATTTGAGTTTTTGGATGACTCCTTTGGACATACCTGGAAGGAGCCTTTTCTTTATCTAATGTGTCTTCTTCTACTGCTTCATTACTTTCTTCTTCTATATCATTCTGATTTGATGTGGGAAAGAATTCATCATCATCATCATCATCTTTTGTTGTTGTTACCTTTTTGGGAACTATGCATGCTTCATCAATCACAACATCAATATATTCAACAATTTTCTGAAGCCTCTTATTGTAGCATTTGTATCCATTACTTCTAGATGAGTAACTAAGAAGAATTCCTTCATCTACTCTAGCTTCAAACTTAGCAAGTTTTTCATTATTAATTTTTATTAAACATTTTCTTCCAAAAACTCTAAAATTGTTTACAGTGGCAGGCTTACCATACCAAAGTTCATAAGGAGTTTTATCAATATTCACATGAACATGAGCCTTGTTGAGAATATTTACTGTGGTATGTGCAGCTTCACCCCAGAAGGTGTCAACAGTTTTATACTCATGAAGCATAGCACAAGCCATTTGTTGAATTATTTTATTCATTCTTTCTGCCACACCATTTTGTTGAGGATTTATTGCTACAAAAAATTGTCTTTTATGCCATGTTATTCATAGAAATCAAAGAATTCATCTGATATGTATTCTCCTCCTCAATCAGATTTGAGGCATTTGAATTTTAGATCTAATTCATTTTCAACTAATGCTTTTAAGACCTTAAATTTATAAAATGTTTCATCTTTGTGTTTCAATAAACCGATCTAGCACATTCTAGAAAAATCATCAATGAATAAGATATAGTAGTGTTCTACAAGAGGTGACTTTTTCGTTACAGGTCCACACAAATCAGTATGTACAAGTTCAACAGGCTTACTTTCCAATCCTTCTTTGACATGTTGGGTATGTGTTATATTCTTTCCACGACTAGCCCCACGCGCTGTACGTTGCGCCGGGCGCAGCAGGGGGGTCACAGGGGGGGCGAAATTTTTTTTGGTATGCGGTCCCACTCATATGCGGACCCACCCATGTTTTGTGCATGAGTTTGCACATGGTTTTGGGGTCCGATGGTTTTCGGCCCCTAGTATTTTGTAGATCCGGTCAAGGGAACTACGGTTATGTTCTAATCCAGGGTTAATGGATTGGGGTTTATGTATGCTTCGGCATGTATATATATGTGTTGTAACACTAAAAGGAATATAATGAAAAATCAAGTTGGTCGTCCCGATTTGGGATCCAGGGGAAAATCTCTCTGCGTGTTTATCTCTGGGGAAGCTACGGTGAAGAATTTGTGGGAAAAACTTGGGACTTTGTACCAATATAAGTCTTTGGTGAATAAGTTGTTCCTACGGAAAAATCTGTATAACCTGAGGATGAAGGATGGAGACTCAGTGATAGAGCATCTGAACGCCTTGAATACTATGGTAAGTCAGTTGTCATCTGTTGATATTAAAATATCAGATGAAGATAAGTGCATCAGTTTGTTGTGTTCTCTACCAGACTCGTGGGATAGTCTGATTATTGCAATAGGTAGCAATACAACTACCTTGAATTTTGATGACATTGAAAAAGCCTCATTGCCTGAGGAAAATTGACTGAGAAATATGAGGGGCCGAATGGAGATGCCTTATCTCTGGTTTCGAGAAGTCCCAATGTTAAACAAGAATAAGGTTTCGAGTGGGAGATCTAAATCTCCGGGAAAGTTTGTAAAGGTGTGCTGGAAATGCGGAAAGGAAGGGCACTACAAAAAGGAATGCAGATCTAAAGCTCCTGAGAAAGGAAAGGGATCTCATGAAGGTCCTTCTGCAGAGGCAAAAACCACCTCGGATGAAGGTGGGGATGTGTATTTGGCTTCTTCTTCAAATACACATGTAGATCATGAGTCATGGTTGATTGACTCAGGTGCATCCTTTCACTTCACTCCCCATAGGGAGTGGTTCTGCGAGTATGAGAAATATGATGATGGTGATGTCTTCATAGGGGATGATAGGAAGGCCAGAGTCGTTGGACGTGGAAAAGTCAAGCTGAAGCTGCAAGGTGGAAGGATTAGAACACTTCCTAGTGTTCTGCATATTCCTGCATTGGCCAGACATCTGATTTCTGTAAGTAAGATGGATGATGCAGGTGTAAAAACAGTGTTTGAGAAAGATGCCTGCAAGATGGTTCGGGGAGCACTGGTATTAATGCGGGGAGTTCGGACTGGAACTCTATACAAGCTACAAGGTAGCACTGTTATTGATGGGTGTAACAGTTCTATGGTTCCTGAAAGTGGAGCGGAAAGCCTAGTTGTCTCTGGAGAAAAGACCATGCTATGGCATCAAAGGCTTGGACATATTGGAGAGAAGGGCCTTCGGATACTGCATAGAAATGGTATGGTAGAAGGTATGTCTAATTTCTCTTTGGATTTCGATTTCTGTGAACATTGTGTATATGGGAAGCAGAATCGGGTGAGTTTTTCCTCTGGTGCTAAGAGGGCGAACAAGATATTAGAACTTGTGCACAGTGATGTGTTTGGGCCTGTGTCAGTTCCGTCACTAGGAAATTCTGTGTACTATGTTTCATTCATAGATGACTTCTCAAGGAATACATGGATATATTTCTTGAGGAAGAAATCTGAAGTCTTTGACAAATTTAAAGAATTTAAGGCACTGGTGGAAAACCAGACAGAGAAGAAGATAAAGGCACCGAGGACAGATAATGGTGGGGAGTTTTGCAAGAAGGAATTTGAAGAGTTCTGTAAGAAGTGTGGCATAGCACGGCAGAAGACTACTCCATACACACCTCAGCAAAACGGAGTTGCAGAAAGAATGAACAGAACACTGATGGAAAAGGCAAGAAGCATGCTCAGTGGTACCGGGTTAGGACAAGAATTCTGGGTAGAGGCAGTGGAGACTGCATGTTACTTAGTTAACAGATCACCTTCATCAGTGTTGGAGGATAAGACTCCACATGAGGTATGGACTGGTAAGAAACCCTCTCTTTCACATATAAGGGTATTTGGATGTGATGCATATGTACATGTTCCAAAGGAGAAAAGGACCAAGTTTGATAATAAATCTGAAAGGTGCATCTTTATTGGGTATAAGGATGGTTTAAAAGGTTACAAGCTTTGGAACCCGGAAACAAGGAAGGTTGTGTATAGCCGAGATGTGGTGTTTAGAGAGGTGAAAGATGTTGTTAAACATGAAATCATACCAAAGGAACTTGAGAAGATAGAGTTTGAGCTAAAGGAGGATGAATCAGACTCTACAGCAGAAGAAGATTCAGAAGAGGAAGAGCCGCAAACTCCAGCTTTGAGAAGATCAGTTCGGGAAAGAAGGCAACCAGAAAGGTATAGTCCATCTGCTTTCTGTTCAGGTTTTGCGTTAACTATAACTGATGACGATCCCAGAACTGTCAGGGAGGCAGTAGATTCAGAGGATGGAAAACTCTGGAAGGAGGCCATGGTTGATGAAATGGCATCCTTGCACAAAAATGAGGCATGGGATCTGGTGGAGTTGCCAGCTGGAAGGAAGCCCATTGGGAACAAATGGGTGTTTAAGAAGAAGAAGAATGTAGAAGGCAAGGTGGAGAAATACAAAGCTCGGTTGGTAGCAAAAGGTTATTCCCAAGTGCCGGGAATTGATTTTGGTGATATTTTTTCTCCTGTTGCCAAAGTTACTTCTATTAGATTACTTTTATCTGCTGCTGCTGCATTTGATTTTGAGATAGAACAGATGGATGTGAAGACTGCATTTCTTCACGGGGATCTAGAAGAGGAAATCTACATGAAGCAACCTGAAGGCTTTATGGTGAAGGGTATGAAAGAACTGGTGTGCAGGTTGAAGAAGTCTCTGTATGGGTTAAAACAGTCACCAAGGATGTGGTATCAGAAATTTGATACCTATATACGGGGACTTGGCTTCACCAGAAGCAAGGAGGATCACTGTGTTTATTTTAAATTAATTGGTGACCGTGTTATTTATTTGGTCTTGTGTGTGGATGATATGTTGTTGATTGGAAATGACAAAGAAATTATCCAAGATTTGAAGACCCAACTGTTCTCCAAATTCGACATGAAGGATCTTGGTGCCGCAAACTATATTTTGGGCATGGAAATTAAGAGAGATCGGGCAAAGAGGAAGCTCTGGTTAAACTAGAGGAAGTATGTCGAGACTATATTGCAGAGGTTCAATATGCAAGATAGTAAACCGGTGAATGTTCCTATTCCTGTAGGTGTAAAGCTATCTGCTGAACAGTGTCCCAAGACACAAGAAGAAGAGGAGAATATGTCCCGTGTTCCATATGCAAGTGCAGTGGGTAGCCTGATGTATGCAATGGTCTGTACTAGACCAGACATTGCACATGCAGTGGGAGTATTGAGCATGTTTATGTCAAACCCAGGGAAGGAGCATTGGACAGCAGTGAAGCGGGTTTTCAGATATTTATGTGGCACTAGTGATTATGGCTTGTGCTACCAGGGAAGACCAGGATTAGAAAGAATGTTGGACATTCGTGGTTTTGTTGATGCAGACTGGGCTGGAGATCTGGACCAAAGAAGATCTACAAGTGGGTATGTGTTTAGCCTATTTGGAGGCGCAATCAATTGGATGAGTAAAAGACAGTCTGTAGTGGCTCTTTCAACTACAGAGGCAGAATACATAGCAGCCACTCATGCAAGCAAGGAAGCAGTTTGGTTGCAGAGATTGTGTTTAAGTATGGGGTTGGTACAGCAAGCTATAAGGATAGACTGTGATAGCCAAAGTGCAATTTTCTTGGCTAAGAACCCTGCTTATCATTCAAAGACAAAGCACATCGATGTTCAATATCACTTTGTTAGAGATATGGTTGAGGCTAAAAGGGTGTTGCTGGTAAAGGTGGACACTTTGAAGAATGTTGCAGATGCATTAATGAAGTCTGTGAGCACTCAGAAGTTCTCTTGGTGTAGAGAAACAATGGGTGTTGAAGAATTGGCCCAATGACTAAGCTCTCCTGTGGCCCCCTGTGGAAAGAAAAAAACAAGTGGGAGAATGTTGGGTATGTGTTATATTCTTTCCACGACTAGCCCCACGTGCTGTACGTTGCGCCGGGCGCAGCAGGGTGGGTGGCAGCGCCCCGATGAATTTTTTTTTGGTATGCGGTCCCACTCATACGCGGACCCACCCATGTTTTGTGCATGAGTTTGCACATGGTTTTGGGGTACGATGGTTTTCGACCCCTGGTATTTTGCAGATCCGGTCAAGGGAACTACGGTTATGTTCTAATCCAGGGTTAATGGATTGGGGTTTATGTATGCTTCGGCATGTATATATATGTGTTGTAACACTAAAAGGAATATAATGAAAAATCAAGCTGGTAGTCCCAATTTGGGATCCAGGAGAAAATCTCTGTGTTTATCTGTTTTATGTTTTATGCTCTCGCTATTGTTTATTTTCTGTTATAATATTCGTGTGTAGATAATTTCTGTTCAGGGTTAAAACCTACATGACATTGAATTTAACTATGGTTCGCTTACCGAATTGACATAACTTGAATATCATACTTTCTTGTAGGGTGATGTTGGGTAGATCATGAACAACTTTGAGCTTGCTTTACTTGTTTAATTGAGAAAATCTTAGATGTCCCAACCTTCTATGCCATAACTAGTTTTCCTCTGCTTTTCCTAAGTAACATTGTTCTTGGCAACCTTTCAATATATACAGATTATGTGGGGTTCTTGTTCCTTTTATTATGGTCTTTCCTTTGTCAAGTTCATGAACCACACATTATTTGGATCAGAAGACCACCTCATTTCCTTGGTCACACATTTTGCTAACACTCAACAAGTTATGTTTTAATCCATCAACATACATAACATTACTAGCTTTAAAATTTTGTTTTAGAAAAATAGATCCTTTACCCTTAATGACAGCAAGGGATTCATTTCCAAAACTGGCATTCTTTTCTTTCTCTAATGCATTGTATGAAATAAGTTTATCTTTATCACCTGTCATGTGTTTTGAACATCCACTATCAATGTACCATTGATTTTCTTGTCCTTCTGCAAATAATGCTATGCCACAACTTTTGGATTATAATTCCTTATTTTTCCATACCTTAGAATTTGTTGATATTTTCTCCTTTTGAGATGTTAGCTGTAATTTTCTCCTACATTCATATTCCTCATGTCAAAAATTATTGAAAAATGTGAATTCAATTTCATCTTTGAGAGGAAATAAAGTATTATAGTTATTGTTATTGATTCATGTCTCATTGCTTTGTTTTCTTGCTTCTCTAGCCATGAAGGTTTTGTATGCAAAACATTGAGCAGCTTTGTGGCCAAAATTATGACATGAGAAACATTGTCCGTTAAATAAGAAATTCATGTGATCATAGAACCTTCTAGTGTTTTTTACCTTTTCACTGATGCTTCTGTTATTGTTAATCCTTGAATTAGAGTGAACATGATTTACCTGTGAAGTATCTTTATTCTTTTGCTAAAGATTGAAACTTTGTTGAATGGCTTTTGTTGCATTTAGATAGATTCTGGTTGTGGCTGAGGATTTTTTCTATGATGTTTCACCAATGTATCCAAGACATGTATTCGTAAGAGGAGAGTGTTGAACCTTGATAATTTCATCTAAGGTTTCAAATCCCTTAGAAAATCTAAGATTTAGAGTTTTAATTTTCTCAAGATCGTCTCTTAGACTTACTATTTCACATTCTAACATCTCATTATGCTTCTCCTTTTCTATGAGTTGATTATTTAGAGTATCTATAGCTACTTTGTTTCCTTCCAAACATATTCTAAGTTGAGTAATTTCTTCAAAGAAATATTTTTCTTCTAAATAATCCAAAAATTTGTCATTAGACTCACTAGTACTTCTTTCAAATGCCATGAGAAGTTTAAGATCTTGATCAGATTCTCCTTCTTCACTATTTGACAAGCCATCATTATCTTCATGAGTATAATAAATTTTCCTATTGTCAAATTGTTTCCTATTTCCTTTTTCAATATCCTTTCCCTTTTCATGGTTGTCTTTATAAGACATTTAACAACATAATGACCAAATCTACCACAAGCAAAAAATTTAAAAGGAATCTTACCTATGAACCTTCTGATACCAAGTTGAAGTTTCTTTAAAAAATTTACCTCATCTTCTTCTGATACATGCCTTGATTCCTTTTATTATTCCCTTTCCTTTCCTTTTGCAGTAGCTTTAAATGTGGCGTCTCTGATTTTTGAGGGACCTCCTTTTCTCATTTCAAAATCAGTCAGGATCCCATGAAGTTGAACAATAGCAAGGGTCCGCAAATCATGCTTCTCTTCAATTGCAGACACTTTTGACTTGAATTTAGGAGTTAGAGATCTTAATATTTTCTCTACTATATTTGTATATTTTATGTCTTCACCCAGATTTCTCATACGATTTACAATATCATCTAGACATAGAAATAAATTTGCAATACTTTCATCATTATGCATTCTGAGATTTTCATATTAAATTTTGAAAGTTTGGAGTTTAACACTTTTTACCTTGTTATCGCCTTCATAGCTTAGGATGATTTTGTCTCATATTTCCTTTGTTGTATTTAACTCCATAACTTTGAAAATATCTGATTCGATCAGGCTTCCCAATAATTCATTTACAACTTTTTCACTGGTTTGATATGTCTTCTTTGTTGCCGCATCTATTGGAACTGACGCTGGATATTGGTAACCTCCTTCAAAAATTGCCCAAATGTCTGCTCCAAGAGACCAAAGATAGGATCTTATTCTTGTCTTCCAAAATATTAAATTATTTCCGTTGAAGAGTGGTGGTCTGATAGATGTTATTTCATCTTAATTTCTCATCTTGGTAGATCTTCCTTCAAGTGATTAAGCTTCTTCTGAAGGACCTGCTCTGATACCAATTGTTGGGAAAAACACTAAGAGGGGGTTGAATCAGTATTTAAAACTCAAAATAATAAATTTCTTTTCTGAAATTTGTACACGAATTTACTGAACCCAACTCACGTATGTACACAGTTGTTATAAAACAAACTAGTGTATGATTAGTAAAATTGTAAAACAAACTAATTCTTTATATGTTTAACTTAACCAAAACGTAAGAGATTCATCAGGTATTTGATAAGAAGTAAGCATGTACATTAAGAACAGAATAAAGCATCACACATAAGCAACACACATGAACACTAGGATTTAAGTTGGTAACCCAATGTGGGAGAAAACCATCGTTCTTATCGTCTCAGTATTCAATCTTATTAATATCAAAAACTTCTTACATTCATGTACTAGTGCAGAATCATGCTAGTACACAGACACCCACCTGTTGAAGGCTACAACCTTCACTCATTCTCCAGCTCCTACTAGAAGGGAGCTCCATGTTGAGATTGCAACAAGATGATGAGCTTAGTGGAAAGGAGTCGCCTTCACTCAGTGGGCCCGCAGGGTATTTTGGCGCAAAGTCTATTTTTAGACATACTGGGTGGAATCTATTTTTAGATTGCCAGTCTAAAAATAGATATGTCGAATATTATTATCTCTTAATAATATTTGGACTCTAAACATTATCTTATCCTCTTGGAGCACTTCAGTTGAGTGCATAGAAGTGGCACATGCAACTGACAGAAGGAATTACGCTATTATTAGGGTTTAGTGGAGCTATTGCATGTTGACTTCAGTTAGAACTCATGTGACAGAGTTTGGTGGAGTTGATTGAGGAAGTTAGTGGAGTTGTATTCAGTTTAGCTGAGTTAAACATAGTTGAGCTAGTTGTATCTAGTCTAACTGATTGATACACTAGTGAGAGTGGTGTGAATTAATTATTAATTAATTCACTAATTATAAACTCATTAATAAACTAAAGAATACGTCAGTTAACTTCAGTGCATGGACAGTTTCAATAGAGACCAAGGAAGAGGTAGGTGAAAGAGCAGTGTGACTATCAGTTGTGAATATACTGGTGCATGAGTTTGCACCACACATTGATAGAGATGCCAATGAGGATTGCGCAGTACATACTAGAGGGATTTGAACTTAGGATGTGCAATTATTCATCTTGGATTGCGTAGTAGAGGCAGGCTAACAGGTGGAGCAGATTGGAGCATGTGTTTTGTATGATCCGAACTTGTGTAGTGTGTAACAATTTGAGATTGTACTGAGAGCTTGTGAGGAGTTTGTACAATGATTGTTACATGATCTCTATCATTATAATATACAGATAGTTGGGGGTTTTCAGATTTAAGCTTTCCCATAAATACTGTGTTTATATGTGTGATTGTTTATGGTTTTAATGTGCGCATGCGATTGTTTTTAATTCCGCAAATTGATGATCAATAGTAGAAGAGGTTATGTATTATGCATGAAGCTCAAATAGTGTGTGATCAGGATAATCTCGGTGAATAATTTAACAATTATTCAAATTTCTACATGGTATCAGAGCGATATTGATCATTGGAGCAATTGCAAAACATTGAAGCGGTTGAGTTTTGTGCTGGTGGAATTCGAATTTGCAGCAGTGTTTTCTTGGTGTCGAAGTTGAGATGTCTTTCAACGGATTGCGGTTGGAGTATGCCCTTGAGGGCAGCTCGAATTATATTTCATGGAAGGACATGATGAAGGCGGTGTTAGATGACAATGGGTTGAAGGAGTTCATAGATGTTGAAGTCCCAAAGCCTACTTCTAGCGATGCTGTCGTAATTGAGGCTTGGAAAAAGAAGACAGCAAAGTGTCGAAGGATTCTGCTGGAGGGTGTGAAGGATCACATAGTGTCCAGCGTTCATGGTAAGGCTTCTCCATTCTTGATGTGGAAAGCCTTGACAGATTTATTCCAAAGCAAGAGCGACCAGAGGAAGTTTGCACTCAAGGATAAACTCAGGAACATAAAGATGGAGAAAGGCAACAGTATGCCCAAGTACCTCACGAAGTTCATCCAATGCAGGGATGAGCTGGGAAGTGTGGGGGTGACTGTTGATGATGAGGACTTGGTGAGCTTGGCTCTCCTTGGGCTTCCGAAGATTTGGAATTCCTATTAGGACTCTGACAATGGCCTGGAGAAATTGCCACAGGATGGAGCTACTTCGGTCGGATCTTGTGCAAGAGGAGATATGAAAGTACTGGTGGATGTGTCATCAAGGAACTCGATAAAGAGAATTACATTGTCAACAAAGCAAAGAAGAGGAAGAGCAAGAAAGCTTTCATTCCGGTGCGAAAGGCACAGACATGTCCAAGGTGGAAGTGCTTTCGTCACCAACACGGACATTACGCCACTAATTGTCCACAGAAGAAGAAAAATAAGCAGGCTGCTGGATCTGCAGCTGGAGAGGCCTTAGCCTCGCAGTTTGAGCTGGATTTTTCGCTGATCGCATGCTTGGTTTCAAGTGTGATGGGTTCAGTGTGGTTTCTGGACAGTGGTGCGTCTTTTCACATGAAAGGAGATCGAGATTTGTTTATTGATCTGGATGAGAAAGATCTTGGAGTGCACATCGAGATGGGCGATGATGGTAGATACAGTGCGACCGATATCGGTACCATTTCCTTTGAGAGGGAGTCTGGTAAACCCTTCGTATTGAAGGAAGTGATGCATGTTCCAGGATTGAAGAAGAATCTTATCTCTGTGGCGATGTTAGAAGACAAGGGATATGATGTTGTCTTTAGAGAGGGAAAGGCTTTCCTGCGCAGTAAGGCAACTGGTGAGACCCAGAGGATAGGGTTTTGAGTTAAGAACCTTTATCAATTACAGGTAGATGGCTGCGCAACAATGGCAGGCAAGGTAGAAGGAGTGGTGAGCCGGGATGATGGCGAGTTGTGGCACAGGAGATTGGGCCACCTTCACCATGGAGCTTTGAAGATACTGCAGCAGATTTCTACTGGGCTTCCTAAGGGCACTCTTGCGCAGTCACCGCAAGGGATGTACCTTGGGAAAATTTGTGAAAGCCACCTTTCACAAGAAGGATAGTCGCGCCACGATCATCTTTGAGAGAATCTGGGCACACGCAGGACCTTTCGCAGCTTCGATCACAGCCAGCGTATTGGTGGATGGACGGGAGGATGACTATTCTCGGAAGTGCTCGATCTTGTTCATGCAGAAGAAGAGTGAGACATATTAAAAGTTCTGTGAATTCAAGGCGCTGGTTGAGAAGGAATCGGGGAAGCATGTGAAGGCTCTTAAGAGCGACAATGGTGGTGAATTCATCTCTACTGAATTCAAGGACTTTTGTAGCGCAGAAGGGATTCGGAGAGAGCTCATCGCAACCCATAACCCACAGCAGAACGAGGTTGCTGAGCGGAAGAACAGAACGATCGTGGGTGATGCACGGGCGATGTTGCATGATCAGGGCCTACCCCTTCACTTGTGGGCTGAGGCATGCAATACTGCAGTGTATGTGCAGAACCGTTGTCCTCACAAGATACTTGGCATGAGTACACCGGAGGAGGCGTTCTGGTAAGAAGCCTGATATTTCCTATTTGAGGATTTTTGGTTCACATGTTTACATTCATGTGACGAAGGATGCCAGGAAGAAGCTGGAGCCGACCGCAGAGGTTGGGATATTTGTGGGGTACACTGATACGCCCCACAACTATCGTGTGTATTTTCCAGACAGTCGCAAGACTGTTGTGCGACGGGATATCAAATTTCAAGAGGAGAAAGCCATGAAGTGTTCGCTTGAGAGGGAGCTACACTTGCATGCTGATGAGGAGCTATTAGTTCCTAAGGATGAGTCTCAGGATGTGGATCAGCCACAAGATCAGGTTCATAGAGTGGAAGAAACCACTAGCACGTACGCAACTACCGAGGCATGCACTACGTGTCGTAGCCACTGCTCAAGATGGCGCAGAAGGTTGTAGGACACCCATACTCACAACGCGCGTATAGAGATAGTCACTCGAACTACCAAAATACATGGCTCTTATGAGCAAGTGTATCGTGGATAGAGCCATCCTCTTCGAGAAGTCAGGAGGATCCTGCATGGTGATGCCAGTTGGTGGAAGAGTATGATTCATTGGTCAAATGTTGCATGGGAGATTGTCCCGAGACCGAAGGGGAAATTAGTGGTGGGTTTGAGATGGATCTACAAAGTGAAGCAGGCAGCTGACGGGAGTGTGGAGAAGTACAAGGCAAGATTTGTTGCCTGAGGCTTTTCACAGATAGAGGGGATCGATTATGAGGAGACCTTTGCACTTGTCGCAAGGTATTCTTCCATACGAACGATTCTTGCTCTCTCAGCGCAGATGGGGTGGCACATTCATCAGATGGATGTGAAGACTGCATTCCTCAACGGGGTGATTGAGGAGGAGGTGTACATAGAGCAACCCAAAGGTTTCGAGATCTTCAACAGTGAGTCGCATGTGTGCAGGCTCAAAAGAGCGTTGTATGGGTTGAAACAAGCACCTCGTGCTTGGTACACACAGATAGAAAGTTATTTCATCGGACTTGGATTCTCCAAGAGTGAGGCGGATCCTAACCTATACCAGATTGTGGTGGAGGGTAAGTTGTTGATCATTGTAATTTATGTAGATGATTTGATTTTGACAGGTGATGAGCTGTTGATACTCTCATGCAAGGAGGATCTTGCAAAAGAGTTTGAGATGAAGGACTTGGGCCTCCTTCATTATTTCCTGGGATTGGAAATTTGGCAGCGCAGTGGTGGACTGTTTGTTTCTCAGGGTAAGTATGCCCGGGAGATACTGGAGAAGTTCAACATGCATGGCTGCAAGCCTGTGGATACTCCTCTTCCTGGAGGTTGGAGGAAGGAGGATGCTACTTCAGCGGAGGTAGTGGATGCCACTGTTTATCGACAGTTGGTGGGGTCGCTTATGTATCTGGTCAATACACGGCCCGATATATGCTATGCAGTTAACCAGCTTTCACAAGCTATGGTTAAGCCAACCAAGCTCTTCTGGAACGCAGGCAAGCATGTAGTGAGATATCTCAGAGGCACATATCTCATAGGCACATCGGGATATGGATCATGGTACAGACAGGAGGATGAGTTGATGTGGCATGGCTTCACGGATCGGTATCATCATATCAGAGATTGTGTGCAGCGGAGGATCATGTTACTTTCATACATTCCCACGGAGGATCAGGATGTTGATATCTTGACGAAGGCGCTCACCAGGAGCAAATTCGAATACCACAGAGGCAGGATAGGGGTGGCAGATAATCCTTATCTTGTTGAGAGGGAGTGTTGAGATTGTAACAAGATGATGAGCTTAGTGGAAAGAAGTCGCCTTCACTAAGTGGGCCCGCAGGCTATTTTTGGCGCAAAGTCTATTTTTAGACTATGTCTATTTTTAGACATATGGATCATGTTCTGTGAGTTGCAGGATGCTATTTGTGGATGGTTGGTCAAGTCGGAAAAAATAGATGGACTTCTATTTTTAGACATATTGGGCGGAATCTATTTTTAGATTGCCAGTCTAAAAATAGATATGTCGAATATTATTAGCTCTTAATCATATTTGGACTCTAAACATTATCTTATCCTCTTGGAGCACTTCAGTTAAGTGCACAGAAGTGGCACATGCAGCTGACAGAAGGAATTACGCTATTCCTGAGGGTTTAGTGGAGCTATTGCATGGAGACTTCAGTTAGAACTCAGGTGACAGAGTTTGGTGGAGTTGATTGAGGAGTTAATGGAGTTGTGTTCAGTTTAACTCAGTTAAACATAGTTGAGCTAGTTGTATCTAGTCTAACCGATTGATACACTAGTGAGAGTGGTGTGAATTAATTATTAATTAATTCACTAATTATAAACTCATTAATCAACTAAAGAATACATCAGTTAACTTCAGTGCATGGACAGTTTCAGTGGAGACCAATGAAGAGGTAGGTGAAAGAGCAGTGTGACTATCAGTTGTGACTATACTGGTGCATGAGTTTGCACCACACATTGATGGAGATGCCAATGAGGATTGCACAGTACATACCAGAGGGATTTGAACTCAGGATGTGCAATTATTCATCTTGGATTGCGCAGTAGAGGCAAGCTAACAGGTGGAGCAGATTGGAGCATGTGTTTTGTATGATCTGAGCTTGTGTAGTGTGTAATAATTTGAGATTGTACTGAGAGCTTGTGAGGAGTTTGTACAATGATTGTTACATGATCTCTATCATTATAATATATAGATAGTTGGGGGTTTTCAACTTTAAGCTTTCCCATAAATATTGTGTTTATATGTGTGATTGTTTATGGTTTTAATGTGCGCATGCGATTGTTTATATTTCCGCAAATTGATGATCAATAGTAGAAGAGGTTATGTATTATGCATGAAGCTCAACTAGTGTGTGATCAGGATAATCTCGGTGAATAATTTAACAGTTATTCAAATTTCTACACTCGATCTCCTTGATTTCGTTTACCAGCAACCACTAGAAGGGAGCTTCAACCCCCTTGATCTGATCACCAACTACTACTGGCAGGAAGCTTCAACTTCCTTACTGAAGACTCCAACCCTCATTACCATCTGTGGACCACGTTTCATAAATTTTCACACTAGATCCACCTGCTTTAATACATCATAGCTTTTATATCAACTTAAGCCAAGACTTACATAAATCAAACAAAACAATGAGATCGTTGTAACCAAAACACGGAACTGAACTCATAGTACTACATCAACACACAAAATGAATTGCAACCTTGATCATTCATATGCCAAATTGTATACACGACTTCACTTAAGGAAACCTCCATGTATACATGTTTTTCTATTAAGAAATTTGTGTATAGATCTTAATATATATATATATAATAAAAATATTTTGAATCGGCCTCAGAGTTGACTAGAGTTATTCTGAACATATACTATTAGCTCACGTAACCCTCATACAATTAGTAACATCAATAATATTTTCAATCAATCATGTAACCAAATTCAACTTCATCATTCAACCAGTTCTACTACAGACATTATCATTCAACTCAGATCAACATGAATACATCATTGACAAACACGAGAGATACAACACTGATCAAGTTGATCAGTCTTTTATAAACAGAAACCCTTCCTTTATATACGCGACTTTTATGAAACGAACGTGCATGTATGCAAGACTTTACCGAGACCAACATGCGTACAAATCTGCAATTTTTGACCTAAAATTGCACAACTCTTCAGAACTTTAGAAAGACCCAGATCATAATATTTAGAGATAAAAACATTTGTCAATACTTATATCTAGTCAATCCATGAGCTTATCATACAATGTAAATTCATTTCAGGTCTCATGATCCTGATCCATCATTGTATTCATCAGTGCATAATTATTTCATATTTATATTTCAACTATGGCCCTTACAATGCAAATATACTTTATATTGAAATATTCATAAAAAACGCTTTCATATGCACACATTAACACTTTTATCTTCTTCTCCTTATATAGTTTGAACCTTAGCCAATACCATGAACCAAAGCCACACTAATGTTGGTGGTAATCTTGGACAGGATCAAATAATAGTTAGTGTGCTCAATATTGTGGGCTAATACCATGGTAAAGACCCTTAGTATTATTAAATTAGTGCACTAGCATGTATGTGACTTTTCTTCTTTCTACCCATGTGTATACATGACTTGGCCTTGACGAACCTGCATATATTTCTTCAAATATTCACCTTTACCAAACTTCTGATTCTGACCTGCAAACCTTGACCCATCATTTTGTCATTATGTCACGTTTGAACTCATCCAGTTAACATATACTTGTTCTACTACAAGTGGGTTTCCATCAAGGAGAACACATGCATCATACTACCAACAGATGTAGTATGGCAACAACCTTTGGATTATGAACATATCCCATTTAACTGCAAACGCTTCCATGAGTATGTACATATATATAAATATTTTCCTCTAAACCAAGCGAAAATTGGGGAATCTTGGGCGACAAAAGTAGGAGGCCAACCAAGGATAGATGAAGATGGGCTCCAGGAAGTATCCAACAAGAAAAATACGACATCAAAGAAAACTCATCCCAATGTGTAGCATCGGGAGCAAAGGAATGTTTCCCCTTGAAATAGATTTAGTGTTCTCTGGGAGCAAGGGGAAACTCAGAAGAAGGCAGAAAAAGGAAAACAAGCGGAGATATTGGCTAAGGTGCTACCAAAATCAAATCCCATGCCTAAACGTGGAAGGCACCAGAGGAGTTGGTGGAAAAAGAGGGGAAATATGGAGATAGATGGGGCAAAAGAATATTTAAGCACAGACAAACAAGTTTTGGAAAGACTATTGAATGAATGGAAAAACTTGAATGAGAGATTTATCCCCGATGACCAAAAAAGGCTATATTGAGAGACCTTTAAGTAGTATCATGCCAAGCAGAGTCAGAAACCCTCAAATCCACCAGATCCACTGGGTTCGCAATCGGGCAGGGCAGTAGACCCTAGAGGACTAGTAAAGGCAGGAAGAAAAGAGGGAGGAAAAACCTACAAGAATCTATATAAATGGTGGGGGGAATGCTAGTAAACTTGAGAAGGGTGGTACTGATATCAGCAGTCTTCCACCAACTTAATAAGCCTTATCAATGATTTTTCTCTCCTTGAATGTAAGGGGCCTCAATAACAGAGGCAAGCAAAGATACCTAAGAGAAATAATGAAGCAAGAAAAGCCCAGTATAGTATTGATAGAGGAAACCAAGGTCTCAGAAGCGAGACTAAAAGAGATAACCAGAAATATGGAACCATCGTATGAAGTAATGGCCCTAGATGCACGAGGAAATTTTGGAGGAGTATCAATACTTTGGAATCCAATAGAAATAATTTTTTTCCAATGGATGATTATGCCCTGAATCATCTCGGGGAGATTTTGACATATAGGCACAAGGGATTAGGCTATAATAACTGTTGTCTATGGCCCCAACATTCCAGGAGAGAAATCAACCTTCCTTAAGAGCATCGGAAGGCTAAAGCAACTTTTCCAGGAGGAGTTGTGGATAGTTGGAGGTGACTTCAACCTCCTTATGTCTCTAGAGGAGAAAAAAGGAGGCATCCATAGATAAGATCCAAAGATGGAATCATTATGGGATCTCATTACAGATCTAAAATTAGTTGACATTCCTTCCCACAATGGGATATATATGTGGAAAAATAAGAGAAGGGGTCAAAACCAAGTGGCCAACCGATTAGATACATTTCTAGTGTCAGAGGGGCTTATATCAAGAGTTGACTTCTTTGAAGTGGAAATCCTCCCATGCATGGGATTGAACCATTGGTTGATTCGTCTGGAGATGGATCTAAAGCTAGCGCAAAGGAATCGTCCATTTCAATTCGAATCATTTTGGCTTCGCAACTCGAATTTTCTGGGTAAAGTAGAAAATTGGTGGAAGAAGAGTGTGGCATAGGGAAGGAACTGCATGCATACCTTCCAACTACGGCTTAAGGCGCTCAAACATCAAATACAAAAGTGGAATAAGTTGGAGTTCGGACACATAATGAAAGAACAACTCAACCTTCAAAATAAAATTCAAGATATCCAACAAAGGATGATCACGGAAGGTCACTCAGAAAATCTGATAATCGAAGAAGGAAGGATTCTCATGCAAATGGAGGAAAGGAGAAAAAAAGAGGAAATATTATGGAAGAAAAAATCATGGGTTTAGTGGCTTTGTGAGGGGGAAAAGAACACTAGATTCTTCCACAAGGCCATGGTTCAACATTACCAGTAAAACTAGATCTTTTCCTTAAAATACCACACGGGTAATAGATGGTTTAACCATGATGAGATGGAAACCCTCTTGGTAGATAAATTCCAGAATCTACTCTCAGAGCCAAACTAAGACATAGTTGAGGATATTCAGAGAATAACCAGCCATATTCCTCATATGGTGAG
The DNA here is from genome assembly GCA_034641835.2 of Pinus albicaulis. Classification (NCBI taxonomy): domain Eukaryota; kingdom Viridiplantae; phylum Streptophyta; class Pinopsida; order Pinales; family Pinaceae; genus Pinus; species Pinus albicaulis. The sequence goes on along the minus strand of CM076582.1, from coordinate 1,625,749,041 downwards.
CAGAGATCAAAACATGGCCCTGATGCGAAAGGTCACTTTGGAGGAAGTGGAAGAAATTGTTAAGGATCTAGCTAGGAATAAAGCGTCTGAACCAGATGGATTCACGACAAAAATTTTCCAGGCCGCCTAGCACTTCATGGGGTAGGATATTCTTGAAGTAGTGGAGGACTCTTGTAGATCCCAAAAGGTAAATCAAGCTCTAAATTCTTCTTTTATTTCTCTTATTCCTAAATCGATGAATTTTGAAGACCCCCAAGGCTTCAGACCCTTTCAGCTATGTAATGTCATCTATAATATTATCTCCAATGCTATGTTAAAGAGACTTAAACCCCTTCTTTCTAACCTGATATCCCTTGAGAAAACGTGTTTTGTTCAAGGTCGCCAAATTCTTGATGGAATCATTACCACCCAAGAAGTTGTTCACTCCCTTAATCAAAGGAAAGAGAAAGGGATGTTGATAAAGCTAGATCTTTCTAAAGCCTATGACCGCCTCAACTGGCATTTCCTCCTAGCTATTCTGAAAGCATTTGGCTTTAACTCTCACTGGATTGACTAGATATACTCTATGATATCATCCCCAATTATATCCATCCTCCTGAATGGGTCCCTTCGATGTCTTTCAACCCCTTTAGAGGCATCCGTCAGGGTGATACTATTTCCCCTTTTATGTTCATTTTGGCAGCATAAGGTCTACGTAGATACATCAAATTTTCCATGCACTCGCGAGATATCAGTGGGATTTGATTGTGGGGCAATGATCTCCCTCTCACCCACCAGCAATTTGTTGATGAAATTATGTTGTTTTGTCTAGTATCCCTCAGAGAATCCAAAGCCATAAAAGGTATCCTTCAGGATTTTATGCAAGCCTCTGGTACTGTGATAAACAATGAGAGATATAATATATTTTTCTTTAGCACCCATGCCCCCTCCCAGGCCTTTCTAGCCAGAACCCTGTGGTTCTCTATTGGACCTTTTCCATCTAAGTATCTTGGGATACCTCTCATCCTTAACTCCCTTAGAACTTCATGTTGGAAAGACCTTATAGAGCATGTCTGAGCTAGACTACATCAATGGTCCTTGAGAGCTCTTAACATTGTAGGCTGAACAGTCCTTCTCAAGGTCATCCTTTAGTCGATCCCGATTTACCAGTTTTCTGGCCTCATGGCTCCAAAAACTTCTCGTTCTAATATGGTGGACATTTTCATAAAATTCCTATGGTGGGGGGCTCAGGAAGCTAAAAAATGGGCACCTTTGCCCCGAGATAAATTAACCAAAGCTAAGCTTCTGGAGGACTGGGACTTAGGGATCATTTTATCCTCAATCAGGTCATGGGAGAAATTTTTGGTAGAGATGGATTCAAGGGGGGCCTGACGTCTAGAAGAACACATGGATGAGAAAATACAAAGTGCCCTCATTTATATATGATATTATGCAGGTTCAAATCTTTCCCAAAGGGTCCACATTCTAGAATCTGGCAGTCATGAACAAAGATCTTATTCGGTCTCATACTTTCTGGGAAATCAAGGATGGAAGAAGGGCACTCTTTTGTCAAGACTCTTGGAAGCAACAACCAAAAATATTTTGTAGAAATTAGTATACACTAAGCATGCATACATCCAAATTCCCCTGATCTCACAATATTTAACTTCTTGCAAAATACAAAATCATTCCACTGTTAATCTTTTGCGGAAAATTAATTGCAAACACATGTGAAGCATAAAAAAAAACAATCGCACATAACACAGTTGTTTAACGGGAAAGCCTGAAGCTGAAAACCCACACTATCATATATTATGTATCATGGAGATCATGTAACAATCTCATACAAAGCTTAGTACATCAATCTCTCAGTACAATCAATCATCGCACACTAATAAGAAGAAATTTTCAAATCCATGCACTGATTTCTTGCCACCTTCTAGCCTGCCTCCACTGCGCAATCCCTGTTACATTGAAATTTGTCACCATGACATTTTAGTACTCCCTTAGAAGTCTACAACATCAAAGTTCCTAAAGTCAAGCCTTGAAATTAAGAGAAAAGCTCATAAAAGTCTTAAAAACACTTGTACCACACTTTCTCTTAACATTGCCTGCAGTGCCGCACTTTATTGCTCTAAATCATGTGGAGCTAAATGCACTTTACGTTTATTTAAAGTGCAGACCCCTGTAAAATATTGAAAAAGGTGCAAGTAAAATCTAGAAGCTCAGTTTGAGTCATTTTTGGAAGCTTCTAGAAACATTCTTGCGGTGGAAAGTCCGCTCTTTTTAGGTTCATGCATCCCATCCATTAAGGAGCTAACCCCTTAATGTAAGGAGCTAATCCCTTTGAAGGAGGATTCTATCCCTTCTTGTTTGGAGTTGTAACCTCCTCTCTTTCATCATAAAAAGAGCCATAGGGCAGCTTCAAAGGGCTACAATGGATGAGTTCAAGCTTTAGCATTGTTGGAGGTGAAATGTTGTTGGAACTTAGACCCTTTTAGCTAAGATTTTATGTGGGAAAGATTACATACCTGTATGTATCTCGATTGGAAGAGTTCAAAACTTGTCAGAGTAAAGGAAATGCATGTTCCGAATGATCCGGATTTATGCAGGAACGCAACAGAATAAACACATAACTATGAATACAGAGATGCAGTGGAAATAACACTTCATTTCATTAATATCAAAGAACTGAAATTTGCTTACAAACAGAATGTAAATAAAACTAGCTAGGGCGCTGGTAGTTATCTCTGAGAAGAGATGTGGCGGCCATAGGCCTTTGAACTGAGTTACAATGAGGCTCGAGGGCCTATTTATTATTGAGAAACAATGGAGAACTCTAAACATCCAAAAACCTAACCCTAGGAGATGAAGCGCCAAAACTATGGGCCCCGTTTGGGCAAATTGGTGTTTCAACTTCCTAGGGACATAACTTTGGCATATTATATCTGTTTGATGCACATGATACATCATTATAAATATCTATCTGAGGACTACAAATTTCACCATGAATATCCTTTTTGAAATGGAATGATATTAGTTGGAGGCGCGATGCCCAAAAAACGTCGTTTAGGGCCTCAAAACGGCTCCGGAAGTTCAAGACCCGAAAAACTCCTAAAAATAGTAAGTTGTGCCGAAACTGAAAAACTGAAAGAGACAATGGTGGGGCCCCAAGTGGAATAGGTGGGTGGCCACCAATATCCACCTGGATCACCAGACCCTAGGAAGGCCTGTATGACATCAAGGCGAACACGGTTGTAAGGCTCTTCTTATTTAAGTTAATAGGAATGAATATTGTTTTCGCAATGGGCTATTTAATTGATTATCTCATTTCATGAATTCCTTGATCATCTTGATAGATGTTTGATTCATAAATTGATTTATTATACATGTGATTTTGATATTTTCTTGTGTTTGTGACTGCAGATCCTTGACAACGATTTTCTTCAAGCCACTGGAAAGAAGATCAGTGTTGGACTACAAGTAGGTTTCTAAACCCTGTTATAATTAATTCCATGTCAAACAATATCTAGAGAAAATGGTTTTTATTTGTACGTTTGTTGCTAGCTGTCCGTAGGACACTTGGGAGGTCTGTCTTGTCCGCAAGAACGACTTATCCGTCCAACAAAATGGTGACTCCACTGGGGAATGGATCTTGAACTTTCGATTTCTTTTACTTTTGACTTATGAATTTATTTTTTCTGATTTTGATTGATTTATATTGGCTTGGGTAGTTTATCCCTGTAGAATCCCTGAGAAATGATTGAGAGTTTTTATTTTTTCTTTAGTTTTCTGGTGTCCGCTCTTTTCTTTATAGACAGTGCGGGCAGATCCGCACTTTTCCTGTACCCATAGTGCGGGACTGCACTGGTTTGCACTGAATCCTGTGGACCCTGTGAAAAATTTTGAAAAATATTAAAATCCTCTTTTCTGGATTATTTTGTTAGATTCTCAGTGAATACCCAGACCTATATCTTCTGTCAGGAAGCCTTGGTTAAGAGTTTATTTCAACACTTTTAGTTTTGAATGATTTTCTGAAAGATCTACATGTTATAATGATTTTTGCTTTGTCTTTATCCCGCTCAAAGATTAGAAACCTTGGTATACATTTAGATCACTGGTATTTCCTTGCTTTCTTGATGAGTCTCACATCATAGCAGAAATTGTTTTATGAGATTTAGATCCCATTTTTCTCATTTGCAAATCTTTAAAAAAAAATTGTTAATAAGTTTGAAATTTCACTTAAAAAACCAAAATTGGATGTTTTTGAGTTCTTGTTGATCCAAGAAAAGAATTTCGTAGTTAGATTACAAGCTAAGCAAGACATCCTCAAAATATTTAAAGTTTTAATTCAGATTTACTCTTTAGAATTTTTAGATCTCAAAAATAATGTTTTTAGTTCTGAAAATTATTTCTAGAAATTGTAGTGTTCTTTTGAAGAAAAACTTGGTTTGTAGTTTCGATCTTGAATAAAAGGGATTTCTTATTGAGCAATAGATCATTTTGAGTCCTCATTAAATTTATTCTTGTTTGAAGGAAAGATTTGTTTTTAAAAGATTTATTTTCTCAACTCTTCCTTTAGATAGAATTCATTGAAAGAACAAGAATTGTTTCTCATAATAGATGCATTTTAGTGTGTTTTGAGTTGGGTCACTGCATATCATCAGTTTCACTTTCGCACCTATTGTCCTAAGAAACAAATTTTTAAAATCAACGCTTAAATTAAAATCAATCTAGTAATTTTTATATTTCTAGGGCTCTTTTCACCAATATAGCTTAGGCTAGTGTCTTGGAGTAGGGAGTAATTAACTCTCCAAGACAATTAAAACCAACAAGTAGTTGATCTTGCGGTAGGAAAAAATTCCAATAATCGCTTGTATGCTCTGGGAAGATCCTCTTAAAGGAGTCAAGCACGAGGTCATATCTGAACCACTGGGATAATCAATTCTATCTCATTGGGAATGATAGAGGATATTCGCGTATTAACAACGGTAAACCTCAGATAGACCATTGTCGAGGAGCTTGGGGTCACTTGTCAGTATACCTTGGATTATTTCAGGGAGCCTTCAAGGGGATTGAGCTTTGTTACTCTGCCATTGCGTGTATGTCAGATCGTAGATTGTTCCCCCAGGTATATTAGTTCATGTTGGTAACCATAGTGACCATAATATTTACGGTTTTTTCCTAAGGTGACGGTGGAGGAAAGATCCCACTGTACCTGGAGTAAATGTCGACTAGACTCACTTGGACTCTCCAGAGGGTTATCTTCACTCGAGATGGTTTAAGTGGAGAGACTTGCACCGGTCTGTTTCATTAAGCAGGTTGTCGGGGTAACTGTTCCAACCGCCCTTTCTACATTAAAATACTACGATGTTGGATTTCATCACCAAAAAGTGTTTTTAGTGTGGGAAGTTACTGTTTGTGTGTGGTTTGATCTCCTAGATTTTTAGGCCTGTGATTCATTTTTTTGTTTCCTTAGTGACTCTAGGAGTTTTCATTGAAATTTTATTTGATTGCGTGTGATTAATAATTTTTAATCGTGGCTGAATTACAAAGACAATCGCATAGACTCTAGGGGAAGCCCCCTGAGTATACACCAAGCCAACTTGAAGGGCTGCGAGCTCTAGTATCGCCTAGTGACAGTAGAATTAGATCAACAGAAACAGGAGAGTCAACTATAATTATTCATCCTGATTATCAATCACAAACAACAGAGCATATTGAAGAGCCAATTTCAGTTTCCGAAGTTACTGGTAGTATTTCTCCTTCCAGTGAATTAGCTGAAGAGCCTGAAATTTCTGAGCGTGACACTGAACCTGCTATATTGGAACCATCTTCAGGATTTGTTACTCCAACTTCTAGTGATCCTGGTTCACCTAGGGTAAGACATCGCATTACTGAAAATCTTCCTTCTGACCTCATATCTATTGAAGAACTTGTCGGTCCAGACAAAGACGTAACTCTTCCCGAAACCCAACAAAATTTGAATCTTAGGGAGTGTGAATCAATATTATACAAACCTTTTAGAACTGACGCTTGGCATTTATCATTGACAGATTTTTTAGAAAACCCGGGTCTTAGTTTTTCACCACCCCGAATTCCTTTTCATCCTACTCCAAGAGGTTATTATCCTTCATCAATTATGTCAAGTGAGTCATCTATGTTTTCCCAATCTCCGGAAACATTTTTATACAGTGGTCCTTATGTTCCTTCGGGGTACCAGTCACTCTCTGGTACTTTCTCAGGAGCAACTCCTTGACCAACTGAACAAGTGTTATCATCTGGTACAAATGGAACTAAAACTGAAACGTTGAACGTGGAGCAAATTTTTATAATGTCTGGTAATATTCCAAATCCTCAACCTCAAGGTAGTCAGTTACTGTCTGGGGGGCAACCTTAAGGTAGTCAATTACCGCTTGGGGGACAACCTCAAGGAAGTCAGTTACCGCCTGGGGGGCAACCTCAAGGTAGTCAGTTACCACCTGGAGGGCAACCTCACGGTAATTTTTTACCAAGACAAACTATAGGACAATATTATTTACCTAGAGAACAACCTCAAGGACAGTACATACCTCAAGGTTATCAACCTCAAGGACAATACATACCTCAAGGTCAACCCCAGACTCAGTATATTCCTTAGGGTCCTTATCAACCCCAGATTCAGTACATGCCTCAAGGTTATCAACCTCAAGGTCGGTACCCAACTCAAGGTTTCCAACTTCCTTCCGGTCAACCATTATTACAAGGAGCTGGAAATTTACCAGTTAATTATCAACCCTACATTCAACCAGGTTATGGTCCTTCATATGCACAACCTTCCATGGGTCAATACCCCAGAATGAACATGGTGTGGAATCCATCTCAAATTCAACAGACTATGAAACCTAATGTGCAGTTACCTAATCAACCTGGACAACCTTTAGTTTCTGGTCCGACCCAACAACCTATCCAGCCTACTGTTCAAGTCCCTGCACCTGGTTCTGTGCAGTAGCCCGGGCCTAGTACACCTCAGACTCCACATCAAACTACTGTAGCTACTGCAACTTCTGTTCAACCTACAACACCTGTTTCTGGAGTATCTGTAGCTCCGGTTTCTTCTATCCCTGCATCAGTGAAAATCCTTCAAGTCTCTATGCCACAGTCAGGACCTACAATTCAGACTACGGTCCAGATGCCTACAGGACAAGCTAGTACTAGTACGATTGTCTCTATTCAACCACGGTTTACTTATCAACCGTACCATGGACAGTATCAATTTGGTTAGGCTACACAAAATTCAGTATATCAGTATCAGCCATACCCTGGGTATACTTATCAAGTACCTCAACAACCCCAGTATGATCTGGTTAATCCTGGTTACCCAGGAGGTTTCACGATTCCAAATGCACATCCAATTCCAGGGTATCTTGGATATCCTCCTCCTAAAACTAGTTTGATCACACAAGGTTATCAAGACCCTAGCCATTAGTTACTGTTGAGTCTCAAAAGTGTTTTCCATATTCATACATATTTCCATTATGTCATTACCATTTAGCTCTCATTTCATAACTATCTGACCTAAAACCCTACCTCAAGTAACTATTTTCATAAATATATGGGTTAGGATCCTTGTCTTCCAAAGTTATTTATTTTAGGTGTTTAAAGTGAATTTATGATTAGAAACTAGAAAATCAACATAGTTTCATATATCTATATATGTGTTATGAGTTTTGTGACATGTGTAGGTCAAAAGGAAGCTTCTAAAAGACCTTTATGTGGCCTCCCAAAACCAAATTCGAATTTGAGTGGAGAAGCTCATGGGATCATGAGAACATGTGTCTCATTTCATTTTTGTATTGAAACTCTTAGAAGATATGTGTCTCATTTCTTATTTGTATTGAAACTCTAAAAAGACATGTGTCTTATCATTTCCTATTTTGATTGTAACTCAAGAGATAGAGGGAGAGATTCATGGACTCTCATTAATGAGATACATTTTCATATTTTTGTATAAATAGGGGAAGCTTTTTCCTATCAAGGGTAGTGAAAAATAGGAGAAGAAGAGAAAGGATTAGAGAGTGTTTTGTAACAAAGCTTAAGATGGAATGGGATGTAGATTTGTGAGTTTATCAATAAAGAAGTTCTTTGATGTTGTTTTGATCACATCTTCAAGGAGCTAAGGATTACACCGAATTGGTAGCAGAGGGCCCCTGCTATTTGAGGAGGTTTTACATGTTTTCTAGATAAGTCATTTTCAATTCTGTTTTGTCATATTTCCTTTACTTAGATTGCTTTCTGAAATCATAGCTTTTAGCATTATTTTTCATGTCATTTTCTTAGACAAAGGATCCTCATGATATTACAGTTAGTCTCTTTCTCAAGCTCTTCCAATACATCTCTATTAAATGAATGGGATTCAATTGTGATATTCTGAGTTATTAGCATTTCATTTTCTGTTATTTAGTTAAAAATAAGATCCTCATTATACTGCAGTTAGTCTCTTTCAAAAGATTTTCCAATAAACCTCTAATTCACGAATGAGACTAAGTTGTAATATTGTGAGTTATTGGTTGTTTTGTTTCATAGATGATCCTTATCACATTATGATTAATCTCTTTCAAAAGCTCTTCCAATAAACCTCTAACTCATGAATGAGATTTAGTTGTAATGTTATAAGTTGTTTCAGCATTTCATAGGAGATCCTTACTACATTATAGTAATCTTTTTCTGAAGCTCTTCCAATAAACTTCTATCAAATGAATGAGATTTCACTATAATGTTTTAAGTTACTGTTTGTTTCAGCATTTCCTTTTATGTTTTAGGAGATCCTCATTGCATTAGAATTAATATTTTTCACAAGCTCTTCCAACAAATCTCTAACTAAATGAATCAGATTAAGTTTTAGTGTTTTGAGTTACTTTTCATTTCATGAATGTTCATTTAGAAGCCGTAATATCCATGGATTAGGACTCTGTATTTTCATCATTTTCTAGTTAGGAACAGAACTTGCAAATAAAATATGTTTTTAATTCATTTCGTTTTCTCCCTTTGGAAATAGATCTAACTTCATCTTTTTAGCATAGAGTAACATGCTAAGAATCAAACATAAAAACCCAAAAACATCAATAAAACACTAAAAACAACGAAGTAAGAAAAAGGGATACTTAGGCACATATAGTGCATCACACTTCATCAGTTTACTAGCCCTGGTCGATAATTTATGTTAGCAATTTAGGACACTAAATTGACTAAACAGTTACCATTCATAGAACCTTTATATTTACCAGATCTATCGCGCCTTACGAACGATCCCATTTTTTATCTTCCATATTGGTCGTCGATGCCTAACAAGCTGCCCAGTGATATTTCGAAATTTGAAGGTAAGTCGGGAGAGGACCCATCTAATCATGTTATGAATTATCACCTTTGGTGCGCATCCAATTCACTAATCGAAGATTCGATTCAATTGCGTCTTTTTCAGAGAACTCTCATTGGTCTAGTTGCAAAATGGTACATTGAGTTACCACACAGCTCTTTTAATAATTTTAATGCGCTAGCTACTGCTTTCTTAACCCATTTTCAGTTGCATGTCAGATACGACAACGTCACAGAATTGTTGACTTCATTAAAATAGTATATGTCTACGTACATATCAGATCACATTCATGAATGGAGACGTAGAAGGCATTTAGTGAAAGTCTTTATTCTGGGTCAAATTTTGGCTGAATGGTTTATTAAATCATTATTTCCCAAAATTACTGAAGATGAGGCCAAAGGAGGCGTTGTTACGGAAGAGCAAGTCATTGCTCAGGCTCAGTACCTTGACCTTGTATATACTCAGTCAGGTACTCTGTATGATAAAATCCCTGATTTACCAAGACTTGGTCAATTAACTGCAACTCCTTCTGGCTCTCATGCCGCTGATGGTGTAATTGGTTCTGTTAGCACTGGTAAAAGTAAGAAGATTTCTTCCAAGACCACTTCTCCTATTATCACTTTACTCGATTCACCCAAAGGAGATTCTTCCCTAGAAGCTTCTGTCGATATTGACATTGTAGAGTCATCTACAACCAAATCTAAAACTGGTGGTAAGAAGACAGGTAAGAATAAAAAGAAAAAATCTTCAAAAGAGAAAAATGATACAACTGAACCAACTGAAGAAAAATGCAAACCTCGATATCCTTGTCTCATCTGTGATCAGGATCATTTTACAAAAGAGTGCCCGCATAGAGCCGAGGTATCAAAATTCGTTAAGGGTTTGCCTATACTTGCTGTCTTGAAGGATCCATTTCCCGCTCAAGATAGTAACATGGTTGGATCTTCCTCCAATACGGTTGAGGATATCTTGATGGTTGCAACACGATTGCAAGATTATGGTAGTAAAAATACTGGTAAAGAAGCAGAAACATCCAATTCTGCATCAACTACATATCCCTCAGTTTCTGATCCATTACAGATCGATAAACAAAATCTTGACTTAGTGATTAAACCGCCTACAAAAGGTGTACTTTGTAAATCAGCTTTCAATCCACATGTGAGAGCTGCTAAGAATTACAATATTGTTGAAGATTTGGCAATTTCCCCTTCAAAAATGTCGGCTTTGGAAGTATTGCAATCATGCCCAGCCCAAAGATAATTGCTTTTGTCAGCCTTAGGAGCCGTAGCTCTCCAGGATTCGAACCTCATGATCTTCGATTTAGATAATTTTACACCCCGCCTACCCCATCAAATGGCTTTTCAGATTCCGGTAATAGTAAAAAACAAATGTATCTTTTGTACTGTTATTGATGAAGGGGCTTCTACGTGTATTATGTCGTTAAAATGTTGGAAATAACTTGGTTCTCCAACGATTAACCAATCACCAACTATTCTCAAAGCTTTTGACGGAAGAGGTTTCCAGCCATATGGTATCTTACAAGATCTACCAATAGAGGTTGAAGGCAAAATGGTTAATCTGGATGTGGAGGTGGTTGATGCCCCTCTAGATTACAACCTTCTCCTGGGTCACCGTTGGTCTTATGCCATGACTGCTGTTGTATCATCGATATTTCGTCTCATCATGTTTCCTCATAAAGGAAATATCGTTAAAATAGATCAGCTCTCATATTATTCATCCGACCCAGCCTCTACTGATAGCATCCAACATATCGGAAAATCAACTATCCCTTATAAGGATGTTGGAGTAGGTTTTCTTAAAGATTTGACTTTACTAGGAAAATTTTTCTCTGCCTGCTCTCAACATACAATTTCTTATTGCTAATATCAATATGATTACATCAAGTACTATTTCCTTTGATGATCCTTGGATAGTACCTTCAAAATCAGAATTGGATTCTTTCGATGGCCCGATGCCTTTAAATCCTTTTGAGTTAGCATATCAAAATGTACAGTCATTTTCTAATACTCCTTCAACTGAATCTGATCCAGTGAATGTGATCAATCAGGAATCATTTTCAATATCGAGCTCAGCTTCGACACCAATTCCAGATCCTGCTCAACAAATATTCAATACTGATGAACATATTCGTGAATTCTTGTCGATAGATGAGTTACCATGGGAAGATCTTCATCCGAAGGTCTTCGTTTTTACCTGATCTCAATCATTTTGAGAATGATTTTTCCTCCATTTTTACCACAGATTATGTCAAAGAACCTCAGTATCCTCTCTCACATTTTGATTCTGAATTGAATTTAGAAAATATTTTTACAACGGTTCCTCTTGACATTTCAGTAAAACCTGGAATTTTTGAAAACATTCATATAGGTGCTTCTTGTACGCCTGATGAAATCCAAGAATATAAAGCTCTATTTCAATAATTTCGCGAAATTTTTGCTTGGTCATATGAAGAAATGCCAGGAATCGATCCATCGATTGTTGTTCATGAAATTAAGACATAGCCAGATGCTAAACCCATTAGACAGAAATTATGTCAAATACATCCGAGAAAAGTTGTCACTATCAAAGCCGAAGTTGAAAAATTACTTTGCGCAGGTTTTATTTATCCAATTCCACTCACGGACTGGGTATCTAATATTGTTCCGGTCAATAAAACACAAGGAACAATACGAGTATGTATCGATTATAGGGATATAAATCGAACTTGTCCAAAGACAATTATCCAACCCCTTACATCGATCAAATTATTGATGATTTTGCTGGAAGTGAAATGTTCTCTTTCATGGATGGATTTTCCGGCTACAATCAAATCAACATACTCCCTGTAGATCAACCTAAAACATCTTTCATTTTTCCATGGGGAACTTTTGCTTATCGCAAACTACCTTTTTGCCTTAAGAACACTGGCACCACTTTTCAAAGGGCCATGTCTTATTCATTTCACGACATTAAGCACATTGTGCAGCCCTACCTCGATGATTTTCCTGCTCATTCTTCATGTAGAGCAAATCATATTACTCATTTACGAGCCATATTTATACGATGTAGGAATTATAAGATTCTTCTGAATCCTCACAAATTTGTTTTCTGCGTACAATCTGGACGATTATTTGGATTTATTGTCTCAAAGGCAAGCATTCGTGTCGACCCGTCGAAGGTTGAGGCAATCATCAATTTACCTCCTCCTTCTACTCTTCGCCAACTCCAAACTTTGTAAGGGAAAGCAAAATTTTTACGTCGATTTATTCCTAAATATGCCGAGTTAACGAAAGGTTTCACTAGGTTGTTGAAACAGAATCTTCCTTTCTTTTGGAACGAGGTCGCTGATAGATCTTTTGATGCTCTAAAAAATGCATTGACCCATGCACCGTTATTGCATCCTCCCAAATACAACCAAGATTACATTTTGTAACTCACCGCTTCTGATTCCACGATAGGGATGGTTTTAGTTCAGGAAGATGAATTCCATGGTGAACAGGTGATTTACTATCTTAGTCGAAATTTGCATCCGACTGAGATCAAATATTCACATGTGGAGAAATTGGCCTTGGCAGCTGTTCAAGTTGTCCAACGTTTTCGTCACTACATACTTTTACGCAAAACGACAGTGATCTCTGATTATAACCCTATGATGTACATTTTGACCAAAAAATTGCTAGGGGGCGAATACTCTAAATGGATTGTTATCCTGCAGGAGTTTGATTTGGAGTTTGAAAATTCCAAATCAAAGAAATCATTGATATTTGCTGAACTTATGTGTGATTTCCCACGTACTAATACAGAAACTATGGCGGAACAACCAATCGCGGATGAATCCTTGTTTGTTATTAGTACTGTTGATCCTTGGTATGGAGATATTATTGTTTATCTTCAAACCCAATATTTTCGGCCTGAGCTTTCACAGTCGCAACGATGAAAAATACGTTTCTAGTCTCAACAATATCATATTGTTGGTGACACACTATACCGTCGTGGTGCGGACTCAGTTTTTTGACGTTGTCTAACCCATGAAGAAGCCGAAAAGGTTTTAAATGACTGTCACTCTGGAGCCTGTGGCAGTCATATGTCTGGGTATGCCACAACCCAAAAGATATTGCGCGCAGGTTATTTCTGGCAGTCCTTATTTAAAGATTGTATTTACGTGGTTCGAAAATGTCATAATTGTCAAATATTCGATCGAAAAATGCGTGCACCACCTGCTCCTCTTCACCCTATAATTGTTTTCCGTCCTTTTGAAAAATGGGGCATTGACTTCATTACATGTAACCCTCACTCGGCCGGGGGGCATGGGTACATTATTCTAGCAGTAGATTATTTTACCAAATGGGCCGAGGCGATGCCTACATTTGCGGCAGATGGAAAAACTGCAGCTACTTTCGTATTCAATCATGTGATTGCTCGTTTCGGTGTACCCCAAGCGATAATTACTGATCACGGGAGCCATTTTCGGAATAACATGATGACCGAGTTAACAGACCAACTTGGCCTGTGCCATGACAGTTCTACACCATATTATCCGTAGGCTAATGGTTTAGTTGAAGCAATTAATAAAGTTTTAGTCACCATGATCAAACGAATCATTGGAATTCATAAGTCGAATTGGCATACCATGCTCTTTTCAACATTATGGGCATATCGAACCTCAGCAAAAACATCGACAGGTTTTACCCCTTTTCAACTAGTTTACGGTTTAGAAGCGGTATTACCCATTGAATGCGAGATACCGTCACTCCAACTAGCCATAGAGTTACTACCAGCCACTTCTGAAGAGGAGAAACGTTTTTTATACTTGGCTCAATTAGATGAGAATTGGCGCACCGCTGCATTAGCTACCAAGACTCATGCAAAAAGAATGAAAGCTCAGTATGATAGAAGTGTTACCCCTCGTAATTGTTCAGAAGGAGACCTAGTTTTGATTTATGATCAAGCCAACGATAAACTAGGGGTTGGAAAATTTGAACCCATGTGGCATGGTCCTTATATTGTCAAGCAACAGCTTGCAAAAGGGGCCTATGAATTGATTGATTTTGACGGGGTCTCTTTAGGTAAATCCAGAAATGGACTTTATCTGAAGAGATATTACGCTTGATTTTTGTGTGGAGATCTTCTCTGTATATTAGTTACTTTCTAGCTGGTGTGCTATAGATTAGAAACGTGTGCCTAGCTTAAGTGTGCTCTTGTTACTATTCCTGTTTATCTAGATACTTTTGATATCGCAGATGTCGACGTCCTTTCAAGCATATATTGGTTTTGCTAATGGCGCTTGTCGTAGTACATGGAACATCTCTTCCACAACTTGGGTTATTTATTCACCCTTGACGAGTTATTATCGATGCATGGGGTAAGCCTCGGTCAAACAACGAAGAATATTGCTGAATATAGTGCAGTTATTGAATTATTGTCGGAATCCATTTCATTTGGAATTCGGAGTTTGATTGTTAGGTTAGATTTTGAACTCGTTATATTACAGTTAAATCGAGTATATGCCATTAGAAACCCAGTATTATTAAGATTATTTTTAAGGGTTCGTCTCTTAGAACGAGAGTTCGATTATATTGAGTATCAACATATTCCAAGAAATTTAAACACATTAGCAGATGCAATAGCTTCTAGTGTTATAAACATACATTTTCAATAACAAAATAGTAAATCAACATTCAATAACATGATTGAACAGGTAACTGGAAATAATAGTATATCATAGTATAGATGTAGTGTTCAAAAAATACTACATCGTCTTCGATCATAGGTTCAAAACGCATTATGATCAGAAAAAAGTGATACAAAAAAAATGAGTCTACAATTCAATCATCCACTATCTGTGGTGATGATCATGATAATACACTACTACTCGTGCCACCCTATTCAAAAATCTCCTAAATGGTCCAGGAACACTAATGAAGTATCTCTGTAGACGGAGTGGGATGTCATCTATGGTAGTCTCAGGAATATCCATCGTGAGCCACTCAAAATGGTGTTCTAAATCAGTCAGGATCTCTGCAGTCTGATCCTGTGGGGGTGGTGGTGCTGCTGTTGCATCCCTTTGCCTTCAGTAAAAGGGGCAAAGAATGGTTGGTCGACTTGGACCCACATCTGCATTTGAAATTTTTCTTATCAGTTTTGGATGATTTAAAAAAAAAAAAAAAATTAGAAATTAGAACATGCCAAAAAAAAAATTTTACCTGACTCATCCCACTGAGCTCCTGGAGGAAGTACCATATCTCGGTCACCGTAGAAATCCATGCCCGCATAAGGAAAATCCTCTATCACAAAAAGTTGGCGTTCTAGCCAACGAAAATAAGTCGATGGAAATCGAACAATCTCCCCACCCTCGCTTTGGCGGGCCATCAAAGCAACCCATCGAACCATATAAGGCTCTCAAGGTCTGCCAGCATCAACAGGAATGTGTTGTGGGGCTAACATAGGGATCCTGTGTAGAGCAAAGGTAACTACGATAGATCCATATCTGAAGTTGTTTAACTTCCCATTCTTTGCTCTGGTAAGTTGGCCTTTCACATTTGCCAACATTGCCTCGCACCAGTTGAATATGGTGCCTCAGAAACAATCTACTGCAATCCACATTTGAGATCCAGTAGCTACATGCAAAGCTACAGTTCTGCACAATTTGACAACGGTAAAAGCAATCACTTTTAACTCGGGACGGATGATAGTTTTAATGTCAATCCATTTTTTCTCTAGGATTGGCTTCATCATTACAAAACTCTAATTGCAGGTTGGCAACAGAATAGCCACCTGGCCTAGCCCCAAATAGAGATAGTGGTTCACCTCTCCTAGACAAACCAGTCAAAAAATATATGTCCTCTAGCTCAATTTCGAGCCGGTGACCTCCGATCATGAAACACTGGTCCTGAATGTCCCACTTGCTTACCAAACAAGTGAGAAGATCTACTTGAGCTCTCATGCCACTGATAGCCCAAAATTTGAAAAGCCCGCATGCTCTTAAAACTTGCAAAGTAGTTTGATGAATCATTGTTGCTTCATCTACCTCCTCATGTTCCCATTCTCTCCAAATGAGCATTGTAGATATCCTACAATTAGTAAAATGAAGGATTAGAATCATTTTAAAACAAAAAAATTGGGTAATTTAGGAGGAAAATATGTTTTTAAATTCGTTACGGCGCCCCCGCACTTTATGCTCAGAGACAGTGTGTAGCTCCACACGGCCTCCATGTTAAAAGTGCGGGGCCCCAACATTTCCCTTTGTGAGAAAATGTCGGGGTCCGCAAGTGCCTAGTGTCTTGCCTGCGGACCCCCGAGGGCAGATTTTTAAACCTATTTTCCTCCCAAAAATGAAATTTTGACCCTAATTTAAGAAAATGAACAGATGAAAAGCAAGAGAAAGAAGTTGTGGATTACCTGGAGCAGACGGTTTTCGATTCCAACAATCAGTTTGTCTAGAATCTTCTCCGAAGCGTTTTTTGCCAAAAGCTCTAAAATATTCACTCCAAATTTAAACGGTAAAAATGAACTTGAAAAACTCATTTTTATAAGTTTTTGCAAATAAATGAATTTTAAATTTGTTTATTTTTCACTTTAAAAAGATGATTTTTCAAAATATATTTATTATTGAAACATGTATGTTTAATTTTTTGAGTTTTTTGTGCAGAATACCGAATTTTTTAAGCAAAATGATCATTTTTGATGAAGAGTATACTTTTATCACTTTTTCGGGCTCTTTAAAATTTACGAAAAAGCAAAACCATGGAATCCTCTTTTAAGCCCTTTTCAGACTCTCCAAAAATGAAAATATTTCCGATTACTTGACTATTCGAACTCGTTAAAGTAAATGAACGGTCATCCCTTCAGTATAAGTTTATCCCTTTTCCGGACTGAAATGGACTATTTACGAAAAAGGTATACGTTGACTAATCATGGTCAATAGAGTTCTCTCTTGCATTATTTTAACCTTTTTTAGGCCTGAGAGACTAAAATTACGAAAAATTACACCCATGGAGTTTTCTTAAGTTTTTTCTTCTGACTCCCTAAAAATGAAAAACACCGAGTTTCTCCTATACTGGACTTGTTAAAATTTAACAGTAAATGACCTGTCGATTACAAACAGGAACGGACCACTCCTTCTTAGGGTTTGATTTTAAACTAAGTTAGACTCATCCGAAGGATGAGCTTATAAACAAGAAAATGTTATTCTCCTCAAGCTTGTCAAAAATAAAGAGGTACTTGCCAGAAATGGTGGGGGGAAAGAGAGAAAACAGATTCATTTGTTACACTTTGATTTGTAAAAACATTACACTACTCTTGAACATGACACTTTTTGTCACACTTCTACCTGGGTTGGGAAATCATTTGCCTATCAGTTAATCAAACCATATTGAAGGTCCTCAGCCGGTTTCTGGGTATTAGCTTAGGGAAACTGTCACCAAACCATCTGCAGTGTCATTATGTGTTCAAGAGGATATTCAAACAAACCATTTATCTGCAAACATTTGTCTCCATTCGCGTTGACCATCCCTGAGTCAGCCCTTGCAAAAAATTTCTTCAAAACTTGATCTATGGTTTTGTGTCATGAGCTTGCTTACGACGGATCACTTTCTATCGATGATAGCTCATCATCTAGGAAGTTGATCTAGAATCCGTCAGTACCTTGAAATCTGCATGCCTTAATGGCAAGTTTCTTGCCTTCGACGACAGGTTGCATCATTGACCTTCGATCGAACGATTCCGTGAAATGTTCGACTTCAGATCACTTATTCACATTTCATGGATTGTACTGAGTACTTTGAGAACCATTTTTATTATTGATGGTTTCTCTCACACTTGTTAACAGTTCACATCATTGACTGGTAATCAAGTGGTTTCTACCATGTTCGACTTCAACACATTTAATCGCATGGATAGAATCGTACTAGTTCAGGAAGCAGAAATCAAGACCCTGGATCTAATTTCCACCATCTAGGCTGTGAGGAGTTTTATTATTCATTATGCAGTAGACTATTCATTACAGATGGTTGCATCCATGCTGTGTCTACACTATTGATGTAATATTAAAATCATTTCTGTATCAGAACAAGTTTATTCAGTTTTCTAGTTAGTTTTGGTCTAAGTATGGGAATGCCTACCTCAGTGATGATATATATCCATATATATGTTTTGCATTGAATGTTTTTACAAGGTCCTGACTGGGGTGTCCACAGGCTAATCCTTGAAATGATAAAGCACATCACTCTTCGAATACTCTCAGATTTCACACTTTAGGGGGCAATTTGTTACACTGAAATTTGTCACCATGACATTTTAGTACTCCCTTAGAAGTCTACAACATAAAAGTTCCTAAATTCAAGCCTTGAAATTAAGAGAAAAGCTCATAAAAGCCTTAAAAACACTTGTACCGCACTTTCTCTTAACATTTCCTGTGGTGCCGCACTTTATTGCTCTAAATCATGCGAAGCTAAATGCACTTTCTATTTATTAAAAGTGAGGACCCCTGTAAAAGATTAAAAAAGGTGCAAGTAAAATCTAGAAGCTCAGTTTGAGTCATTTTTGGAAGCTTCTAGAAACATTCCTGCAGTGGAAAGTCCACTCTTTTCAGGGTCATGCATCCCATCCATTAAGGAGCTAACCCCTTGATGTAAGGAGCTAATCCCTTTGAAGGAGGATTCTATCCCTTTTTGTTTGGAGCTGTAACCTCCTCTCTTTCACTATAAAAAGATGCATAGGGCAGCCTCAAAGGGTTACAATGGATGAGTTCAAGCTTTAGTATTGTTGGAGGTGAAATGTTGTTGGAACTTAGACCCTTTTAGCTAATATTTTATGTGGGAAAGATTACATACCTGTATGTATCTCGATTGGAAGAGTTCAAGGCTTGTCAGAGTAAAGGAAACGCCTATTCCGGACCCTAGGAAGGCCTGTATGACATCAAGGTAGACATGGTTGTAAGGATCTTCTTATTTAAGTTAATACGAATGAATATTGTTTTCTCAATGGGCTATTTAATTGATTATCTCATTTCATGAATTCCTTGATCATCTGGATAGATGTTTCATACATAAATTGATTTATTATACAAGTGCTTTTGATCTTTTCTTGTGTTTGTGACTACAGATCCTTGACGACGATTTTCTTCAAGTCACTGGAAATAAGATCAGCGCTGGACTACAAGTAGATTTCTAAACCCTGTTATAATTAATTCCATGTCAAACAATATCTAGAGAAAATGGTTTTTATTTGTCCGTTTGTTGCTAGCTGTCCGTAGGACACTTGGGAGGCCTGTCTTGTCCGCAAGAACGACTTATCCGTCCAAAAATCCCTGCTGAAGAATAGCTCTGAATGAATTCGAATTACCCTTGCCTTGACTGTGTAATACTTATTGGCAACTCCAATGTGTGTGTGATGCAATCAATGCATCACTATATTCACAACAGATATTCCATCTTGCCATTTCACCTATCTCTCCACTGGGTCTCCACTGGAACTGACATGCACTGTAGTTAACTGTTGTATTGTTCAGTTGATTAATGAGTTATTATTTTGTGAATTAATTAACTAATTAATTCACCCCACTCTCACTAGTGTATCATTCAATTATACTAGATACAACTAGCTCAACTGAGTCTAACTAAGTTAAACTGAATACAACTCCATGAACTACTCTTCCAACTTTGTCATAACTTTGCCACTTCAGTTCTAACTGAGTCCTCCATGCATGAACCACCAGTAAACCCTAGGAATTGCGTAATTCCTTCAGCCCACTGATTTGCCAAATCTGTGCACTGAAATTAAGTGCTCCAAGAGAATAAGTTGTTGTTTATTGTCAGATTATTATTAAGAGCTAATAATAATCGACACTTCTATTTTTAGATCGACAATTTATAAATAGACTTCGCCTAATATTATAAAAATGGAATTTCATCTATTTTTCCAACTTGATCAACCATCCACAAATAGCATCCTGCAACTTCTGAAATATGATCACCATGTCTAAAAATAGACTTGCGCCAAAAATAGCATGCGGGCCCACTCAGTGAAGGAAACTCTTTTCACTAAGATCATCATCTTGTTGCATCTCAACATATTTGATTGACAATATCTATAAAATATTTTTCTATATACCAATGCCAGACAATGTATAACAGTGGCACAATTTTGGAAAGAAGAGAAACATACTTCATGGTGACAATAGAAGGACATACAAGACTGGAAGGACCCCCTTGCATCAATCGAATGGGCGGAATACAAAAAAGAGCTTGCATCGTGAAAGATTGAAACCAGAGAGGGGTCACGTATCTTAAGGTGGGGGTATGAGTCGAGAGGAATGTTTTCAATAAAATAAGCTTACAGGTTAGTTGCAGATGATCATCAGGAGCAAGGGAACCCGATATGGAGGAAAATATGGATTGGTAAAATGTGGTCGAAAGTAGCATAATTCCTCTGGCTGGTATGCCAAAAACATATCTTAGCATGGGACCAACTCCAAAAAATAGGGATTCAAGGCCCGACGAAGTGCTACTTGTGTGACAGAAATACATAAAACATGGAACACATCCTCAACTCATGTCCCTTTGTGGAGTAGATGTTGAGAAACACAAAACAAATTTTTCGAAGATTGGACAGAGACGCTACTAGCATCGCAATGTCCATCGAAGTATGGAGGTGAGGGATATCCTCAAGTCCAGTTCTAAACATGGCATGGAACCTGGCTCTGGGCTTTCTATTATGGAAAATCTGGAAAGTTAGAAACAAAAGGACATTCAAATAAAAAAACATACCCCATGAGGGAACATGGAAAGGGATCATCCAAAACATAAGGGAAACCATTTTATTGGAAAGGTGGCATCCAGATGATTGGAAAGTAACGTTGCGGGAAGCAAGGATCCTGGCGGCCTTAAATATTTCCCCCAAAATTTTGGCCGGGGAGTCATGGAAATATCCACTTCCCCCTTTCTCCTCGCCAACCAAGTTTAGGCCCCCTCAAGCAAGGTTTCTAAAGTTGAACTTCGATGGAATGCCGAAAGGGAATCTCGGTGTTGCAACATTGGGGGTTTTTTCATAAATTCCCAGTGTCATATTCTCCTTATTTATGCAGCAGACTGTGGATTTTCCATGAAAAATGAAGTCGAATTGCACTTAATTAAGCATGGGCTCCTTATAGCTCGATGAGAAGAAATTAAAAATTGGAAATAGAAGGTGACTCCATAATGGTTATCGAAATTATCAAGAAACTGAATCGGGAAAACAAGTGGGAAAATATCAATAAGGGTTGGAGGACAACTAGGCTTATCTAGAAGATCAACGAAATCTTGTCCTTCTTTGAATACATAATCCCATCTCATGTTCTTAGATAGGGAAATAAGAAAACATGTTTTCTAGCCAATTGGGGTTGACATCACTAGGGAGAGTCCATAGCTTCCCATTGGAGGAACATCAGACTCAGAGAGGACATGGAACCCCTTAATCCTATTATAGATTAGGATAGATTACAGGCCCATATTTAGGAGGAGAAAAGAATCTGAGTCCCCAATCATGGTGAGAGCAGGCATAATCAACGATTTTGTGATTTGAACAATGGACGAGTTGTCCGACATTAAAGAGGGGTGGTGGTATTACGCTACACTGATCATGCGAGAGTACAAAGGAATTAATGGGGAGGAGATGCGGGGAGGTGATAGGTAAGACCACATGAAAGAGGATGGTGGTATGGTGGAGCTTGATACGGTGGCAGGAGGAGACAAGAATCTATCCTTCTGGCTTTCTTTCGATGGTGATTATTCGAGCATATCTCTAGAGCGGGAGAAAAACGAAGGATCGTTTATGGAGAAGGAGTTGTTGGACGCTTCTGAGTCGGCTTCTGAACCTCATGGCATGCGAGGCTTGGTATGTTATTTCTTCTAATTTATCCCTGGGTATGGTAATAGGTAGTTTCATTGATGATTGTAAAAGGGTCATGGGATGGCCAAATTCAGTTGGAACTGAATGGAGTTTGTGAAAGAGTCCAGGGAACGTAGTCATGTTTTTAAATTTGGAAATTTTCATCACAGTTTCTGTCAAATTTGGAATAATTATATCTCTAATGGGAATGGTCTTTAGTGTTGATGGGAGTCGGAGTAGGAGTATTGTTTTCTCTGCCGGTTGGGGTTAGGCATCAAAAGAAGATACAGGAAAACTAAGGCCAATTCCAAGGCCTCTGGCAGCAATTCGAAAAAGGGTGGTCAACGCATTAATGGGCAACGACTGTAGGAGGCTATGCAAGCTTATGATTTTGGCACATTGGCGGAGGTGAAGCATTTGATAAAAATGTGGGAGAAAAACCTGAATTGTTGGGGTAGCTGAGGAGGTTAAGGTGGAGGACTGGAAAGATCTAGTCTTAGATCTAGGCAACATTCAAGGATTCCTAACACAGTACAAGCAAACAGTGAATCTTGTTAGTGTTAGAATTTGCATTCTGCCATCAGTGATCAAAATCACTCTTTTCATATTCATTTTAGGGGTCCCACTCAAGAATCTTTTATCATTCCATTAGGTCATGCAAAAAATTGATTCACTAATGGTAGCCCTAGTCATAAAACCTCACTCTCCCTCAAAATTTCACATTTTCTAACCAACCTTCATGTCTTGCTATGAATAAAACAATTTTAAAAGCTTATTTCACTATGTCATTGTGTCATTCAAAGTCAACCATGGAGTCAGGTCATCCAAGGTCCCATTAGGTCAACTAGG
Organism: Pinus albicaulis; assembly: GCA_034641835.2. NCBI lineage: Eukaryota > Viridiplantae > Streptophyta > Pinopsida > Pinales > Pinaceae > Pinus > Pinus albicaulis. The sequence continues at coordinate 1,625,725,994 of CM076582.1, read as the reverse complement.
TTTTATTTTTCAAGGTTCATAACACAACATTTCATCTCAATAAGGTCAAAAAAGGTGTGAGAGTGACTCAAATAATACTTTCTCAATTATCTATAGAGTTATCATCATGTAAAAACGATTTTTAAAGATTGTAATTATGGTTTCAGAGTATGATTTTCATACCAAAATGTAATTTTATTCAAAACAGAGACGTAATTTATTTTTAATTGTTATGTAAATTTATGCTCATTATATGTAATAAGTTATGTCCCAAGCTGCCAACTCAAACTTCACATGCCAAACTGAAAGTGAAAGGTGCCAAACTCCAACAACATCATCCTGCAAAGAACAAAAAATCAAAGAAAAAGGGTAATCAACAATGTTTTCAAAAGGTGAAATGAAACATTAGAAAAGTGTGTTTTTAATCTAAATTCAAATTCACTCAAGTATTAAATACTTCTTGACATCAATTCAAATTCATTTGTCTCCTACAAACACCAAGCAAACACTCCAAGGGAGCAAAAGTTTGATTTTTTGGGTGAAATTGGAAAAAAACATAGTAGAGGGCGCATATCCTTAACAGAGGGTGCAAATCCTTAATAGAGGACGCAAATCCTTAAGCGAGGGCGCAAATGACACAGTGAGGGTGAAAATGACCATTTGTCGATATTTTTGAAATTTCTCTATAACTTTGACTCTACTTCAGAAAATCATGTTTCTACCTATGTAATTAATGATGGTAAATGTAATTATGTTATGGATAAGTTACCTAGGGGTAGATTCATTGGGTAAAAGTTATCATTGAGTCAAATGAATCAATTTGAATTTAATTAGGAATGAGTCACTTGGACCATCCTACACTTTAGCTTTCAATTCAGTATTTTGTGGATCTCTTCCTCACCTCATGGATTCGACCCCTAAGGATGAGTGAATGTTGTTTTGGATGTCCATTTGGTCCCTTTCTTCACTCTTATCAAGGGTTGGAATCATTTTGGATGTTAGCTTGTTGATTAAGGAACTATTTTACTCAGTTTGGCCAGTTAATAAAGAAGAGTTGCAACTATTTTTTGTGATACATGTGGTATGGTGTTTATCATCGTTTTTCCTTCAATTTCATTTGTTAGAATGTGTTGTATTCATGTTCATTACATCTCTATTGTATGATCTCTTTCAAGTTGATATGAAGAACACATGCTTGCTCATGCTCAGTTTAGGGAAAGATATCATAATTTGTCCATTTTCCTCTATTTAGGAAGAATATGTCTCCAATGCTCTTCCTAGATTTTCATCAGTATTAAAACCATCTCATTACAATCATCTTTAAAGTGCTAAGCATTATTCCTACCTTTCCCTAACCTAGCTCCCTTGACCTAATATCTTCATCCAGTGAAACCCAGCCCAATAAAATCAAAACAACCCATGCACTTATATCTATCCTAAAAACCCTAATTCCTCCAGCCCTCTTGGTTGTGACCTTGTGGAGAGAGCCCTCTCCGACTTGGTAGGGCTAGCTACCAAGTTAAAAGTTTGGTTTTTGGTTACCTCTATTGGGATTCCTTCTTCAGCCTTGGGATTCTGGCAGAGTGATAACATACTGGTGTCGTTGTCGGGGAGTGAAAGGACAAATTTTCCCTGGGTGTATGACAAATATTTATCGGAAACTGGTCCTTTGGATGAAAGGATCGAGTTTCATAATGTTGATTTCATAATTGCAGTGCCTCATAGTAGATCTGGCTTCTCGAAGAAAATATATTAGGTCTAACTCTGATCCATATCCGGTTTCTCCTGTCGAAGATCCTGAAAAAATCCTAAGGAAACAAAGATCTCAACCAGCTTCAAGTTCTTTGGATTATCCTCCTCAATTTTTGGTAAGATATTTCTCATTACCTTCTGATTTGGTAGCCATTCAAGGTTTAGTTTTTGATACCAAATTTGAGTTGTCACTGTTTAGAACCAAATCCGAGATTGACTTGAATACATTAGTCCCTGAACCTTGGAGATTAGAATTAAGCCCATAATTTTTTGAGACTGCATACGAGACAGATGTAAAAATTTGGAAACAGTATCACAACTCGGAAAATTAGCCAATAGTTTAAGTTATACTGCTGAAAAATCCCTCATTTAATACTAGCAAGAAACCCTTCATATCCCTGAAGTTTCCCAAACTGCTATTGTTTTATCATCCATCCCATCATTATCTCAACTTCCCCCTCAAGGACCTCCTCAGACCAATAATTCTTTCATTCCTCCCCCTCTACCACATTCAACAAGAATTATGGCTCATTTTGGACCTTATTCTTCCTGGTCAGCTTGTTGATCTACCACAAGGATATGGCCAAATACTTCCCCTCTTCGATGAAAACTCTGAAATCACTACCCATCAACACATGGCCAAAATCACAAATTTCATAGATCTTGAGGAGTTATATGCAAATGATGCCAAGATGAAAATTATTGCAAAAAGTTTTTCTGGTGAAGTTAAAACTTGGTTCCATGCCCTAGCAACTAATTCTATTAGGATTCCCAATGAACTAACTGATGCTTTCTTAGCCAGGTGGGATGAGAAGAAAAATCCCTTATAAATCCTTGCTAAGTATGACTCACTGAGGTGAAATCCTAATGAATATGTTTCTGAGTATAATTCTTGATAACTCAGAATCTATAACTCCATCCCAAATTAAATGAAACCACCTCCTCGTTTGGCCCTCTTGTGTTATCCTGATGATTTCGACCCAGATATGGCCTACTCATTAAGAGAGAGAAATCCCATTACTCTAGAAGAAATGATCTGAAATTCAGTGAGTGTTGAGGCTAACCTCTTGATTAAGAAGTCAAAACTAAAAAATGAATGTAAAGTGACCATCAAAGAGGAACCTTCCACCTCATCCAGTACTAAATTTTATGCTTTACTTAGGACCATGGAAAGGTTGGTCGATAAAATGTCTATTTTAGATAGACAAACAGAGCCACAAATCAGAAATCCGAACTTTCGAGGCCAACAACAGCAGCCTCAGTTTCGAATAAAGCAAAGAGGGCAAAGAGCTCTTAAAACACAGCAACAACAACAAATTCAGACACCACTACAACAAAACTATGCTTAGAGTGATTAAGAGGAAGAACCAACATTGGAGGAAAATATTATTTTTACAGCTGATGGCGAACCCATTTTTTTGACCGAAGATGAAGAATATGTGGAAAAAACAATCTTACCTAGTGATAAAGACTTCATATTGGAAAATGATCGTGAGTTAGAAGTAGAATCTGATGATTATCAGAGAGGATACATGAATGCATTGAGTTCCCACCAAAGATAGTACTCCTTGAGGAGTCGTGATGTTCCAATCAATCCACCCCCGAAGAAGACAATTCAGCAGAAAGAAGTACCACAGAAGTAAGCTTTTCAAGCTAATCAAAATAAGGGTAAAGAGATTGCAACTCCAAATTAGAACATAAGCAATCAACCTTCTACAACTGCACCTGTCAAAGAAAGAGATATTCAGAGGAAAGAAACTGCACCACGATATCATGTTGAGAAAAGGGATATTGTCATAAAAGAGGTAGACAGAACTATACCTTTTAATTTAGAGTCAGAAATTTCAAAGTTAAAGGTGTCTATTCCTCTTATTGAATTGGTCAAATTTGATAAGTATAAATCCCATGTAGTTAAAAACTTGAAATTTGACCCTTTATCCGACATGTTCAATATAGAGGATGATCAACCTGAGCTAATATTTGATCCTGCAATCGATGGTCAAAGTGAAGATAGTGAGGTCCCTCCATTTTACTTGAGTCTCAAAATCCACCAATTCATCCTTCATAACACTATGTTAGATTCTGGGGCCTCCCACAACCTCATGCCTAAAGCCATCATGGAGAAGCTTGGCCTTGACATAACCAATCCATATCATGATTTATATTCTTTCGATTCTGGTCGTGTTCGTTGTTTGGGTCTAATCAAAGATCTAGTTGTCTCCCTAGAGCAGATCTCGAAAAAAAATGTTCTAATGGACGTGGTGGTTGCTGACATTCCACCATGTTTTGGTATGATGTTATCAAGATCCTGGGGGGCTAAATTGAGAGGTACACTACAGTTGGACTTTTCCTATGCAACCATTCCTGTCTTCGATGAAATGAGAAAATTATACCATGAGACTAAAATGAAATACATTATCAAAAACAAGGAAAGGCCTAATAATCATCTTATAACCGATTTACATACAGACTTAGATTCCTTAATTTTGTACAATGATTCTAGATTAAATGATGTAGATTGTCAATTAGTAGAAATAGAGGATGTTCCTGAGGTTTCAGATTGCATTAGAACAATGTTAGAAAAAGGGAAAGAGAATATGCCTAATATATCCGAACAACCATCAGAGAAGGCAAATGAAAGTTTAGAACAACATAAAGAATTAGATCAGAAAATTGTGTCAAATCAGAGTCAAGAGTTTTAGCACCTTGAGGAAGAATATGGTCTTTGGATCATGGACTTTGACGGTGCTGTTGGCAAAGATGGGGTCGACATTGGTTTATAGATCTGTAGCCCATTTCAATAGAAAAATAAAGTCCCTAATAATGTTAGATTGCGTTCCTACAAATTAGCATTCGATTGCACGAACAATGAGGCTGAATATGAGGCACTCATTACTGGTCTGAAAATTTTGAAAAAATTGGGAGATAGAAGAATTGTAGTCTATGGTGATTCAGAGCTGGTAATTAAACAAGTCAAAGGTGAGTATCAAGCTAATCACCCAAGGATGAGGCAAAATAAGAATGCATCACTTGACATTTTGAGAATGTTTTCATAATATACACTTAAAGTTGTGCTAAGGTTGCAAAATATTATGGTTGATTCATCAACCACTGCTACAAGTAATTTTAGATCTACAATGTTTTCAAATAAAAAATTTGAGATTCATGTGAAGCACATGCCCGCCATTCCTGATAACTTGTGATTTTGGCAAGTATTCTGGGACGACAAGTAGGTGAATAATTTCTTCAAAGGGAAGGTGATTTTGAGAACTGTTCTATGGACGAAGTGTATGACAAGGATGACCAAGTCATCGAGGCAGATCAAATTGACACACTTCAACTCAAGGAAAATAATATTCCAAAAGGTCTCATACCTTCGAAAGAATTATTTGATCAAGATGATGTGGCAAGAATACCTAATTTGGTTCCCACAGAAAAAGGCGTAGAAGATGTTAAAATTGGAACTACAGATCAGCCAAAGTTCATGAAGTTTTCAAAGTCTTTGTCTCCCGAGGTAAAGACTAAATATTTTGATTTGTTTACTGAGTTTTTTGTTGTGTTTTCTTGGGATTACTCAGATCCAAAGGTGTACAATAAAGATATCTTTCAACACACCATCCTGATAAAGCCAGATCAAAATCCTTTTAGGCACAAGCTCGGGAGAATGAACCCAAAGTTGTTGTCGTCCATTGAGAAGGAAGTAAACAAGCTCTATAAGGTAAGTATTATTGTTCCAATCAGATTTTTTGATTGGATGTCCAATTTGGTTCTAGTGCGTAAGAATACCGGTGAAATCCGACTATGTATAGACTTCCAAAATCTAAACAAAATGTCGCTGAAAGACAATTACCCGCTGCCCAAAATGGACCACATACTTCAGCGAGTTCTAGGAGCCACCAATATTTCATTTCTATATGGTTACTCAGGGTACAATCAGATCCTTGTGCATGAAGATGATCAGGACAAGACAACATTCACTACACCATGGGGTACGTTTAAATATGCTATAATGTTGTTCGATTCAAAGAATGTTGGGGCCACTTTCCAGAATGCCATGGACATAGAATTTGGTAATGAGAAATATGTCTTCCTTGTCTTTTATTTATATGATTTGACTGTTTATTTAAATTCAGATGATGAGCATTTACACCATTTGAGAGTTGTGTTCCAGCGATGTAGAAAATTTGGAATATCCCTTAATTCTAAAAAGTGCCTATTTTCTATGGAAGAAGGAAATATTTTGGGTCACATCATCTCAAAGGATGGGATTCAAATAGATCCTTCTAGAGTTGAAGCGATACAACAAATTGATTTCCCTCGTAACAAGAAGAAATTCCAAGTGTTCAATGGTAGGATGAATTTCCTACGTAGGTTCATTTTGAACTTAGCAGAGCATCTTAGAGAGTTAACTAACATGATAAAGAAGGATAATGATGTAAAATGGTATGAAGATGCTCGTAAGTGATTCAGTTCGGTGAAATTTTCTATGACCACTGCTCCAGTTTTGACAAGTCCTGATTATTCACTAGATTTCATTATATTTTCTTTCGCTTCTAAGCATACTTTGGAAGTGGTACTAATGCAGAAAAAAGATGGGACAGAGCTGCCAATAGCATTATTCAATCACACAATAAGGGATGTAGCCCTTCGATACAACATAATCTAGAAACAGGCCTTGGTTTTGGTTAAATCACTCAAGGACTTTCGTGTTTATATTTTTCACTCACATATTTTGGCATATGTTCCAAATGCAACTGTTAAAGAAGTACTCATGCAAATAGATCCAGAAGGAAGGAGAGGTAGATGGATAGTAACCCTCTTATAGTATGGCCTTGAGATAAAGTCGACCAAGCTGATCAAAGGGAAAGGCTTAGCCAAGCTCATGGTTGAGTCAAATCTATATGCACTTGACATCAATCTTACATCGGCACTGTCCGATGAGGAAGAAGGTGCAAGTCTTATTCAGGTATCAGATATATTTTCATCATCTCCATGATATGCTGATATCATTTATGTTTTGCAACATTTGAAACCTCCTTCAGGCATGTCAAAGAGTAAGGGAAATTCCTTGAAGCTTAAGGCTTCAAAATATTGCATACTAGGCATTGCACTCTACTGGAAAGATCCTGTAGGTGTGTTACTCAATTTCTTGGTTGAAGATGAGTCCAAATAAGTGATGAAGTATTTCCACAAAGGAGATTTTGGAGGTTTCTTATACTAGAAAACCACGGCCAACAAAGTATTGAGAGCGGGTTACTATTGGCTGACATTGTTTGCATATTTATACAAGACGGTCATGAGCTACCATGAATGCCAACTTTTCCAAGGTAAACGTAAGCTTCTTCCTTTAACATTACAATCCATTTCAGTTGAAGATCCTTTCCAACAATGGGGCTTAGATTTCATTGGTGATATACATCCACCATCATCCACTCAACACAGATGGATCCTTACCACCACAGACTACTTCACAAAGTGGATCGAAACGATCCCAACCAGGCAAGATATAGACTCTGTTATAATTTAGTTTTTAGAAACTAACATCTTTTCTCGGTTTGGTTGTCCTAGAAATATCATCACGGATAACGCCGCAGCCTTCAAATTGAAGAAGATGACAGAACTTTGTGACAGGTATAACATTAAGTTGGGTCATTCTACAACATACTATCCACAGGGAAATGGATTGGCAGAGTCCTCCAATAAGTCTTTGATCAACATAATCAAAAATATGTTGGAGGCGAATAATAAGAATTGGCACAAGAAGCTAATTAATGCATTGTGGGCAGACCGGGTAAGCAATAAGAAATCCATTAGTATTTCTCCATTTCAGGTAGTTTATGGTGTGGACACAATTTTTCCTTCTTCATTGGCTATCCCAGTCATGAATCTTTTACAAGAAGTGGGAAGTGAAGAAAATGACATGCAGCGCCAGATAAATCAAATGATTCACCCGCAGAAGACAAGAGAAGAAGTGTTTCAGAACACTTCCAAGCTCCATGATAAGATCAAGAAAATCTATGACAGAAAAACCAAGAGATGATTTCAAGATCGGCGATGTGGTTCTCTGCTGGGATGCCGGGAATGAAGACAAGGGTAAGCATGGGAAGTTTTATAATTTATGGAAAGGACCTTTTAAGATTTCAAATTCTGGTGGACAAAATGCATATCTCCTGGAAGAAATGGATGGGAAAGATCTCTTATGAGCGCTAGTTAATGGTAGGTGCCTAAAGCACTCTCTTTTTTAATCTGAAATTGTGAAAATTTTCTCATCTTCATTGTATATATCAGTTTTATATTCCTGTAAATGTGAAGTGGAAAAGCACTGGAGTTCGGAGCCCGAAGTGAAGGCCATGGAGCTTCATTGATTTTCTACCATTTTCAAGTTCAGTTTCCAAAAATTAAGTTAAGTTTTGAGTCATTATTTCAGTCAATCTCAGTAAGTTTTAAAAGTCAGTTTGTGTCATTGAGTTGTCAGTATTTAGTCATGCATTTCAGTTTGAAGGTTTTTTTACTGTATTGGCCCAATGGTTAGGCACTTGGTCTACGATGTTGTTGACACCTCCATGGAGCTTCCATCTCCAATAAGGCCAATGTTAATGTCACAATTTGCATTCTACCATCAGTGATCAAAATCACTCTTTTCATATTCATTTAGGGGTCCCACTCAAGAATTTTTTATCATTCCATTAATTCATGCAAAAAATTGATTCACTGATGATAACCCTAGTCATAAAACCTCACTCTCCCTCAAAATTTCACATTTGCTGACCCACCTTCATGTCTTGTTGAGCATAAAACACTTTTAAAAGCTTATTTCATTATGTCATTATGTCAGTCAAAGTCAACCATGGAGTCAGGTCATCCAAGGTCCCATTAGGTCAACTAGGTTTTATTTTTCAAGGTTCATAACACAAAATTTCATCTCAATAAGGTCATCAAAGGTGTGAGAGTGACTCAAATAATACTTTCTCAATTATCTACAGAGGATTTATCAGCATGTAAAAATGATTTTTAAAGATTGTAATTATGGTTTCAGAGTATGATTTTCATATCAAAATGTAATTTTATTCAAAACATAGATGTAATTTATTTTTAATTTTTATGTAATTTTATGCTTATTATATGTAATAAGTTTTGTCCCAAGCTGCCAACTCAAAATTCACATGCCAAACTGAAAGTGAAAGGTGCCAAACTCTAGCAACATCATCCTACAAAGAACAAAATCAAAGAAAAATGGTAATCAATAATGTTTTCAAAAGGTGAAATGAAAAATTAGAAAAGTGGGGTTTTAATCTAAATTCAAATTCACTCAAGTATTAAAGACTTATTGACATCAATTCAAATTCATTTGTCTCCTACAAACACCAAGCAAACACTCCAAGAGAGAAAAAGTTTGAGTTCTTGGGCGAAATTGAAAGAAAACATAGCAGAGGGCGCAAATCCTTAACAAAGGGCACAAATCCTTAAGCGAGGGCGCAAATGACACAGTGAGGACGCAAATGAAAATTTGCTGATATTTTTGAAATTTCTCTGTATTTTTTACTCTACCTAAAATCATCAAGTATTAAAGACTTCTTGACATCAATTCAAATCCATTTGTCTCCTACAAACACCAAGCAAACACTCCAAGAGAGCAAAAGTTCGAGTTTCTGGGCGAAATTGGAAAAAAACAGAGCAGAGGGCGCAAATCCTTAACAGAGGGCACAAATCCTTAAGCGAGGGCGCAAATGACACAGTGAGGACGCAAATGAAAATTTGCTGATATTTTTGAAATTTCTCTGTAATTTTGACTCTACCTAAAATCATCAAGTATTAAAGACTTCTTGACATCAATTCAAATCCATTTGTCTCCTAAAAACACCAAGCAAACACTCCAAGAGAGCAAAAGTTCGAGTTTCTAGGAGAAATTGGAAAAAAACAGAGCAGAGGGCGCAAATCATTAACAGAGGGCACAAATCCTTAACTGAGGGCGCAAATCCTTAAGCGAGGGCGCAAATGACACAGTGAGGGCACAAATGACCATTTGTTGATATTTTTGAAATTTCTCTGTAATTTTGACTCTACTTCATAAAATCATGTTTATACCTATGTAATTAATGATGGTAAATGTAATTATGCTATGGATAAGTTACCTAGGGGTATATTCATTGGGTAAAATTTATCATTGAGTCAAATGAATCAGTTTGAATGTAATTAGGAATGAGTCACTTGGACCATCCTACACTTCAGCTTTCAGTTTAGTATTTTGTGGATCTCTTCCTCACCTCATGGATTCGACCCCTGAGGATGATTGAATGTTGTTTTGATGTCTATTTAGTCCCTTTCTTCAATCTTAGCAAGGGATGGAATCGGTTTGGATGTTAGCTTGTTGATCAAGGAACTATTGTACTCAGTTTGGCCAATAAAGAAGATTTGCAGCTATTTTTTGGGATACATGTGGTATGATGTTTATCATTGTTTTTCCTTCAGTTTCATATGTTAGAATGTGTTTTATTCATGTTAATTACATCTCTATTATATGATCTCTTTCAAGTTGATAGGAAGAACACATGCTTGCTCATGCTTTGTTTAGGGAAAGATATCATAATTTATCCATTTTCCTCTGTTTAGGAAGAATAAATCTCCCATGCTCTTCCTAGCTTCTCATCAATCTTAAAACCATCTCATTACAATCATCTTTAAAGTGTTAATCCTTATGCCTACCTTGTCCCATTGAATATCTGCAACCCTATCTCATTTTCCCTAACCTAGGTCCCTTGACATAAAATCTTCATCCAGTGAAACCCAACCCAATAAAATTAAAACAACCCCTACACTTATATCTAGCCTAAAAACCCTAATTAATCCAGCCCTCTTGGTTGTGATCTTGTGGAGAGATCCCTCTCTGACTTGGTAGGGCTAGCTACCAAGTTAAATGTTTGGTCTGTGGTTACCTCTGTTGGGATTCCTTCTTCATCCTTGGGAATCTAGCAGAGTGATAACACATCTGTAATGGATGATGAAGATCTTGGTGGCCCAAGTTATAATGTATCCTATGGGCAGGTCAGGGAACCAGACTCAGTACTGCGGGAATTTCAAAAAGAGTTTCAGTTGATTCAGGTTCAGATTCAGCATCAAAGAAAATGCCTTGGTCGCATAGAGGGGCATGTCTAGTACCTCCCCCAGTCAAAGCTACCGGGGTCAAGTGCTCATGACCCGAGTCCAGTGGAGTCTTCAGATTAAATGGTGTCTTTATGCTTACAGTTTTTGGAATTTTGTTAAATTTTGTTAAATTTTATATGCTTAGTATTATAGTATATGACAGAAATATAGGAAGAAACGTGTGGGTATATTTTCAGGCTTACAGAGCCTTGAAAGACAGACTTAAAACATTACGATTTTGGATGGACTATAATGTGTTTCGGTGGCCAACAAAGCTGGTTTCACACAGGGAAATTTGTGGTCACCGAACGTCCTCTATATGATTGTAATATGATTTTTAATTGATTGAATGAATGAATAAGGTCCTACTCATCTTACAAAACAAAAAAAAAAATGTTGATATTTGAAAGTTCTTCTATTCTATTACCAAAAAAAAAATGTTTGAAAAATGTTTGAAAAAAAATGACAAAGAAATTCATTGTAGAACAATAGTGAAGTTTTAGTGAAAAATAGAAGCATGGAGAAGGATTGAGCCACTGTAGGCAGTCATAATGTGTGAAATTTAATTTTCTTGTTGAGCCACAATCAACCAGAGCTCAACAAATAGGAAAATCCAAGAGGCTAAGACAATCAAAGCAACAACAAAAGTTGTTTCAAATCTATTTGAACAAGATAGGAGACAAAACGAAAAAGAATGCCTTCACATTAAAGTACATAAAAGAATGCGTAGATAGGAACATTCTTCCCATCAATGCAGATGCAAAGACAACCAAGGAGGCATGGGATACCCTGGAGAGGAATTTTGGTGTAGGGGGGAGTAATCATGTTGAAGATGAATAGTTTGGTGAATCTCACATAAAAATGAATGACAATGATGATGGTCTGTTACCAAAAGCAGAGGGAGAGCACACAGATGCTCATGAATCCCACTATGAAAAACCACAAGTGGATGGTGATTTGGTGAATCCAACAACAATACTTGTTGATGACAATACTTGTTGATGCCAATGAAGCTTCCATTGGATCAGCCAATGTTATGGTGAATCCAATAATTCAATTTGTTGATGTTAAGTATGATGAAGACTAGTTAGCTAATGATGAATGGTTGCATATGATGCAAAAAAAAACATGTAATTGATAAATTGTTATTTGGTGAGAAAATCCCACTTGGGCCAGAAAACCTCTTTGAAGCAATTGAAGTGATAGAGGCAGAGAAGGAAGCACAAGGAGAGAAATCTCTCATTGCAAAGAAAAAAGAGCATAACTAATATGGTTATGTAAATATTTTTAATCTTAACACTGATTTCCATTGTGCAGGTAAAGAAGACAATTATGAAGAAGAGATAAAGTTCCTTGAAGCATGGCTTGCAACACCATGTTTTGATAAAGTCTGCATAGAAGTTGCATAAATGAATGTTGAAGCCAACACAGATGATGAAAACATTAATGAGCTTTTCATGTATTAGAGTCCTGAAGAGATGAAATTGTATTATGAACTTATGTTGCAGCAAAATATTGATGATGAAAAGCACACTACAGAGGATGTCATGTGGCAACAGTGCACATACACGTTGATTTTTGAAGAAATAGAGGGCATGCTTAGACAACCTAGAATAATGAAAGAGTTGCCCGAGAAAATGAAGAATCTGAAATTTGAAGCCTATAACAAAAAGAAAAAGATGAAACAGTTTAGAGGATACAAGATTGGGAAGAAAAGAAAAATAAAAGAATATCCAATTGATGTCATTTTTAAATATATATTACACCAACTACACAATATTTATCAATTAAACTTAAAGATTTCATATCAATCATTGCTTGCAAAATGAGTTATGGTGGTAGCACCAAAATTTTACTCCTTTTTAGTAACATACCGTCACTACTCCTACTATCCATAGCGAAAGTGGAGGCGAATCTCAAGCCCCCAAAGCAAGGAATGGAGGCACTTTTGTTGTCCCAAGTTGCTTTGTGTAATACAATACACTCCCTTAAAAGAATAGTAGTTAGGTTTGTTGTATGAACACTCTCTCTTTCTTGTGCGTGAGTGGGGAGGCAACGATCAGACACTTCACTATGTGTGGCATCATGAAATCTAGTGTTGATAGAAATGAAACTGGAACCTCTAATTGGATGTAGAGAACCTAGCTTCGTGTTGCACATTATTCCTCGAAAGATGAGATAATGCTTGTAGCTTTGAATCTTACCTAAAAATTCTCTTGACCATTAATTAAAACAAGAGCCTGAACAAGCATACCTCCAAAAGATACATGATTGTCATCTTCAGTAAAGTCTGTTAGGATATTTAGACACATAGGAAATAGTTAAGAATAACTTAGTCTAGTGTAGAGTTAGGTAAAGTGTGTTTCTTTACCATGTACATTTGTAACTTATAATCCGACGGTCACAATTTGTAGTGATCCGACGGTTATCTCTCACCTCGATATTAATGACACTTGATCTGTGGCTTAACACTCGAATGGTCCATGATCTCTATTTAAAGAGCATGGAGAGTCATTTTTCCAGTAACCATTTATGACAGAAACATATGTAACCCTTCTTTTTATATTGATAAATTGCTTGAAGTGGTCGCGTTGGCTCAGGCCGTGGATTGTTTCCCTCTTTGAGGGTTTTAACCACGTGATAATACTGGTGTACTGATTTGTGATCTGTTTGTGAGCGGTGACCTTTTTTTCTTTATCTAAGGAACTTACCCTGTAAATTCCTACATGGTATCAGAGCTATTTTGAGGGCCGCGTCCGTTGTTGATCAAAATCCGAAGCCGATTTGACTGCATGTGAATGTCGTTTTATAGATCTACTATTTATGAATATTTTTGGGCTTGGAGAACTACTTGTTTGTGTCTGGAGCATCTATTACAATGAGGAATGCCTTTCGTTTCATGCGAAAAGGTTTCTGACTGTCCAAGTTATGACAGTTTAGATGTGGAGGTATAAAGCATCTGTTTTGCAGTTATATTTGTTAATAGTTCTGCTTATTTCGGTTCCCTCTTTTTATTTTCAGTTTTTAGGTTTTATTTATTTGCCGAATCTATACCCTCTTCTCTGTGTATGCTCTTTGTTGTGTGCTGCATGCGATCTCGGTAAATCAGAAACATGAAAAATGGATTTTGTTTTGCTACGTATGCTCTTTCCCGGTGTCTTTGTACGATCTCGGGAAATCAGAAATAGTAAAAAAAGTGATAGTTGCCAGTAAGGCTAACCAAAAATCTAACATTTTGCCACAAGGCTTTTCATTTCTTTTTTTTTTTGCTCCATTTTTCTGTTTTTTTGTGCAGGAAAAGGCACGCACACCGAAGAGTTTAAAAAAAAAAACAAACAAACAAACCCCTTCCTCCTTTAATACAATAACATGATCCTTTTACTATCTCACTTGGTGAGGGGTTAGTTTATGAGAATAGAGGTCTTGGGTTCAAGTCTCCTTCTCAAGCTTCTTTTGTAAAAAAAATTGTTAAAAGGGGCGCAATTTTAAAAAAAAAAAAGCCGCACTTCATCACGTTCCCATAACTATTCGGCATCTACAACTCAGATTTTTCAAAAGGGCATAACTTCTTCATCTGGAAGCCGTTTTTCGAGCCTTTTTTTTTCCAAACAGCCTAATTTTTTGAGATCTTTCCATTGGAGCAGTTATTTTCATCTTTTATCAGATTTAGGTTTTAAAAAATATATATATATAAAGTGCATGCATGATTATTCTTAACAAAATAATGAATGATGGCTACCTCAAAAAGTAGATATGTAATCAGGGCTTTATAGAATAGCCGCGAGGACAAGAAAATAAAGCCTACGATGATGATAAAATTGCTAAATGGAGAAATAAAAAGATCAAACACGAGGATTGATGGGAATGTCCATTGCTCAAGATCTTCGATTTCTTATCCTTGACATTGACACCCGGAAGTGAAGACCTAGAAAGAAACTAAAAATTGTTTTGGTATTCAAAATCAAATAAGGGCCCACCAACTTGAAAATGAGTTGCTTTCTTTGGACCCCAATAATTTCTCCTCCATTGAAGATTTTTGTCCAAATTCAAGACCATTCAAATTATTTTAGAAGTTTGTAAGGTAAAAAAGGAAGATGGTAGCCTCATTTATTGTATTCTTGCTAAACTTGGCCCTGCATATTCTGTATTTGTTTCTGCTTTCCATTCCACTAGAGAAGTCATCATTTCTTTAGGAACTGCCTACAAGAACCCCTCTTTTGATACCTTTTGCGATTCTTTGATAAGAGAACAAGAAAAGCTCTTACACCTTGGTCTTATCACTTATGGAAATGCTTCTAAGAAAGCCTTAGCAGCCCAACAACAATCATATCAAAAGAATCCCAATAAGTAGTATCCAAAAAAATATGGTCCTAAAACAAACAAGGGCCCTAAGAAATTTCATTCGCAAACTGAAAAATCAAATCACCAAAATAATAAAGCAAATCAAAAGAAAGGGAAGAAGGCAGATAGACGTTGCAAATTTTGCAATCGGGATGGCCATATAGAGTCCAAATGTTTTAAGAAGATGGAAGCCTTAGAAGCAGCAATGAAGAAACACAACATCAATTTGGAGCACTCTTCACCTTCATATTCAGGCATGGCACTTTCTTCTTGTGGTTGTTAAGCATCAAGATCTGGTTGTGCATTAAATGTATCTTCTTCTTCTCCTTCTCATGAGTGGCTCATTGATTCTGGAACTTCTTACCACATGGCTAAAAATAAATCCATGTTTTATTCTTTAAATGATTGTAACACCAAACATATTTATGTTGGTGATGATATATCTCTTAGTGTTGTAGGATCTGGAACCATTCATCTAGATAATGGTTAGTTTAATGATGTACTATGTGTTCCTACCTTGTCATGCAACCTTCTATCTGTTTATCAGACAACTCATTCAGGTGAAGGGAAAATAGTAGAATTCTCACCTCATGATGTTGTAATCAAGGACCTCAAATATCCTAAACATATTTTAGCTACTGGCATTGCTGATGATTCCAAAAGGTTGTATAAGTTTGACAACTTTGGGTCATCATCTCTTCCCTCTGTTTTTGTTGCTCATAATGATGATGTGAGAAAAATTTGGCATGAGCGATTTGGTCACTTAAACTATCACTCTCTTCAAACTCTATGTAAGGAAAATATGGTGACGAGCCTTCCTATGGTATCTTGCCGAGATGGTGTTTGCTCCGGATGTGTACTCGGAAAACATCATCGGGATAGTTTTGACAAACGTGCCTCTTGGCACGCTTTAGCCCCTTTGCAGCTTGTGCACAGTGATTTATGTGGTCCACTTCCTGTTGTTTCTTTCTCTGGTTGCAAGTACTTCTTAACCTTCATTGATGATTTTTCTAGACGCACTTGGGTATATTTCTTAAAACTCAAGAGTGAAGTTTTTAACATGTTCTTGGCCTTTAAGGCCTTTGTTGAGAAACAATCTGGACATCAAATTCTTAAGTTAAGATCAGACAATGGCGGAGAATATGTTAACAACAAATTTATCAATTTCTGCACTGAGCATGGCATTCAATTGCAACATACTGTTCCATATACTCCACAACAAAATGGTGTAGCTGAAAGGAAGAATCGCACCTTAAAAGAAATGGCTAATTGTATACTTCAATCTAAAGGACTTGGTCTCAATTTTTGGGCAGAAGCCATTAACTTTGCAAATTACATAGTAAATCACACTCCTACTAAGGTTTTAAAGAATATAACTCCAGAAGAAGCTTGGAGCTCAATCAAACCAGATGTAAGTCACTTTCGTGTTTTTGGAAGTGATGCTTGGACCCATATTCCAGATGCGAAACATAAAGCCTTAGAACCTAAGAGTGAAAAATGCATTTTTGTTGGATATTCTGAAGATGTCAAAGGATATAGACTTCTTCAACCAAAATCCAAAAATATTATCATTAGAATAGATGTAAAATTTGATGAAAATATATCGGCCCGCGAGCCTAGTTCGTCAAGTGTGCCACCTTTAGCCTGCGAGCCTGATTCGACATATGTGCCACCTCTCTCTCTCTCTTCTATTTTTAATAGCATTCCTTCTAGTTCAGATGATGATAGCGAGGATGACAATCCTCCTCCACCTCTTGAAATTGTTCCTTATACTCCACTGCTTCCAAGATGGGTCCGCTCTACTCGGGATGCCGCAGGTTCTCTTGCAGGTGACCCTATCGATCGACAACGTACACGTTCTCAGTTCGAAAGAGCCTCTTCCTTATTGGCTCAAGTTCCAGAAAAAATTGATCCAGAAACCTTTGAAGAAGCCTCTGGTCATCCAGATTGGGATGCAGCTATGAATTAAGAGTATCGTTCCTTATTGGCAAACGATACTTGGGATCTTGTTCCTCTTCCAAAACGAAAAAAACTTGTCAGATGCAGATGGGTTTATAGAACAAAGTTTGGACCATATGGAAAAGTGGATAGACATAAAGCTCGTCTTGTTGCTAAATTATTTTCACAAGTTGAAGGCATTGACTATACTGAAACCTTCTCCCCTGTTTCCAAAATGAATTCTATCTGCCTTGTTATTTCCCTTCCTGCTTCCTTTAAATGGGAATTCCATCAGATGGATGTTAAATCTGCCTTCTTACATGGAGATTTACATGAAGAATATACATGGAACAACCCCCTGGCTTTATCCAAAATGACTCTAGCCTTGTTTGTCACCTTAGGAAGTCTCTTAATGGTCTCAAACAAGCTCCTCGGGCTTGGTATGCCAAAATGGATATATTTCTATAAGATAATGCCTTTTCTAGGTGTCATTTTGACAACACTGTCTACAACAAGAAAGTGGGCAAGTCCTTCACCCTCCTTGTTCTTTATGTTGATGATCTTATCCTTACGGGTAGTGATCCAAACCATATAAACCATGTGAAGTCTACCCTCAAAAATAATTTTGAAATGATAGACTTAGGACACTTGCATTATTTCCTTGGTCTTCAAGTCTTGCAATCCAAGGAAGTCATTACCCTCTCTCAATCCAAGTATGCATGTGATCTTCTACACCACTTTCACATGGAAGACTGTAAGCCAACCCCTTCTCCCTTTCAGTCTGGAGTAAAGCTTTCAGTCACTTGTACTACCCCTGAAGTTGATTCTACCTTATACCATCAAATTGTTGGTAAACTTGTGTATCTAACCCATACTCATCCTGACCTTTCCTTTGTCATTGGTCTTGTCGCTCAGTTTATGCACCAATCTCATGAAAGTCACTGGAAAGCATCTAAAAGAATACTTCGATATATTCGAGGTACAATTCAGTTCGGGATACATTATAGTGCAGGAGCATCTCCCTTGTTGATTGGTTTCACTGATTCTGATTGGGCTGGTGACCCTGATGATTAGAAGTCTACTGCAGGATATGTATTCACTCTTGGTTCAGGACCTATTACTTGGTCTTGTAAGAAACAAAGTGCCATCTCTCTTTCTTCAACAGAAGCAGAGTATCGTGGTGCAGTTGAAGCCAGCAAGGAAGCCATGTGGCTTTGTCAGATCCTGTCTGAATTTGGTCTTCATCAGCAGCATCCAACTACACTTTGGTGTGATAATCAGGGTACCATTCAGCCATGTAAAGATCCATTTCAGCATCAACGTATGAAACACATTGAACTCCACATACACTTCATCAAAAAGCTCATTCATGATCATGTTCTTGAAGTGGTGTATTGTCCAACCAATGATCAAGTAGCCGATATCTTTACGAAGGCTCTCACAGAAGCGAAGTTTACCAAACTTCAATCCATGCTTGGAGTTCAAGAAAGTTGCCATTAAGGGGGGATAGGCTCTAATGCCTCCTTCCTTCTCCTATTGTGTCACTTTTGTAAATCCTTCAATCCTATCCCATTTTGTTCTTAAGGGGGGATGTTAGGATATTTCGACACATAAGAAATAGGCTCCTTTTGCGTCACCTTTGTAAATCCTTCAATCCTATCCCAAGTTGTTCTTAAGGGGGGATGTTAGGATATTCTGACACATAGGAAATAGTTAAGAATAACTTAGTCTAGTGTAGAGTTAGGTAAAGTGTGCTTCTTTACCATGTACATTTGTAACTTATAATCTGATAGTCACGATTTGTAGTGATCTGACGGTTATCTCTCACTTCGGTATTAATGACATTTGATCTGTGGCTTAACACCCGATTGGTCCATGATCTCTATTTAAATAGCATGGGGGATCATTTTTCCGGTAACCATTTATGAGAGAAACATATGTAACTTTTATTTTTATATTAATAAATTGCCTGAAGTGGCCGCGTTGGCTCAGGCTGTGGATTGTTTCCCTCTTTGAGGGTTTTAACCATGTGATTATATTGGTGTACTGATTTGTGATCTGTTTGTGAGCGGTGACCTTTGGTTCTTGATCTAAGGAACTTACCCTGTAAATTCCTACAAAGTCTCTATCATGCAATTTTAGCTATCGTGATTGAATTACTGCTTAAGCAAGCCATGACAAAGATTCATTCATGGATTTCATTCAGTGATTATTATGCCATTTTAAACTATTTTTTTGTATAATGCAATAGGAATGACCATGAAAACTATGAAAAGAAAGGGGGACCCAAAAATTTTAAATGTACATGGTGAAATTTTTGGGGGTTGTTGTAGGGGCTACAATAGGACCCCCTTGCAGACATTGTCTATTATTTTTCCTACATACGTGTTATCAACATAACACCCATCATACACTCCATACCATACTTCTTCTATCACTACCAAACTCTCTGATATGAGGAAACCTCTTGTTGTGCTCACCCCTCATCATTTTTTCAGTAGCCCTTATTTGTTTATTATCCTATTTAAAACTTCACTAGACACCTATCTCAACATCTTCCACTCCTATCTAGCTCACCATTCCTACTATCCACTTTTACTTCACATATTATCTTAACATGTATGCATCAACCATTTAATAATTGGTCAAATTTAGTAGCTTGATGAGTAAATTTTAGCATCCAAATACCACGTAAAGCAATGAAAAATTTGTCAACATTGGTTGTCAATGGCAAGGACACTGGTATGTTCTATTTTGATTACCTCTAGTTACAAATATGATGAAAATTAGATCAATATCAACCAACGAAATTTCAAAATGTCGCCTCATTTTAGGGAAAATGACACCTTTGGTTGGGGAAGAGGGTGGGGTTCTTATGATTCACGCTTTGCTATATTTTGTAATATTTTTCCAAATCTAGCAAAAGCATCATCTAGATGTGTATCGTCCATCAATTCTTTTTAACTAGAAATATATTACATTTTATTAATCAATCTGAGTTTGTAAACTTGTAAATCGTAATGCAAAATATATGCAAGATTTAGTTTCTAATTTGTCTATTGAAAATTACTTTGTAAATTGGGTATTGTTGGAAACGAAAATCTAACTATGAAAAATCAGTTGCATTAAAAAAGAATCAACATAGTCTTGGTTCTAAACACTTTTAAACCATTGCCATGTATGTAAGTTTTAACCCTGTGTAGAAATTATCTGCAAATAAATCTTAAAAATGGAAAATAAACAATAGCGAGAGCATAAAACATAAAACAGATATACATAGAGATTTTCCCCTGGATCCCAAATTGGGACAACTAGCTTGATTTTTCATTATATTCATTTTAGTGTTACAACACATATATATACATGTTGAAACATACATAAAACCCAATCCATTAATACTGGATTAGAACATAATCATAGTTCCCTTGACCGGATCTACAAAATACGAGGGGCCAAAAACCATCATGCCCCAAAACCATGTGCAAACCCATGCACAAAACCATGGGCAGGTCCGCCCACTGGAAAATAAGGGTCAAAATTTTTTTCCCGGACCGCTGCCACAGACCCCGACAGGGGGGCTGCTGCCCCCCTATGACCCCCCTGCTGCGCCCGGCGCAACGTACATGGGGGCTCTCGCCCCTCTGTGACACCCCGCCCCCCGCCCCCCCACGCATGACTAGTCAAGGAAATAATATGACACATACCTAACATTCTACCACTTGTTGTTTTCTTTCCACAGGGGGCCACATGAGAGTTGAGTCATTAGCCTAGCTTTGCAACACCCATTGTTTCTGTACACCAAGAGAACTTCTAAGTGCTCACATACTTCGTCAATGCATCTGAAACATTCTTCAAAGTGTCCACCTTTACCAGCAACACCCTTTTAGCCTCAACCATATATCTCACAAAGTGATATTGAACATCAATGTGCTTTGTCTTTGAATGATAAGCAGGGTTCTTAGCCAAGAAAATTGCACTTTGGCTATCACAGTATATCCTTATAGCTTGTTGCACCAACCCCATACTTGAACACAATCTCTGCAACCAAACAGCTTCCTTTCTTGCATGAGTGGCTGCCATGTATTCTGCCTCTGTAGTTGAAAGAGCCACTATAGACTCTCTTTTACTCATCCAACTGAACGCACCTCAAAATAGGCTAAACACATACCCACTTGTAGATCTTCTTTGGTCCAGATCTCCAGCCCATTCTGCATCAACAATACCATGAATGTCCAACGCTCTTTCCAATCCTGGTCTTTCCTAGTAGCACAAGCCATAATCACTAGTGCCACACAAATATCTGAAAACCTGCTTCACTGCTGTCCAATGCTCCTTCCCTGGGTTTGACTTAAACCTGCTCAATACTCCCACTGTATGTGCAATGTCTACTCTAGTAGAGACCATTGCATACATCAAGATACCCACTGCACTTGCATATGGAACATGGGACATATCCTCCTCTTCTTCTTGTGTCTTGAGACACTGTTCAGCAGACAGCTTTACACCTACAGGAATCAGAACATTCATCGGTTTACTATCCTGCATATTGAACCTTTGCAATATAGTCTCGACATACTTCCTCTGGTTTAACCAAACCTTCCTCTTTGCTCGATCTCTCTTAATTTCCATGCCCAAAATATAGTTTGCAGCACCAAGATCCTTCATGTTGAATTTGGAGAACAGTTGGGTCTTCAAATATTGGATAATTTCTTTGTCATTTCCAATCAACATCATATCATCCACATACAAGACCAAATAAATAATGCAGTCACCAATTATTTTAAAATAAACACAGTGATCCTCCTTGCTTCTGGTGAAGCCAAGTCCCCGTATATAGGTATCAAATTTCTGATACCACATCCTTGGTGACAGTTTTAACCCATACAGAGACTTCTTTAACTTGCATACCAGCTCTTTCTTCCCCTTCACCATAAAGCCTTCAAGTTGTTTCATGTATATCTCCTCTTCTAGATCTCTGTGAAGAAACGTTGTCTTCACATCCATTTATTCTACCTCAAAATCAAATGCAGCAGCAACAGATAAAAGTAATATAATAGAAGTAACTTTCGCAACAGGAGAAAAAATATCACCAAAATCAATTCCTGACACTTGGGAATAACCTTTTGCTACCAACCGAGCTTTGTATTTCTCCACCTTGCCTTCTACATTCATCTTCTTCTTAAACACCCATTTGCTCCCAATAGGCTTCCTTCCAGCCGACAACTCCACCAGATCCCATGCCTCATTTTTATGCAAGGACACCATTTCATCAACCATGGCCTCCTTCCATAGTTTTCTATCCTCTGAATCTACTGCCTCACTGACGGTTCTGGGATCATCATCAGTTATAGTTAAAGAAAAATTTGAACAGAAAGCAGATGGACTATACCTTTCTGGTTGTCTTCTTTCCCGAACTGATCTTCTCATAACTGGAGTTTGTGGCTTTTCCTCTTCTAGTCTTCTTCTATTGTAGAGTCTGATTCATCCTCCTTTAGCTCAAACTCTATCTTCTCAGGTTCCTTTGGTAGGACTTCATGTTTAACAACATCTTTCCTCTCTCTAAACACCGCATCTCGGTTGTACACAACCTTCCTTGTTTTCGAGTTCCAAAGCTAACCCTTTAAACCATCATTATACCCAATAAAGATGCACCTTTCAGATTTATTATCCAACTTGGTCCTTTTCTCCTTTGGAACATGTACATATGCATCACATCCAAATACCCTCAGATGTGAAAGAGAGAGTTTCTTACCAGTCCATACCTCCTGTGGAGTCTTATCCTTCAATGTTGATGAAGGTGATGTATTAACCAAGTAACATGTAGTCTCCACTACCTCTGCCCAGAATTCTTGTCCTAACCCGGTACCACTGAGCATGCTTCTTACCTTTTCCATTAGCGTTCTGTTCATTCTTTCTGCAACTCTGTTTTGCTGAGGTGTGTATGGAATAGTCTTCTGCCATGCTATACCACACTTCTTACAGAACTCTTCAAATTCCTTCTTGCAGAACTCCCCACCATTATTTGTCCTCAACACCTTTATCTTCTTCTCTATATGGTTTTCCACCAGAGCCTTAAATTCTTTAAATCTGTCAAAGACTTCAGATTTCTTCCTCAAGAAATATATCCATGTATTCCTTGAGAAGTCATATATGAATGAAACATAGTACACAGACTTACCCAGTGATGGAACCGACACAGGTCCAAACACATCACTGTGCACAAGCTCTAATATATTGTTTGCCCTTTTAGCACCAGAAGGAAAACTCACTCGATTCTGCTTCCCGTATACACAATGTTCACTGAAATCGAAATCCATAGAGCTATTAGACATACCTTCTACCATACCATTTCCATGCAGTATCTGAAGGCCCTTCTCTCCAATATGTCCAAGCCTTTGATGCCATAACATGGTCTTTTCTCCAGAGACCGTTAGGCTTTCCGCTCCACTTTCGGGAACCACAGAACTGTTTCACCCATCAATAATAGTGTTGCCCTGAAGCTTGTACAGAGTTCCAATCCAAACTCCCCGCATTAATACCAGTGCTCCCCGAACCATATTACAGGCATCTTTCTCAAACATTGTTTTTACACCTGCATCATCCATCTTGCTTACAGAAATCAAATTTCTGGCCAATGCAGCAATGTGCAAAACACCAAGAAGTTTTTTAATCCTTCCACCTTGCAGCTTCAGCTTGACTTTTCCATGTCCGATGATTCTGGACTTCCTATCATCACTTAAGAAGACATCATCGCTATCATATTTCTCATACTTGCAGAACCACTCCCTATGGGGAGTGAAGTGAAAGGATGCATCCGAATCAATCAACCATGACTCATGATCTACATGTGTATTTGAAGAAAAAACCAAATACACATCCCCACCTTCATCCAAGGTGGTTTTAGCCTCTACAGAAGGATCATCATCAGATCCCTTTCCTTTCTCAGGAGCTTTAAATCTACAGTTCTTTTTGTAGTGTCCTTCCTTTTCGCATTTCCAACACACCTTTACAAACTTTCCAGGAGATTTAGATCTCCCTCTAGATTCAAATCCCCCACTCGAAACCTTATTCTTGTTTCTGTTCTGGGACCTTCCTCGTACAGATAAGGCATCTCCACTCTGACCCTCCATATTTCTCCATCTCATTTCCTCCGACAGTAAGGCTGAGACAATGTCATCAAAATCCAAGGTAGTTTTATTGCTACCTATTGCAACAACCAAAATGTCCCACGAGTTTGGTAGAGAACAATACAAACTAATGCAGTTATCTTCATCTGAGATTTTAATATCAACAGATGACAGCTGACATACCACAGTATTGAAGGCGTTCAGATGCTCTGTCACCAAGTCTCTATCCTTCATCCTCAGACTATACAGCTTTTTCCACATGAACAATTTATTCACCAGAGACTTAGATTGGTACAAAGTCCCTAGCTTATCCCACAAGGTCTTCATCGTAGCTTCCCTAGATACATTCAACAGTACTGAATCTGAGACACACAACCATATTGTGCTCTTTGCCTTCCGATCCAACTTCTTCCAGTCTTCATCTGACATTGTCGTTGGTTTAGTACCCGGATCTACTGCGATCCACTGATCTTTATCCACCCACAGATCCTCCATCTTGAGCTTCCACAACTCAAAACTCTGCCCATTAAATTTCTCAATCTCTATCTTCCTGCCGCTCGCCATCTTCTTTCACCGCAGGAATTGATCCCGCAAATCTCCCACTAAACAGGTGTTGGTCGCTTTAATTGTTTAACAATTCAAGCACCACATAAATTGTCAACCCGGGAAGGTCTGTTTATTCCAAAGACAATCACGCACTAAATATGCTCAATTCCAAAAGCAAGATAATGTTGTAGTAGAAGTCACACAATTATCAATTATACAAATCTAACTATTCACACCCTGCTTTAACAAAGCTGAAGCCCACTTGTGTTACAGCAGAAATAATTCCTCTATTGCAGTCTTTCATTAAAAGAATTCTAGGAAAAGATAATGAAAGGAAATCACCCTGCAAAAAAGGAAATCAATCAACCATAACAGGGAACATGACCCTATTCCTCCAAACAGGAATCTTCAGCACCTATTGCCTGACACTAATCACACTGTAGAAAAAGATCGATCCAAGGAAAACAGGACCCTATTCCCATGAACAAGAACCTTCAGCACCTGCTTCCTGATATTAATCACACTGCAGAAAGAGAGAATCAACCTACGAGGAACAGGACCCTATTCCTCCAAACAGGAATCCTCAGCACCCGTTTCCCGGTACCAATCATACATTCAAACAAATAACAGAAAAATATCTCTTGGCTTCTTTAAGAATGAATGTTACCAAACTAATGTAGTGTTAAAGAAAACAGAGTGCTTAAAGAACTACAAAACTGTGTAAACGATTCTTCAGCAAACAGAGTTAAATTAAGGTGCAAATAACATAAAGAAGTTTAACAAAATACAAGAGCAATCGGGTGAATCTTGTGATGAAGGCGGGCCCTTTCCTTCTCACAAGATTCCCCAGAGGAAAGAGTTAAATTGAAGCACTCAAAAGAAACCTTTATTCATCTGTCAAAAAGGAATGATACATTACAATGGAGTCTTGCTCCTTTCCGCTCAAAAATAATGTCTCTCCTGCGGTCTCTAACCCCCCTTCTAATGATGATGTCTCCTCTTTTTAAAGAGGAGATATCTATTATAGTTACATCAGAGAAATCCTATATTTATCAAAATCTGTTCTTCTATCTTAAAACAGGGTCTTTCTATTCTTCCATAGAAAAATATTGTTACAACAGATACAAAAAATTACTGGCTTCAGAACAATCCGTGTAACAACTTTCCTTGCTTGTCTTCGTCTTGTTGCCATTGTTCCTGAAATACTCTTTCGAAATCGCAAATCACGAGTAGTGACAGAATTTACGTGCCCGCTAACTGTTTCAGCAACGGAGTCGACTGTTTCAGCAACGGCCGATTGTTTCAGCACAGCACGTTCCTTATCATAAATTATCTGCGATCTTTTAGACTTATGTTAGCAATGATATACCTTCGATTAATGATGAAATATAAGAGTAATGTGGAATTATATGTAAACAGATTAAATATATAGTAAAGAGAAGGATTTCATATACCTTTAGATAAAATGGATGAAAATGATAATGTAACCTTTTTAAATATAGCTATAAAGGGTAAGGTGGTGTCAAAATGTATGGTAAAAATGGTACATTGTGAGGTCCTAACATCCCCCCCAACTGAAAGGGTTGCATGTCCTCAGGCAACTTTTAGTCTGAGTCTGAGTCTGAGTACTGACTCTTTTCATGCAAGTTACTCAAGCAATAACTATGGAAGGTGGCTTCTGTCAAAGATCTGAATCCCTGGTTATTCTGCAATTTCTGCCATGCTACTGCCTCGTCCCTGTTAGCCAATTTGTAGTGAGGTTGGTATCGTTCTGCCGGCATCCATAAGACAGAGAAGTGAAAATGATAACCAATCCAATTCTCGGCACATTGCTGAATGCATCTGATATAGTTTGGTACCCTGGATAGTGCAGTTTGAAGATTATCAGGGCTAAAAGGATTATACTCTTGTCTTTCCTTACATGACTGTTGCCAGAACATGGTGTTGGCCTTCAAGGCAGCAGTCTCTTTGACTCTGATTAACTGATGACACTTTAGGAGTGTTGAGGCTTGCAATTGCTATATGTAGCTGCGCATTCCTGGCTTCTGTAAAAATCGATGATACTCCGCTACAAAAATGGCCGGATTTGAAGGTTCCGGTCTTATCCAAAGGAGGCGATTATCCTCATTATGCCTACTTGCAATAAAAGCAGTTTGCCATGTGATTTGATTGGCAAGAAATGAAAAGAATGCCCTAATTTGTATATCACCAACAATTGGATTTAGGTTGACCTCTCTATTTTCAGGCATAGCCTCATTATGAAGATAAAGTTCACATAACAAATGTTGGTCACTAGCGGGGGCCTCAGCAAATGTTTTGACAAATTGTTCCGCTGTGAGCAACTCATGAGGTCTCCCATCCTTAATTGCTTTCAACTGAAAATAAACAAGGCGTTCAGAAAGGAACAGAGAATAATTCAAGGAAGGTTTCCTAGTGGCTAACAATTTTTTTACTAATGAAAAAATCAGGACCAGTTTGTCTTTTAACTCCTTGATTTCTTTCTTGGAATCCTTGAGCTGCTGAAGTGTCAGTTGGCATACATCTGATTCTGCCAGGCCAACTTATGCTGTTGTAACATTTTATCTTGATCAACAACATACTGCTTCTTCCAGTTATTCATTATTTCCAATTCTTTCCATGGTGGGGTCTGTGTCCCGGCATTATAAGTACTCGGTTGGGGCATAGTCTAAATAGCTGAGCTGACTAACACAGGGCAGGATATCTGTGGCTTGGTTTCTTTTTCCAGAATTTTGAGGGCCCTACTGGTTCTTGTGTGGCAGTAGGGCATTCTTCTTTGACTGCAACTGATGTGGATGCCTCAGGCACTGGGACTTTGACTATTTTGTATCCGGCCTGTTGGTAAATGTTTCCACATTCATGGCACATGTATTCTTTACATGGTTCATTCTTTTGTACTGATGTTGTATGTGCCAACATGTAGAGATTTAATTCTTTATCAAAGGCTTCCCTTGCCATTACCAACTCTTTTTTATAGGCCTCTAATTCTGACTTCAAAAATTCATTTTCCTCCAATAAAGATGCCATGGTGAGTGAACCCTGTGTGTTGGTTGCTTTTGCTGGAGTTAATTGCTGATCCACAGTTGTAGCTAGTTCTTGTGTTTCAACTACAGCTGGTTTCCCTATATTATCATGCTTGGTGTTTGATTTTTGCACCTCAGCAGCTGGTTCTTGTGTTTCAGCTGCTGAGTGAGTAACTGGTTCTTGTGGAGCAGTTACTATTTGAGTAGTAAACGATGTCATATTACCCTGGGCATCTGGTTCTTGTGGAGAAGTGCCACAAGACGAGACGGGTAATGATTCGGGAATTTGGAATGGTGATGAGGATTGAAGTTTTAACAAGATAGCCGCGGGGTCAGGGGAAATGGGAGTGACTTCAGATTCAACAGTCGTTTTCATTTTTCTCCTAGGTAGGAAAGCAGAAAAATCAGTGACTTTCCTTTTCTTTTTATGAGAAGATTCTTTTCTAGGGGAAGGGCTATCGGAGGAGGTGGCAGCTTGGGATGCGGCCCTTGTTTTCCTTTTTGAGACAGAGACTGTTGCAATTCGTCTCTTTCTTTTATGAGTAGGGGGTGATGGGGGTGTTTCAGCTTGAGAGTCATCGCTAGAGATGTGGACAATGGGATGGGGTGACTCTGCTAAATGGGATGAACTTGGGGGCGGATCAACTGGTTCTGGAGATGGAATCAATGGGGGATCAGGGATATCTTCTAGTTGCCGTTCATAAGAGCTTTCGGGAGTTTCTTGGGGAATTTCGGCTTCTTGGGGAATTTCAGGGGCTTTTTGGAGAAGTAGGGGTGGATTATTCAGAGGGGGGTTTTGCTGAGCAAAACCCCTCGAATTAATAATTGACATAAGCGATGATGGGTAAGGGACAGTGATGGGAATTTTACCCGTCTACAGTAATATGACATGTTTTTAATACATCCAAGCAGATAATAAGGAATGTTGACTAATCGACCATGCCGCAAATGACTAATGAAAACAAAGTCGTGTTGATAAACCACCTGGTAACGCCCCTCGCAAGTCAAATAGTGCTTGATGAATTCAGCTACTGTTGGCCATGGGCGAGGTAATGAATGCAGACTTATGCCGCGGCCTTTAATCTCAACCTGTTCCTCTGGAAGAAGGAAGTACTGATGTGCGTTTAAAATGACTTGTTTCCTGCTAAACCAGCGAGCACCTGTGACCGGCAACCCTGAAACTTGTGCTATATCTTCCTCTGTGACCGAAATTCGGACCCCTTGGACTATGGAGTAATCTTCCTGAAAATTCTGCGCAAACTCTAGAACTTGCTAAGGATCAAATTCTCCTAGCCTTTTGAAGTATGTAATCCAACCTGCCTGCTGAAAAATTTGGTAGGCCTCCGGAAATAATTCAAGAAGAGTTATCGAGCCAGGCTCATGTCTGATAGCCGAGCCTCCCATAGCTACTAACTTGAATCAAATGCAGAGGCGCAGAGAACAGAAACACAGGCTTGATCAAGCTAATCGTTGCGACTGAGGATATGGAGTATCAATGACGGCAGAAATAATGGATATGAAGAGTGACGGTGGATTGGATGGTATGGAATGATGATTTAATTTTCGAAATCCCCCCCTTACGTGTGATGAAATGATGTTTAAGTGTGCGGGGATTGTAATCATAATGGGCAAGATCCTCCCTTTAAACTATTATTTAACTGTATTACATAAAAAAAATCCGCATACCTTATATTTTTACCTTTGTTTTTATAATTCGAAGTATAGAGTGCTTCATAATGGCTTGATACTGATGGAAGAATCTTTAAATTTCTCTGAAATGTGGAAACAGGAGCATATCAGGATCTGCTCAATACTGGATAATATTCACCCAAGGGATCTGAAGAATAAAAGTGGAGTACTGGAAAACTTGTGTAGCAGAGGAAAGGAATGGTGTTTTAGTAATGGAAAGATAAATGACAGGTTGCTGAAAGTGGTGTTTCGGCAATGGAAAAATAAATGACATGTTGTTGAAAGTGGTGTTTCAGCAATGGAAAAATAAGGAAAATGGAATGTAATGATTTGGATTTAAGAAAACTGGGAGAAGTACTTGCTGAGGGATAATTTCAGCAGTAAGGAACGGGAAATACTGGCTGAAAGATGGTGTTTCAGGAATAGGTAGAAATGGGGAAAAATGGAAAAAGGGAAAGATGGAGTAATGGGATAAGTGATAAAAGGGATATTGCTGGGAAATGAGTTGAAATGAAGGGAACAAAGCTTCTATGATTGAAGTTTCAGATCTTCTTGTGATGAAACTGTCCTCCTTAATGAGTTCTTCCTTAATCTGCAAAATTCAATTGTAACATGCCAACCCTTGACAGGGATTATTAGTTTTAAATCTAATCTAATGCTAGAAATATAGTGCAGAAAATTAAATGCTGTGAGGAGCAGAAGACTCCCCTAGAAAAAGATAATGTGTATCAGTCATGCAAGCAACCTTGAAATATTCTTTAGAAACAGGGCGTTGGTACAAACGAAGCCTATGACCATTTACTAGTAGAGGTGTTTTAGAATCATCAATTGTTAAAAGTCTTACTGTTCCATTAGGAAAAACAACATCTACTTCATATGGTCCAAGCCATCGTGTACGTAGCTTACCTTGAAAGTTTTCAAACCGAGAGTCATACAATAAAGCCCAATTACCTTTTTGGAACTGCTTTTGTTTGATCATTTTGTCATGCCACTTCATTCTTTGTTGTTGAATCATGGTTGTTTGGTGAATGGCATCTAATCTCTTTTCATCCAATTCAAGAAACTGCTGCAACCTAGTTGTCTGCACATCAGTCAAATCAAGGTTAACAGCTAAAGCAGTCCTTAAAGTTTTAATTTCAAATTCCACAAGAAAAACAACATTTTTACCATAAACCAATTCATAGGGAGAAAATCCTGTAGTATTTCTCCAGGTAGTTCTGTAAGCCCATAGTGCTTCAGGGAGCCTTTGAGACCAATCCTTCCAGTTATCCTTCACTGTTTTAGTTAGAATGGCTTCTAATACTTTATTTGTGCTTTCCACCTGCCCATTGGCTTGGGGGTGGTATGGTGTAGTCATTCTATGATGAATATGATATTTCTGAAGGGTAGATTTAAAACCATGAGAATTGAATGGAGGTCCTCCATCTGTGACTAGCTCTCTAGGAATTCCAAATCTAGTGAAGATCTCTTCAAATGAGAAAGCTAGGACAGTTTCTGCATTGGCTCTAATAAGTGCTTTGGCCTCCACCCATTTAGTCATATAGTCTGTAGAGACTAATATATAAGTTCTTTGATTGGATGGAGGATTAATGGGTCCTATGAAATCCAAGGCCCATCTTTCAAATGGTTCGGGTACTATCTGGGGTTTAATGGCATTTGATCTCTATGATTGGGTTGACCCATTCGCTGATAGCTGTCACAAGCCCGCACATATTTCTTTGCATCCTTAAACAATGAGGGCCAATATTAACCCATCCTCAAAATTTTGTGTGTTGTTCTTTTATCAGTAAAATTCCCTCCGCAGGGGCCATCATGACAAGCTTTTAGTATGTCGTACACTTCATCCTCCCTAATGCATCTTTGGATTTCCTGATCAAGCCCTATGTAGAAGAGACACCCACTTATCCAGCTATACCTAGCACTTTTTTGAACAATTCTTCTCTTTTCCCTGTATGACAAGTGTGATGGTAATTTTCCTGCAACCAAATAATTGGCAATGTCTACATACCACGGAGAGTGAGCTGAGACTACGAATAAATACTCATCAGGAAAGGAATCATCTACTGGAATATTATTATCAGTTTTTAACCGTGAAAGGAAATCAACCACAACATTTTCTTTACCAGGCCGATCTACAATTGTAATATCAAACTCCTGCAGTAACAATAACCATCTGGTAACTCGAGCATTTGTGACAGATTTGTTCATTAAATACTTAATAGCCGAGTGATCGGTGTGGACAAAAGTAGAATAACCAGTGATATAATGTCGAAATTTATTAATGGCATAAATTACTGCAAGAAACTCTTTTTCGGTAACTGTATAATTAAGCTCAGCAGGGGTCATGTTCTTACTGATAAAATAGATAGCATAAGGAAGATGATTTTCCTCTTGTCCCAGGACAGCTCCAATTGCAGTGTCTGAAGCATCAGAAGATATATGAAAGGGGAGGGCCCAATCAGGTCCTCTCAAAATAGGAGCAATAGATAATTGATGCTTGAGTTCTACAAAGGCTTTCTGACAAAGATTAGTCCACTTAAATTCAACATTTTTCATAAGCAACACAAATAATGGAGAAGCTATCTTAGAAAAATCTTTAATAAATCTTCTGTAATATCCAGCATGTCCTAGAAAACTTCTCACGTCAGTTTGTGTTTTAGGAACAGGAAGATTCTGAATGACAAGTATTTTAGATGGGTCTACCTGAAGACCTTGAGATGAAATAAAATGTCCAAGCACTACTCCTTCACTCATCATCATATGACATTTTTCAGTACTTAGGGAGAGGTGAGCTTGTATACAACGTTTAAGTACCTTCTCAAGATTTTGTAATGCATCTTCAAAAGATACACCATAAGGAGTAAAATCATCCATAAATATTTCCATAGAGTCATTCAGCATATCAAAAAAGATTCCTATAACAGCCCTCTGAAAAGTTGCTGGTGCATTACATAGCCCAAATGGAAGAAATCTTTAGGCAAAAGTTCCCCAAGGACTAGTAAAAGTGGTCTTGTCCTGGTCTTGGGGTGCAATTCTAATTTGGTTATACCCACTGAATCCATCTAGAAAAGAAAATAATTTCTTCCCTGACAGACTATCCAACACCTGATCAATGAAAGGTAAAGGAAAGTGATCCTTTTGGGTAGCTTTGTTTAAGGCTCTGTAATCAACACACACTCTCCATTTCCCGTTTTTCTTAGGGACTATTACCAATGGGGAAACCCATTCACTGTCAGATATGGGGTATATAAATCCTGCATTGAGCAATTTCTGAAGTTCTTCTTTAACAATTTCTCTTAAATTAGGGTTCATTCGTCTTTGGGGTTGACAGACTGGTCGGCATCCTTCTTTAATATAAATTCGGTGAGTACATAATTCAGAAGAGATTCCCTTCATATCTGTGTAATCCCATGCGAATGCTTCCTTATTTTCAAGTAATAACTTCATTAACTGCTGTGTTTCAGCAACTGTTAGATCAGGATTTATATTTAATGTCTTGCCAGGTTCGATTTCGACTGTTATGCTTCTAGATGAGATGGTGGTTAATGTCTGAGATAAATCTTTAGATTCAATCTTTTCCTGGGTATCCGTTTCAAAAAGTGCAGTGAATTGGTTGTGTGTTTCAGCAATTACAGAGGAAGGTTCACAAATAAAATTATTAATTATTTCATCCTCTGTATTGTCTTTAAGATTTAAGGCTTGTCCGATAGTTAAAATGGGCTGAATAGCATTATCATCATAATCCATCCATACAGAATTCTCATTATTAATTATGGGTGTAGCATGAGGATAAAGAGTAAGTTGTTTAGTTTCATAACCATTAGAAATTTTCATTGAACCAGATCTGCAGCTGATAAAGGCATCGGCTGTGGCCAGCCACGGCCTCCCTAGAATTAAAGGGTGTCCCCCTAGCTTTGTTTTAGTTTGTAATACGACAAAATCAGCTGGGTAATTCCAGGATTCAACCGAGATAACTGGATCTTCAACAACTCCTTCTGGTTTGATTGTAGAACGGTCAGCTAACTCTAGGATGGTTGGTGTATCTCTAATTGTGTTATTCAGCTGTAACAACTGTGAAGTTTCAAGAGTCATAATGTTTATTGCAGCACTTAGATCTACCAGAACTTGAGGAATTATTGTTTTACCAATTTGAACTGTCACAGTAGGATGGTCGGGGTCACCATATTTCACAGGAGGGGTTTTTCCGGACATTAATGCAGATAAATCACCCATTACATGAACTGTAAGGGGATCTTTAGTCTTCCTACCCGGTTTCTTAACACAAATGTCCCTTATGGTTCTGGCATAAATTGGTACATCTCTCAGTGCCTGTAAAAGTGGAATTTTAACATACAAGTTTTGCATTTCCCCTAATAGATTAAAATCAGGTGTTTCAGGCGTTTTAGTTAAAACTAAACGCTCGGGGAATGGTGGCTCTGTTATTTCAATACCCTTGTTAGAGGGTGGTTGTGTTTTTTTATGTTTCTCAGTTTCCTCCTTATCAGAATCAGAAGAGGTTATATCATCGATGATAGGTTCTACTATTTTCCCGGATCTCAAATGAATATCATTACATTGCATAGTAGAAAATGTAGGTTGATTCTGAATACCAATGACTTGCACAACTTTATTATTGGGGTTAGGATTTGGTTGCACAGGTAGCTGGGGTCTCATTTGATTATTTGGTGGAGAATTTGATGGTAGAGGAAGTGGTTGTTGAAATTGAGGAAATTGATTTGGATACGAGAGTTGTTGGCTTCTCCAATTTGAATTCCATGGATTAAAAGAAGATGGTTGTTGTGGGGGCCAAGGAGTCCACATTGCAGGATCAACAAAGGGAGGGTTTGTTTGTTGCATGGGTGGGAATTTCATCTGATTAAAGGGTGGGTATTTCATTTGATTAAAGGGAGGGTAATTTGTCTGACTGAAAGCAGAATAATTATTCCAACGATTAAATGGCATACTGGAATTCATACCTTGTCCTTTTGGTTTCCATTGTCTTCTTTGTGTTAGCAGGTAAACTGCTTCAGCTTCTTCTTTCGTTGGCTGCAATGCTGCCTTTATTCCCGGTAGAGAGGGACATTGTTGTGTTTCATGATCTTTCTCACAAAGGGTGCAGATTGGTATTTTATCCAATGGGCATTCCCTTAGTGGATGTTTGTCTCTGCATTTAGGGCAAAAGACAGCCAGAGCTGCTTCTTCTTCAGCCTGCTTCTTTTTAACCTGCAAGGTGTCAATTTGTGAAGCAAAAGAACTTAGCATCTCAGTTTTAAATTCTTCAAGTAAATTACATATTTCAGCTCTTGTTGCTCCCCCACTAGCTGATTTCTGAACTCTTGAATAGGTGGGATCTCTGTTACTTACTCTGTTCCTTGCAGCTCCTTTTGAACATCTTTTACAGAGTTCAACAATCTCATCATATGATTCTTTAGATATATCTCCCTTTCCAAGCATGTTTAACATGTCTAAACAATCATCCCTTAATCCTCTAAGTAATATTGTTTTACGAATTTCTTTACTTACATTCGGATGATCAAATATCTGCAGATTATACTGCAGTCTTTCCACATAGTCCTCCAGATTCTCGTCCGGCTTTTGTGCCATGTTGAATAGTTCCTCCCTCTTTTCTCTTGTCCGAAAATAGTCTTGATATTTAAGCAGAAACTTCTATTTCATCTGTTCCCATGTTGTGATTACCTGACTTCCAAGGCTCATGAACCATCTTAAAGCATTTCCCTTTAATGTTGCTGGAAACAGTTTCAACTTCTGAGCATTAGTAACATAATCATAACTTCTGCATAATATATCAAATTCAAAAATAAATTCATCCGGATCTTCAGAGGATAAACCATGGAAGTTGGGTAAAGTTGACAATGGAATATTCTTCATAGGAGTTGTTCCTCTAGGGAGATCACTGATAGGAAATCCCAAGGTAGAGAGAGAATTTTCATCCCTTCCTTATCCTTCAGGATCTATACGTCCTCCACCAAAGAATTCTTCGTTGTTTCCTTCCATTGGCTGTTCTCCTACTGCACTTGCTCGATCCTCAAAATCTTCTACTGGCTCCTCAATGTTTTCCACTGGTCGTCCAATACTCTCTATTAGTTCCTCAACGTGTTCTGCTGATTTGCTAGCACTTTCTTCTGATTCTCCAGCATTGGCTGCTGGTTCTTTAATATCCGTTACTGGTTCCTCTATGTTTTCAGGGCTCACAACTTCTTCTGTTTTGTAGTCTGATTGAGGGGAGCGCTGAGGTTTTGGTCTTCGAGAACTTAATCTCTGTGATGATTCAGCCTTTGATACAATTTCGTCAATAAAAGTCTTTCTTCCTCCCCTTCCTTTGCCCTTGCCACCTGTAGGATTAGTTTTCTTCTGGGTTCCGCGTCCTCTCATACAATCTGCACATCTAGAAAGAAAATATCAGTGCTTTTGAAATCTATAATTGCTTTCCCCGGCAACGGCGCCAAAATGTTGGTCGCTTTAATTGTTTAACAAGTCAAGCACCACATAAATTGTCAACCCGGGAAGGTCTGTTTATTCCAAAGACAATCACGCACTGGATATGCTCAATTCCAAAAGCAAGATAATGTTGTAGTAGAAGTCACACAATTATCAATTATACAAATCTAACTATTCACACCCTGCTTTAACAAAGCTGAAGCCCACTTGTGTTACAGCAGAAACAATTCCTCTATTGCAGTCTTTCATTAAAAGAATTCTAGGAAAAGATAATGAAAGGAAATCACCCTACAGGAAAGGAAATCAATCAACCATAACAGGGAACATGACCCTATTCCTCCAAACAGAAATCTTCAGCACCTGTTGCCTGACACTAATCACACTGTAGAAAAAGATCGATCCAAGGAAAACAGGACCCTATTCCCATGAACAGGAACCTTCAGCACCTGCTTCCTGATATTAATCACACTGCAGAAAGAGAGAATCAACCTACGAGGAACAGGACCCTATTCCTCCAAACAGGAATCCTCAGCACCTGTTTCCCGGTACCAATCATACATTCAAAAAAATAACAGAAAAAGATCTCTTGGCTTCTTTAAGAATGAATGTTACCGAACTAATGCAGTGTTAAAGAAAACATAGTGCTTAAAGAACTACAGAACTGTGTAAACGATTCTTCAGCAAACAGAGTTAAATTAAGGTGCAAATAACATAAAGAAGTTTAACAAACTACAGGAGAAATCGGGTGAATCTTGTGATGAAGGCGGGCCCTTTCCTTCTCACAAGAGTCCCCAGAGGAAAGAGTTAAATTGAAGCGCTCAAAAGAAACCTTTATTCATCTGTCAAAAAGGAATGATACATTACAATGGAGTCTTGCTCCTTTCCGCTCAAAAATAATGTCTCTCCTGCGGTCTCTAACCCCCCTTCTAATGATGATGTCTCATCTTTTTAAAGAGGAGACATCTATTACAGTTACATCAGAGAAATCTTATATTTATCCAAATCTATTTTTCTATCTTAAAACAGGGTCTTTCTATTCTTCCATAGAAAAATATTGTTACAGCAGATACAAAAAAGTACTGGATTCAGAACAATCCGTGTAACAACTTTCCTTGCTTGTCTTCGTCTTGTTTCCATTGTTCCTGAAATACTCTTTCGAAATCGCAAATCACGAGTAGTGGCGGAATTTACGTGCCCGCTGATTGTTTCAGCAACAGAGTCGACTGTTTCAGCAACGGCCGATTGTTTCAGCATAGCACGTTCCTTATCATAAATTATCTGTGATCTTTTAGACTTATGTTAGCAACGATCTACCTTTGATTAATGATGAAATATAAGAGTAATGTGGAATTATATGTAAACAGATTAAATATATAGTAAAGAGAAGGATTTCATATACCTTTGGATAAAATGGATGAAAATGATAATGTAACCTTTTTAAATATAGCTATAAAGGGTAAGGTGGTGTCAAAATGTATGGTAAAAATGGTACATTGTGAGGTCCTAACAACAAGGTCTACCTTAGGCCCGAGAAAAAAACGCTCAGCAGCAAAGGCATCCCCTTGAAGCCGAAACAACTCCGATACCAAATGTAGTTTTTAACCCTGTACAGAAATTATCTACACACGAATCTTATAACAGAAAATAAACAATAGCGAGAGCATAAAACATAAAACAGAGAAACACAGAGATTTTCCCCTGGATCCCAAATTGGGACGACCAGCTTGATTTTTCATTATATTCCTTTTAGTGTTACAACACATATATATACATGCTGAAGCATACATAAACCTCAATCCATTAACCCTGGATTAGAACATAACCGTAGTTCCCTTGACCGGATCTACAAAATACCAGGGGCCGAAAACCATCGAACCCCAAAAACATGTGCAAACTCATGCACAAAACATGGGTGGGTCCGCCCACCAAAAAAAAAGGACCAATTTTTTTTTCCCGGGACGCTTCCCCGGACCCCGAACAGGGGGGGCTGCCGCCCCCCCATGACCTCCCTGCTGCGCCCGACACAACGTACAGGGGGGAGTATCACCCCCCCATGACTAGTTGTTGAAAGAATATAACACATACCCAACAATGTAAAAATTTTGTCATAAACAATTACAGAATAAATTAAATTATAATTCAAAAATTTTACAATTAAAAATAAACTATTCTTTAATCAATTGAATAATTCATATGAATAATCTTCATTATATTATCACACTGCACCAAATAATAAATAACAGAAATTAAAACATAAATCGTAATGCATTCAATAAATTGTAACTAAAAGAAACTAATGCAGAAAAAAACAATGCTTCCCTTACGTTGCTAAAGCAATTGTATAAACTAAGACTGCCAAAAATAAAACACTTAAAATATAAAATTCTTCATGAAATAAACTTGGACATGCCAATATATTCAATAGCAAGAGAGCTTATATTAAGAAGTAATGTTTCTCCAAGATCATAGTGTCTTTTTAGGTTCACATAATTTCCATTTATATATTACAAAATAAAATCTGGGATATCAAAAACCCACGAATCCTCAACCTGGTCCTAACATCAATAAAGAGGATCTTGGGTGGAACTGATAGGTGGATGAGCTTATTTGGAATCTACCATAAGTCAAAATCCCAACATGGAATGTGCACAACTAGTTGAAGCTACAACTGTGCTTCAAAAAAACCCAGTTGAAGCTACAATTATGCTTCAAAAAATTGTTTAGTGGCTATAGAATTGTAATCGAGTAGCTAAAAATTCAGAAATACAAAATTGGATATTTTCGCTTTTGTAGCTACTCATTAAAAGAATAACTAATTAAATCATATTGCATAAAGAATAATGGAATTGAACATCAAAATGGACAATTTACCTGTATTATCCTTAGTGCACAAGTTTGTAGTTTAGCATGATAAAGAGATAAATTTGGATATAAATTGGTTCATGTTATAGGGTTTGGATGAAAGTGTAGGATAGAAAAAGTAACAAAAAGAGTGCTTAAAAAAAATCAAAATTGCTAAACGGTTTCCTCTTAAGCTCCTTCTGAAGCATCTAATAACATTTCCAAACCTAAATATGCAGTTTCCAAATTTCACTGTTTTGTTTTTAGAATATTTTTTCTTCTATATCCTCCATGTCTAATCTTTCTTCTGTATCCTCATGTCTAGATCTGTGAACAATAAAATTGGGAGTGTAATATTTGTCACATATAATCACATTTTTTCCAACAATATTTTAAGTGTAATATTTGTCAAACATGAGGGCATTTTGACAGCAGTATTAACAACAAAATTTTAGGTGTAATATTTGTTACCTACAAGGACGTTTTGTTAAGCATTGGCAGCTTGAAAAACATTAGGACATTTTGACAAGAGTGTGAACGACAAAATTGTTAGTGTAATATTTATTACACAAGGACATTTTGTCCAACAATATTTCAAGTGTAATATTTGTCAAACATTAGAACATTTTGACAGGACTGTTAGCAACAAAATTGTAGCTGTAATATTTGTCAGACATTTTGTTAAGCTTTAACAGCTTGACAAACATTAGGACATTTTGACAGGAATGTGAACAACAAAATTCTAAGTGTAATGTTTGTCACACATAAGGACATTTTGTCCAACAATATTTTAAGTGTAATATTTGTCTACATTTTGACCAGACTATTAACAACAAAATTCTAGTTGTAATATTTCTCACACACAAACATTTTGTTAAGCATTGGCAACTTGACCCACCTTATCCTGCTCCAAATCACCCTCAGCTTGCCAGTACAATGTCTCAAAGAAATCTAGAACAATGCAATGAAGAAGATCTTATCAACAAAGGGCAGGCCAAATAAAAAAGATGCAGAAACAATGCAATGAAGATCTTATCAATAAAGGCCAGGCCAGATTTAAAAAAAAAAAGATAAGCAAATCACCCTCAGCTTGCCAGTACAATGCCTCAAAGAAATCTAGAACAATGCAATGAAGAAGATCTTATCAACAAAGAGCAGGCCAAATCACAAAGATGCAGAAACAATGCAATGAAGATCATATCAATAAAGGCCAGGCCAGGACAGATTTAAAAAAAGCAGATACAAATGCTATATGAAGCACAACTGGACAATCCCAGAATTGAACTCGAGAACTCTCGCATCCTTAGCGAGAATCACACCACTAGAACTAGAACAGTTGCCCTTAGATAGGCTGATGTTCTGGTAATACTCCCCTACAAGCGAATTTTAAAACGTGAAATTCCGTTTTAGGGCTTCCTTTTCAAAACGTGAATTTCAGTGGTATAAGTTAAATTTGAACCCACACCCTCTTTCTGTGAAAGGTTCTTGGAACTTTTCAAATGTTAAATATTCACC
The DNA here is from genome assembly GCA_034641835.2 of Pinus albicaulis. Taxonomy (NCBI): domain Eukaryota; kingdom Viridiplantae; phylum Streptophyta; class Pinopsida; order Pinales; family Pinaceae; genus Pinus; species Pinus albicaulis. The sequence goes on along the minus strand of CM076582.1, from coordinate 1,625,685,625 downwards.
ACCAGAAGTCCTCTTTCTGTGAAAGGTTCTTAGAACTTTTCAAATGTTAAATATTCACCATCGGAAGTCCTCTTTCTGTGATGATTCTTGGAACTTCTGAAAATGTTAAAACATTTACTGTCAGAAGTCCTAGTACCTCTGTGAGGGTTCATGGAACTTCTGAAAATGTTAAACATTCACAGTCAGTCGCCCTCTTCTGTGAGGATTCATGTAACTTCTAAAAATGTTAAACATTCACTGTCAGAAGTGAGATTTAAATCCACGCTCAAAACTCGCCCTCTTCTGTGAGGATTCATGGAACTTCTAAAAATGTTAAACATTCACTGTCAGAAGTGAGATTTAAATCCACGCTCAAAACTTTCCTCTGTGAACTCCCTTTCTGTGATGATTCTTGGAACTTCTGAAAATGTTAAAACATTTACTGTCAGAAGTCCTAGTACCTCTGTGAGGGTTCATGGAACTTCTGAAAATGTTAAACATTCACAGTCAGAAGCCCTCTTCTGTGAGGATTCATGGAACTTCTAAAAATGTTAAACATTCACTGTCAGAAGTGAGATTTAAGTCCACGCTCAAAACTCGCCCTCTTCTGTGAGGATTCATGGAACTTCTAAAAATGTTAAACATTCACTGTCAGAAGTGAGATTTAAGTCCACGCTCAAAACTCGCCCTCTTCTGTGAGGATTCATGGAACTTCTAAAAATGTTAAACATTCACTGTCAGAAGTGAGATTTAAGTCCACGCTCAAAACTCGCCCTCTTCTGTGAGGATTCATGGAACTTCTAAAAATGTTAAACATTCACTGTCAGAAGTGAGATTTAAATCCACGCTCAAAACTTTCCTCTGTGAACTCACCCCCGCTGTCAGAAGTGGGATTTGAACCCACGCCCTCTTTCGAAGACCAGAACTTGAGTCTGGCGCCTTAGACCACTCGGCCACCCTGACACATACATATTAAAATTGTATCAATTTAATGTAATAGCTTTCTCTTGACTCCCTATTTGGAAAACTAGTCCTTGCATCTGGCGCCTTAGGCCACTCCGCCATCTTATAAATGTATACTCATTTTCTCTCGACCGATTCCTCTCCATTTCAACTTTCAATACTAAATGTTGTAGTTGCACCCGCGCTGTCTTTCTGAAGAGGTTCTTGCCACTTGTCCAAAGAAAAGATCATTTTATCCCGAGCGATCCTCTTCATTTGAACTCTCAGATATCAAAAGTTGAATTTGAGCCCGCGCCCCCTTTCTCTGAAAGTTTCTTGGCACTTCCCAAAATGTGAAAGATTCAGTGCCAGAAGTGGGATTTGTAACTGCGAATTCACGACTTTACAGAATGTGAAAGATTCAGTGTCAGAAGTGGGAGTTGAAACTACGCTCTCATAAGGAGGATCGTTTTATCCTGACCAAATTCTTCTTCCGTCCCACGCCCTCTTTCTCTGAAAGGTTCTGACCAAATTCTTCTACCGCCCCACGCGCTCTTTCTCTGAGAGGTTTTGAAAGATTCGCCAGAAGTGGGATTTGTAATGTGTAGGACTTCCCAAAATGGGAACCAAATTCTTCTTATGTTCCAGTGCCCACGCCCTCTTTCTCTGAAAGGTTCTGACCAAATTCTTCTACCGCCCCACGCGCTCTTTCTCTGAGAGGTTTTGAAAGATTCGCCAGAAGTGGGATTTGTAATGTGTAGGACTTACCAAAATGGGAACCAAATTCTTCTTATGTTCCAGTGCCCACGCCCTCTTTCTCTTTCTCTGAAAGGTTATTGGCACTTTCCCAAAAAGTGAAAGATTGAGTGGCAGAAGTGGGATTTGTAACTGCGCTCTCGTAAGAAGGACTTCCCAAAATGTGAAAGATTAACTCCTAAGGAGGACTTCCCAAAAGCTGGACTGATTTTTTATTTTTTTTTTAAAAAGAATTTTGGTAAGATTTTTGTAAATCTAGGTTATAGTTATCAAACTTCAATATTTTGGGTGTTTTAGAGGTTTTTGATGGTGCTGAATCTATTTCCACCATCAAAAGTATGATTCAAACACTGCTACTGCAAAATTTCTTAAAAACATTTCCCTGGATTCCAGCGAATTTTGACCGTCTCCGCAATTCTGTCCCCGCAATTCCTTCCCCTCAGTAAACAACTCTCTTCCCAAAATGTGAAAAATTCTCTCATATGAGAGTGGGGGCTCTACAACTCGCCATCTCAACCTTTTTGCAATCATAAAAATAAAATTTTCCCTCTTCTCCACAACACAGTGAACATAGAGTAAAATAAGTGCTACATAGTAATTGAACGGTTTTGAAACATAGTTTAAATATAATTAAATTAAAATATATGTTATTATTAAATATGTTATTTTTATTATTAATTTAAATATAACTAAATTAAAATATATGTTATTGTTAAATATGTTATTTTTATTATTAATTTGTGAGTATGTGGTGACATTTTGTAGTATTGTGATAAGGATTTGAATCAAGTTAATAAAATATTTATGGTGAATTTTTTTAGTCATATAATAAGGATTTTAATAAAGTTAATAGGACATTATGTGAAGGTGAATTTAGTTCACTATGTTAACAAGATTCAATTTTAACATAATATTCAATTTTAGCAAATAATTATTTGTAAACTAATGTGCCTTCAGCATGGTTCCACCACAAATTATTTACTTGGGACTTTAAAATGATAAACACTTGTTAAATGTTTTTACATGGTTATTTTCTATTATATTACAATTATTAATATTTAGACAGACAAAAGATTAATTATTTGTAGACCAAATACATTAAACACAGTTCCATCGCAAATTATTTTTGAAAGATTTTAAAACTATAAAACCATGTTATAAAATTTTAACATTCATACACAAAGTAATGTACCTAATCTTAAACAACGCTTTAAATAATTGTATAAATATTATGAACATTTTTGAGGGGCATGGCGTAGGCGCTGAGAGTGGAATGAACACACTGCGCCAATGTGTGACATGAATTGTCATCATCACAATAGTTTTTCTCTCTAGTCAGTAAGATGGTTATGTGCCAGGGTTGCAACAACGCACATGCGTATATTTAGCACGATTAATGATATCAGCCCAAGTGTTAATTACACGGCCTTGACTGTCAACTACAGATTGGTTGAAATTGAATCCATTTAGGTTGAAAGCTGTTGTAGTTATGCTCAGATAAACCAGATACCACCTTGCCACGGGCCGTTGTTAAGAAGAAATGTAAAGAACGGAGTTGTTGAAAATCAGTATATTGGAAGATCCTTCGCTTTAAATAACCGTGAGCAGCCACAATATTGTAGGTTTCTTCCTCCTGACCAAATTTGTAACCTGCATTTGCGGACTGATTCTCAGTAGTTTCCCTGATCAAACTGGAAGTTACCAAAGAACCATGCATAGCACTGAATAGAGAGCCGCCGAATGTGTGATCGATTGTAACTATCCCATTAAAATTTTTGAGATTTGAATTGTGTGAACCATTCTCTCATATCAAAAAACGTAGTTGAAAAGTCTTCATTGTGATTTCTCACTGGTCATAGTTCTTGCCATTAAATTTAGGAATCTATGGATTTGTCAAGCTTGTGCTTGAAGCTACCATTTTCACTGGTGCAAAACTTGACTCCTTACTGGAAAATCTGTGTAGTTTTGGTTTCGGGTCGTAATTGAGTGGTTGCGACATCGGTGAACTTTTTCCACAGCTGGGAGACTTTTGTTGAGTGGTTGCGGTGCTTGTAAACTTTGTCCACAACTGGGAACATGTACTCCCAGTTGTGGACATGGGTTATGTTTTGCAGTTTCAACAGGTATCTGTGTGTTTTTCTCACGATTAAAGGTGGTCATGGTGGGGGGTGTTGCATTCACTAGTTTCAGTTTATGCATCAGGAGGATTTGGATATCATTCTCAAGTGTCCATGGGTGAAAGGGTACAACTAATTACATTTGCACAGGTGGTTTGTAGGCTTCAATCCACTAAGCCACACATCGAAGAACCTTTTCGTATGGTTGAAATTACTAGGGATTCCTCTCGAGTTCTGGACCAGGTGAGTCATAAAGGTGATATGGGATTCTATTGGGTGTTTTGTATATGTTGATCCTAAATTAATGGAAGTGACAGATAAGAGAGTCGCTTGGATTCTTGTTGAGATGGGCCTCAAGGAAGGGCTCCTAGAGAATATTGGTTTGGCATGACGAGATTTATCTCATAGGCAAAGGTTGGGCTATTGGGGTTTGCCCTTTAGATGTTTATACTACCACAAAAAGGGACACATGTTGACACAATGTCCGAGAAGATTCACAAAGAATGGGGTAGGGCGCTATCATGGAGGTCGCTGGAAATTCTCGTGACAATCAGAAATGGAGCGGCGCATGAAAAAACAACATACTGTCTCTTCTGCCGAGATTTCTCAGGAAAATTCTCATAACTCTTGTTTTATGGTTTCCCTATCAACCTCTCATGAGATGGGGCTTTGTTTCTCCTTGGGCGGAACCTCCTACCTTCCCCACTGCTCCTCACATCTCTGCTAACAACCCTCTCCCTCATACCCGTGATATTATAGCGGTAGGTGTGCCCACTATTATATCGGATGACCCCTCATCATGTAGAACTCTTGTTGATTTTACATTTGATTGGGATCGAAATGCTCCCCTCACTAAACTATGTTGACCGAAATTTTTTTCTTCAGATCCTATCTCTTTTGCCCAATCTTTAAATCCCCTCACTGAACCGTGTCGACCGAAATCTATTCCTCTAGAGCCTATCGCATTTTCCCAATCTCCAAATTTGATTGGGAGTGACATTGAATTCCTCATGAGGAACCTGTCCCTGGATATTCCCTCACTTATCATCCACCAAGACCGCAAATCCTCGATCCTCATTAGCCCATAGTTGGCTTGTAATATTAATGTTTACCGAAAAGGGGATAGGGGCTCTAGGCATCTAAAAATATGACCTGTGACAAAATCCTTAAATTATCTATCATCAAAAGAATTGTAAGATATCCCCATTTTATCTGTTGACACTTCTCGGGCCCTTGGAGCAAATATGCTCGTAAATGGGGCAACATGATGAAGTGTCTTTCATTAAAATGAAGGGGATTTTGGAATGGGTCTAAACAACCCGCCTTCAAACAACTATTTGGTTATATTTCTCCCGTTATCAGTTTCTTACAGGAAACTATGGCTATGTCATCGGAAGATAAAGTCATCACATATTTTGCTGACATCCTCCTTGAATGGTGCATGGTGGCGAAGGAAGCTCTCAGAATGTCTGGTGGATTGGCGGTTTTGTGGAATCCTAGATTGGTTAAACTTAAGGCTTATAAATTATTTGTTGGTATTATGGTATCGGGGCACATTAGAGGATTTGTGGACAGAGTTAATTTCCTAAATCTTTATGCTCCATACAAAGATAGAATTTCATTCTGGGATGGGATGGCATGGGATGGGAAGGGATGGTGGATGGTTATATATTAAAGATAGGATCTCTAATCATTACAAGGGGTTATAATTCCACCTTGGTTGGGGATGAAATATGGGGTGTGAGAGGAAAAAGAGATCCCACAGAGAAATTATAGATATTTTCGAATCAAATCATCCAGTGGATATTTTTCCTTCTAATTTGACACCGACATGGTGTAATGGTAGAACGGGGAGAAATATATCGGTAAACGCCTGGATATATTCATGGTGCATGGTAATCTTCTATCCTCAATGGGAAATTGGAGGTCATGGGTGGATTGTTCATTTCTCTCTGATCATAGGCCTATGGTTTTACAATATCAGTTGGAACAACACATAATGGGACTCCCTTTAAATTCAATACGGTATGGCTTGAGGACCTGGATTTTTTCAATTTGGTACATTCTGCATGGAGCACCGTTAAGGAGACTTTCCCAGACTCAGCTATGTCCAACATGGTTGATAAATTAAAAAATTTAAAATCAAATGTTAAAAATTGGGAGTGCGCAAAGATTTTTTTTTCTTTTTTTTTCTTTTGAGGAGCTCACACATATTTTGGGGGAAATGGCACAGGTTAAAAAGGATACGGACATGTGCCCTCCAACAGAAACTATATGGGTGCAACTAAAGTAGTTGGAACGGAGAAGACGAGAGGTCCCAAGGATTCAGGGAATTACTTGGTGTCTAAAAAGCAAAGCTCTGTAGATACAGGAGGGAGAAAGAAATATCAGGTACTTCCACACTTTTGCAAATAACCGAAAAAATTCAAACTCAATCTGGCATATAAATGACCAGGAAGGCTAGAAGGTTTTTTCAAACTCGGAGATACAAAGGGAGTTTGTATCTTACTTTGATTCATTTAATCGTACTAGACAAGATTCAGACATTGTGGACCAGCTTTGGGCGGTCCAAAATTATCTTATGATGTATGATGATGGGCTTAATAACTTTTTATTCCATTTTGTCTCCACATAGGAAGTATAATAACTTTTTATTCCATTTTGTCTCCACAGAGGAAGTATTACAGATCCTCAAATCTTTCAAAAGAGACAAGCGCCCGGGTGAGATGGCTCGATTGTCGATTTTTTCCTGCATATTTTCTATTTGATGGGGATGGAACTTAAAGACATGGTGGAAGATTCGTGTATAGAAAGAAATATCTTGGGTTCTCTAAACTCAACCTTTGTTGGACTTAACCCAAATAAATCTGATATTTCTAGCTTTTCCAACTTTCACCCTATCTCCCTATGCAATACATGTTATAAGATTTTTTCAAAGGTCATAAATCCGATATTTCTAGCTTTTCCAACTTTCGCCCTATCTCCCTATGCAATACATGTTATAAGTTTTTTTTTCAAAGGTCATAGCTGAGAGGTTAAAGGATGTATTGGCCATTCATATATCACATGAACAATTTTGTTTTCTGAAGCACAGACTTATCCATCATGTTGTTTCTATAGCCCAGGAGGTAATGCACTTCGTACAAACTAAGAAGATGCCTGCAATGATTATGAAGGTTGATATTAAAAAGGCCGATGAATGTGTTGAATGGGCCTTGCTGCAGATGACTCTCACCAAAATAGGATTGTCGATACAAGTGATAGAATGGATTATGGGATGCGTCTCCACTGTACAATATGTTGTATTGGTCAATGGTTACCCAACAAAATTTTTTAAAGCAGGGAGCGGCCTGCAACAAGGGTGTTCCCTATCGCCATTGCTCTTTATTCTTATAATGGATGGTCCCAGTCCCAAGATTAGGGAGGAACAATGCACCGGTACTGTCAGGGGCATTAAGATGGGAGCACCAAACAATATTACTCACAATTTCTTCATTGACGATTTCCTGGCATTCAGAATAGTGGACAAAGCACAGTGTACAGTATTACATCAAATTATAAAAATATTTGGTATTTCTCAGATGATGGTTAACGAAGGAAAATATATCATTATTTCTAATGATGTGGAAATGGAGGAGGTACATTACGTTTTAGACCTATACCACTTCGAGACACAACTATTAAAGGATGGTTTCACTTACCTGCATTTTTGCTTGAAACCGAATGGATATCGTATTGCAAACTCGAGATGGATGGTATAGAAATTCCACAAAAGATTACGTATGTGGAACAATAAGTATCTCTCCCTCAGTGGAAGGTACATTCCGACTCAGGCGGTATTGCAACAGTTTATTGTATTTTGGGCACACTTATATATTATGCATGCTTTCATTTTACATAAAATTAACAGTGTTATGACAAAATTTATATGGAAGGGGATTGGTAATCTTCACAAATACCGTCTTATTAGCTAACACAATATCACGGTCCCAAAGGATCTGGGAGGAGGGGGTTTTCTCAAATTTAAAATATTTCGGTGGTCTCTCATCATTAATTTTGTATGAAGGGTTCTTATCTAAGAGGGTATATGGAAATATATCATAACCACAAAATATATGAAATGGAGAGGGGCTATAGAATGGATTAGAAACAAACTGATTGGTATGGTAGGGGGTTCAAGCATATGGAATAGTTTCAATAAGATAAATAATTGGTTTTTATAGAGGATATCATGGAAATTTGGACAGGGAAATCTCATTATGATTGGAGAGGACATCAAAGGACTATTTGGCAAATATAGTTTATCTGAACACACCTTGCGATCTCTGCATGTCAGGGGCTATTTATTATTAGCTCAGGTGATTCGGGGTTGGAATGGAATGTTCCCCAAGTGGAGTAAGGTTGGACATTTAGGACTGATAGAAGGTAGTGTAGATGAATGGAATTCGTATGTATATCTTTTGAGAATAGGTGGCCTATGCAGGCAGATGGTAGGTGACCAACTAACATGGGACGACAACATGAAGGATAATTCGGTGTAGGTTGCTGAAACTTACAGATATATTAGGCTTTCTATCCACAATAATGCCCAGGTATGGTTCACTAAAGTATGAAAGTATAAATTCCCCATCAAACTGATTCTATTCACCTCGCTAGTTTGGTAAGATAGAAATCTAACGTGGGAGAACTAGTTTGGTAAGATAGAAATCTAACGTGGGAGAACCTGCTGAGAAGGGGGAAATGTGGCCTGGGACGATGTGTATTGTGTATGAATGTTATGGAAATATATGTTCATTTACTCAACTTCCCCATTATTGTACATTTATGGAAAAACATTACGGGACAATACATTATACTTAACATGCATTTCTGTTCAATTGAAAATTGTCTTAAATGGTGACACATAGAGGATCAAGTTTTCAAACAGTTCCGATATACATTTTCTGGGAAGTATGGAAGGCCAAGAACAAGATTATTTTTTATAATTATGATCGAATAAAAAATAGATTTGTTTGAAAGTTTGTACATGGCTTGAAACACAGAGTACGACCATAAGAGGTACAAAGGATCTTTCCAGTAGACATATGCTCCCGCATATTTCTTACCTAGCTGGGTATTTTGACGGGGTTGCTCAGGTTGGGTGATGTGGATATTGGGCATGCCTACGGATCGAAAACAATACACATTTCAATATTTCTTGGTATGTTGGTGCAGGCACAAACACCAGGGCGAAGGTTCTGGCACTATGGGAGCTACTGTGGTTTGCCAGGAAGAGAGATATTGACAGTGTACACATCTATGGCGACTCTAAAACCAATATAGATGGGCTAAGAAAAAACACTGCATTTTCTCCTCCACTACTTGATGACTAGATTGCACACATTCATTCCCTCATATTGACATTCAGTGTGATCACATTTCAGCATATATACAGGGAAGAAAACACAGTTGCAGATGCTCTATCAAAGAAGGGGTTGGGGGAGGCGACAGAGTGCATGCACTTTCTACACATGGAAGATGGAATTATTAAGGATGAAGGATATTACAAGCTGCCATAAAACAATTATCTGGGATGTTTTTTTTTCTCATAATTGACTGTATTTTGTTATTATACTAAGCATATTTAGAAACTGCCTTAAGTTGTGATAAACATAACAATACTATAAAGAGTGTTCGGTATTTTTTGTATACTGCACAAACAAATTGTGTTTGAGGATTTTGATAGTACGCTAAATAGGTTGTTGAAGTTATGATGGTGGGATATGTAATTTTTCAGATTTTATGATATTTATATTTTGTTGGTACATTATATAGACTAGCAATTGTTTTCATCTGGAAAAAAAAATCAAAGAACATAGTAAAATAGGGGAGGGTTTGATCTAAATAGGTTTGAAGTATGCTTACCTTAAGATCTTATAAAGGAAGATATACCATCCGCCTTCATAGTTGGTTTGTCTTATAAGGACCAACCGAAGTGCCAAATTGTTTCCTATGGAAACATTGAACACCACATATCAAAGATTTGTCATTGCTCATATTAAAATGTCCTAAGGTCTATTTTCCACTTTTAAAGACTTTAAATATAACAAATATGCTCACTTATTTATGACAATATAATGGATTAAACAATAGTTAGATGCAAGAGCACTGCAACTAGTCATTAAAGTGGAAAGAAATCTTGATTAAAGAGATACCACTTTGGTTTTTAGTAAGAAAATTTAAAATGAAAATGAAGAGTTGCTTTCAACTCAAGCATTTGTCATATTTATTTTTGTGGAGAAAATAACAAACACTAGAAATATGAAAATGAATTATAAGCTAATGTACATATTATAACTTATTTCACAATCAAAATATTGTATAAATATTATATTTTAATTTAATTTTATAACATTTTTTTAATTAAATTTGAAAGAAAAAAATATATATATTTTTGAGATATATCTAAACTCTCTACACTACTACTACTAAAAATACTATGTGAATATTCTATAAAGATTGAATCAAATTTTTAATAAAATGAAAAATGAGAATATTTGTATATATAGAGATGTGAAATGTATATAATAGTAGTTTAGATTCATCTTAACTCTCGATCTACCAAGTTTCAAGAGGGATTAAATCTATTTCCACTCTAAATCCAGAGTTAAGATGAATCAGGTTGGGTGAATTATAAATAACCAAGTTGAACTGTTCATTCTTGAAAGTGAGCAAGAAAAAGAGCATACAAGAAATAGTCTATTCGTTTTTTAAATTCGGAAGAGGGAAGAGAAAGTATTATTAAATTTTTATTTGTTTGTTTATAAATTTCTTGGTTTGGTTAGGAGGGATTATTTATAGGTTTTGAATCCATCAATTTTATAATATTTTGTTTGGTTAGGTGAGAGATTATTCACATGTTTTAAATTGATTAATCTAAAATTAAGAAGCTTCTTAACAATTCACCTCATCCCTAATTATTTATTTAAAATTTGGTAAACATAACATTATAAATATTAAATTCATCATTTTTTATTTATTTTTAATGAAATATGTACTATTATTAATTTGTAAATGGCAAGTGTTAATTCTTGAAGTTAAGTGTGTAGGAAGAATTATTGAATTTCCGTGTACCTTTTTTATTCAAGGAAGAACATGTCATTTATGAATTTGTGAACTTCAGTGTCATTTTTTAATGACGAAACATTATACATTATTGAATTATGAAAGGACAAACCATTTCTAAATTATGAATTTGCAATTTTGCTTCATTTTTCTTTTAATTTCTACTCGGAAAGAAGGACCAATTGGGATTATTATCGAATTATAAATGGGTAAAAATTGAGCTGTCCATTCTTGGAGCTGAACATCTAAGAGATCATCGTTGAAATTCTTCAGCCTATGTTTTCATATATGCTTCTGATATAAAAGCATTGTGTTTCAGATTCAGCTTCGTTTTCTCATCGATTATGGGCACTTTGACTGTGGTTGTTGTATCGGTATTTGCCTCATTGGAGGCTACCGCAGATTCTGTCACGTGGAAACAGTTTTGTAAGAGATTTTATCACCAATTTTTTTTTGGAGAAAGCTTCTTTGTAGCGTCAGACTTTGCGTTTGGAGGGTATGTGTTGCGAGTCATCATTTTTTAGTACATCAAATAAAGGCAAATTTTTTGCAGTACAAACATGAAAATATAAAGTCACCAATAGTAAACCTCCTTTGCATAGATGAAAACATTTCTCTCACTGACAACACTCTCATAGATTACTTTGTTAAAGTTAAAATAAGAGAAAATGGTTTGAAAAATGATGCCGGAAAGTCTAGAGAAAATTCCAAACATAAGGCCTCATAGTGACACTCATACCCATGCAACCCTGATACTCCTGCAGATGGTGATGTGAATTTTGTACTTATGTGTACATATGGCTCATTATTCTATGCATTGAGCAATAACATGTTAAATCTGATGGTCAATCAAATTGCAGAAAATAATTCAAATATTGTAAAAAAATATTAAATTTCAATATGTAAAGTAAAATTATGGAAAATTTCCCTGGATGCGGTTGTTAGAAGCTAAGAAGGTTTGCCACATGGGCGCCATGTGGTAGGGTACCTTTCCTCCCCACACGCCTGCACATGGTAGCCCTCCCTACGATAAATGTGGGAGCATGGCTCATTTATTTGCCACCCCCACCAGCTTTATTTTGACATCCTTCGGCTGCTGCACATTAATTTCGCCTCGACCCGCTCCCATGGCTCTTAAACCGGCCATCCCCGCCTCTCCCATCTCCATTAGTCTTTCCCTCCAGATTTGTGTGGTTGCTTTTGGCTTCTATATCACGCCTCAACCCCATTGTTCTACTTCATCTCTTTGTAATTGCCTCACCACGAAGTTTGGTTCTTCGGCTGCTCCTGAGCTCGACCCTTCCCATTCTCGTGTTTCCTCTCTTTCGACTGCCTTGCCGAGACATCACAGAATGAGGTGTCGCAGAGACAGTGGGAGAGGTATCCCCTCCAGACCTCCTTCCTCAATTGTCGCGGGTAGGGAGGTAAATACTTCAGTGGGTTGGGAGGAACCGGACCTACTTGACCCTATCAACCTCTCCGCCCATTTGTCCCTCCATCTCCCAAGCCCTTTGCCTGAATCTTCTGGTCTTCAACCCGAAAAACGTCCCCGCAAGTCCACCATTCAATCTACACCTATCTTCTCTCCTCGTAAGATGAAGGCTCTGCCCGTGTAGAGCGCTTCTAGCAGCAATCATGGCTCAAGCAGTAGCACAGGTTCAAGCTCGGACGAAGACGGAAAGGATGCAGGTGCCAACACTCATGCTACCTCCTCCAATTCACCAAATGCCCAAGTGTTGTTTCTCCCTCCCTCTTCTGTCCATAGGTCCAAGAAGGAGGAGGACGAGTCTCTCTATGCTTGCAGGATCGTGGAAGAGCCACCCAACCCTCCAGCAAAGAATTCCAGCTCACCATCAGTCTAATTGTTGGGTTCTCTTCTCTTTTTCCAGCTATCTTCTGATGTTTTCTAGTTTTTTAAAGTTCTGGAACTATTTTCTGTTATGGTTTTGTACCCGTCTTAAGAATAGACATGTTGGTTTCCCATTTTGGGCAGCACTTAATCCCCTCTGCTCTTGGGCTAGTTTCCCCACCTGGGTCAACCCCTTTTTTGTTGTCAAGCTTTTGATAGTTCCCTCCAGAATTGGCCTGCCAACTCTAGAGGAAGAGAATTGTAATGTTTTGACGTGTATGATATAATAGAAGTAGCCTAATTTAGAAAAAAAAATAAAAAAATTTATGGAAATTTTAATTTTTTTTCTAGTCAACCCTAAAATATAGGTTTGACCACAAACTCAATGCAATATACATTCCTTGCACCAAGGATAATAATTTACAATATTACAGTGTTGATGGTCGTGATTTTATAAAATTACTGAAAACATTACAAGGTCGTGTGAAATCTAGCCGCCCTGAACCAAATGAATAAATTAGCATATTTATTGGTTGGGGTTTCAAAAACATTCATTGGTTTAGCACATCTCTAGCAATGAAAGTATATGGAGATTTATTACCAGTGCTGGTATTTGGAGCTCTCTAATCGCTGGCGAGTACTTGAAAAGAAATTGCTTTATAAATGGATCTGGTTGGCACAACCTTCATCTTTCAAAGGAGGATCAAACACATGGAGTGCTCTGATGGTTTGTGTGCCTTGGATAAAAATATGGCTATTGTGGATCGTAGGTGATGGTAACAACATAAAGATAGGAATGAAACCATACATTGCAGGAAAAACCTTTTTCAAATTAACTCAAGACCTAATTTATCAGTAAACTCGGTTGGCATTTTAAGGTTGGGTCAGGCTTTCATTCCAAACTCTGAAGACTTCTTTAATGGAAGATGGAAATCCTTGATGGATTTGGGCCTGCAGGGTACACTAGTGTTGGAGTGGGAGAGCTACACACAAAAGTGTCTAGGAGTGGTCTCATTCTTAATGACAGGAAGGATACCTTAACCTGGAAAATGAACCCAAATTCTCGCCAAATTACAACCAAGCTAGACTATGCAACAATTTGAGCTGAAAATGTGGTAACACAATTTAAATTGTGGTATAAGAAAATTTGGAAATGGGGCATTCCTCCAAAGCTGAAATGCTTCCTTTGATTGATTTTGGAAAACAAAATTCTAACTTGGGATAATATGTCCAAGTGAGGATTTTGGGGCCAAATGTTTGTGCCATTTGTAAACAACGGCCTGAATTATTTGAACACTTATTTTTTCAATGTGTTTTTGTAGAATCCCTATGGCACGAAGTCATCATAAGTCTCAATCTTAGGGTTTCCGACCCTTTGAGTTTTTTGGAGAATTTCTTACTTTGGTGGGACAACAATATGGAGATTCATAAGTTCCTCCCAGTTTATGTGGCTTGGGGAATATGAAAAACACGTAATAAACCGATTTTTGAAAACCATCACTTGAACATTCCAAGGACCCTTCCTCATATTCTTGGCTTTTTTTCACGATTATATGAAACAAAAAAAGCCCAATTAGCAATGCATTACTATCCCTCCTTTGGCACTCTCGGTGGACAATACATGCTCCTTTAATGGATCCCAACAAAATGATAGTTGTGATAGAGGTGCAACTATTTATTTACTTGGAAAATTATTGGTGTAGATCTATCTGAATATGGGGTCGGGTTCCAACACAAAAGAATAACTAACAACGTGTTGGGCTCTTCTTCTGGTAGTTGCTTCCATGCATGTGGCCTCAGCACATTTGCATGGAGATTCCCAGAGTGTGATTGGATGGCTCCAAGGAAGTCATCAACTTCAAGCAATGGATATTTTGTGTTGGAAGGAGCGAATCAAATTATTAAAAGATCAATTTCAACATGTCCATAGAGATCACAATTACAGGGATGATGCTTTGTCCAAAAGCAGCCTTCCAAAGGAGGAAGGTGTTATCATCGTGGAAAATTTCCAAGATAGTCATCTTCACAGGAGAGGGTGATTCCTAGCCCCCTCTAGTCCCCAGCTTCTTTCTCTTTAACTTACTGGTAATTTTGTAGAAAATAGGTCTAGTTTTTCTGTGATATTGTGTTATGTTTTAACATGGTTAGACAATCTTGTCTATGGTGGCAATTATAGTTTTTGTTAAGTTATCTTTTCTCTCGCTACACTTAGATACTATACACTATTGTATCATAATTACAACTGATATTTTCTTTTAAGTGTATAAAATTGGCTCATTTGCTACATCTTATGGGAAATCATTATCTCTTAATGGCATTTTCCCGGATGTAACAACATGTTCTATTTTGGGCGAATGTACTTCTTTGTTATAATACAAAGAATGATATCTTCTTCTCTGAATATATATATTGTTCACACATTAACGAAATTCAATGCAATTGATTGATAATAAAGTTCGATGGCAATTTTTCCAAAATCTATAGATAGAATAGTTTTGATTGGACCAACCCTAGCAGTGAAGTTCAATTCTAGTTCAGTGACATCTTGGTACCTAACATCTTCCTTACATTCATCTAACTTTCTATTATTATTATAACTATCCCTTATCCATGGGTTAGTTAATTAAAACAAGTGTTGGAGGGAAGTTTAGTCCCTGTGGAAATTTTCTTTTATAAAAATTGCAAATTGATATATTGAAATTATGCTTACTCTTACTACTCCTACGATTCATAAAGATAGTGGAAGGGAATATCAAGCTCCAAAAACAGGGAAAGGGGGCATCACATGTGTCTCGTGTCTAACTTGAATCATGCCATTGTGTAGGCTTATAGTAGAGGCCTCTAGGGAACAAAGCATATGAATAAGAGGCCATTTTGAGTTCAAATGAATAGGGACAATGTGAGATTTCTAAACAATTTTTTCTAAAAATGTGTGATTTTTCAACTAATTGAGAACCCATTTTTCAATTAATCATTGCCCTACTTTGAGAAGCTTAGGACCATTCACACACTCTAATATTCCAATATGCAATTAAAAATAAAATAGTTGTAAAGAAAGAAATGTAGAAATAAATGTTTCAATTCCAACAATTGTAATTATTTGATCTTTCTCTGATGAGTCTATGATACAATAGTTACTTCATTCATGCATAGGTGAGTGTTGTTCAATGAACTATTCCTACTTTCTAATTATAGAATGAATTATTAGTTAACGACTGAGATAGGAATAGAATTACCAATATTGAAGATTAGCGTCGCACCTTTGTGCTTCGACCAAGATTCCACCAAAAGTTGCCTCTGCAATGACCACTCACTCCTAATTATATGCACCTCCTCTAGTCGAGGGTCCTAGACAGTGTGACTAGCTCTGAGATCTTCATTTTCTCCATCCTTCCAGCCTGATGCTTCTTGAGTTACATGAATGAGGCCAGAGTTCAAATTGTTTTGGCGACCACCCTGCTTACCATACTCTTGACTGTTCAACCACCATGCTACTCCCATAACCCAAATGCTACCGAATAACTCCTCTGCTACCCTTCGACTCGACATATCACCCCCAACATCTGGAGTCTTCCTCATCTTGACGCGTTCACTAGCTGTGTTCTTATCTTTGATATCCTTTACGTATGGAGAGGGTTAATACATCATGAGGTTCACTATTATCCAAGTTTCCCTCCCCCATGAGGGATATAAATTGAAAATCATTATTATTATTTAAAATTATCAATTACTTTTTGTGTATATATATATATATATATATATATATATATATAATCATTATTATTATTTAAAATTATCAAATATTTTTTGCATATGAAACAAATACTAAGCAACATCCCTGCATATTACACTTGTTATAAATTGATATCTCTTAACATTTATCAATCATTTAATCTATATGGCTACAATAATTAATACCATATGTCAAGAAAATTACAATTGGTTTCATATGCATATGACATATTTTAACTAATCAAATTAATTAAAAGACATAACAACCAAACTCAACCATTGATTTATGAATGCTGCTAAAAATATTCAAAATATTTAAAAACATTCCTGCTCCACACACATTTATCTTTGAAAATTGCAGCACTAGATCAAGGACAATTTTGGATTGCAACACTAATCTCTCTACACACATTGATCTTTGAAAATTGTAGCACTAATCTCTCGACACATAGTCGTAAAGAAGGAAGAACTCAACCATTGATTTATGAATACTGCTAAAAATATTCAAAAACATTCATGCTCCACACACATTGATCTTTGAAAATTACAGCAATAATCTCTCCACACACTCGAAAAGAAACAAGAGACAACATTCCTGCTCCACACACGTTGATCTTTGAAAATTTCATTCCTGCTCCACACATTGATCTTTGAAAATTGCAGCACTAATCTCTCCACACACTCGAACAACCATAGGAGTCGAAGAGAAGGATGAATTAAAGGTTTAGGGAAAAGAGACAACCATAAAACAAATTGCAGCACTAATCTCTCCACACACTCGAACAACCATTGGAGTCGAAGAGAAGGATGAATTAAAGGTTTAGGGAAAAGAGACAACCATAGAACAAATTTGTAAGTAGCGTTCCTGAGAATTGAACTCTGGACTTCTTACACAGAGAGAATTGAACTTGGGACCTCTCGCACCCAAAGCCAGGGTCATACCAGTAGACCAAATGCCTTAAGATAGGCATCAACGTTTTGATAACCCTCCACTGCAAGTGGAATTTAAAACATGAAATTCCTTTTCAAGGATTCCTTTTCAAAACATTATAAGTTGAATTTGAACCCATACCCTCTTTCTGTGAATGGTTCTTGGAACTTTTCAAATGTTCAAGTCAGAAGTTCTCTTTTGTGAGGGTTCTTAGAACTTCTAAAAATGTTAAACATCACTGTCAGAAGTGGGATTTAAACCCGCGCTCAAAATTTTCAGCATGAAAAGTCGGATTGAAGCCCACACCATCTATATGTGAAAGGTTCTTGGAACTCTTCAAAATGTTAAAGTATTCACCATCAGAAGTATGGGGTTACTATGATGCACCCATTTCTATATTTGATAAGATTTTACCAAATCTAGCAAAAGCATCATCTGGATGTATAACGTTGATCAATTCTTTTGAACTAGAAATCTATTACATTTTATTAATCACTCTGAGTTTATAAATTTGTAAATTGTAATGTGCAATATATACATGACTTAGTTTCTAATTTGTCTATTAAAAATTACTTTGTAAATTAGATATGGTTGGAAACATAAATCTAACTATGAAAAATCACTTGTATTAAAAAGAATAATCACAATCCTAGTTCTAAACACACTTAAATCATTGCCATGTAAAAGTTTGGTTAAAAACAATCACATAAGGAATTAAATTATAATTCAATAATTATTTAATTAAAAATAAACCAGTCTTTAATTAATGGGATAGTTCATATAAATAGCCTTCATTATATTGTCACACCAAACCAAAATAAAATTAACAAAAAATAAAACATAAATTGTTGGAATTAACATCCCTGTGATTAATTACAATAAGTTTTGATGGCGTAAAAAAATGTCGTCCCCAAACGGAAGACGCACATATTAAAGATATATTCACTATATAAATACAGCTTTACAATGGCCCACGTAAACAATCGACCTGAGCAATTCATTGGGAAAAAATTATCAATAACCATGTAAATGGTTATTGCATTAAGGCCATGTATTCATTATGGCCTTAATGCCGAAATTCTGGTTACAATGAGAATAATAATATCTTGATGCCCCTCACCATGGAGGTTGAAGATGAAAGTAAAACTTGGGAATTTTCACCTTGGGTAGTAACTATAGCTTCAAGATCAGCGATTTTCCCCAGCTTAAAGATACATACAAATTTATTTAAAATAGAGCAGTAAAACATGACAACGAAATAGCTTATGGGATGGGTTCCCATGATTCTTCATCATCTGTCATCTTGATTCCAGCAGCGAGGAAGGCAGCTTTGTTGGCTTCAGCATCCACCTCTTTATTGTGAGTTCTCAGCACATGATAGTAGTTCAGCTTACAAAAAGTTTTTTCCAAGTTCTTAATTCTGGCTATCAGCCTTGCAAGTTTAAGGTCCAAGGCTGGAGAGTTGGACACCATTGCATTGATGATGATCTGGGAATCGCCGATAACATTAGCTTCTCTTATGTTTAAATCTTTGAGAAGCTTGAGACCTTGAAATAGAGCCAAAGCCTCAGCTTGAATGTTGGAAGTATGGCCAAGCCCCCAAGCAAACTTATGAATTTTTCCCCCATCTGGATTGACTCCTGCGCCAGCTTTCCCGGATTGCCCTTCGCTGCCCCATCAATGAAAAGAGAGTGTCTTGGCTGAGCTGTGAGCCAGTCTTGAAACTCTGTTTCAGTTTTCCTTATTTGCCAGTCTTTTGGAGGAGGGGCGTTCCTCGCTGCTGGTTGAAATTGCAAATCCAGGAATGAACCCCAATGATGTCATATTTTATGCATTATTTTTTATTTTATTTTTTGGTAAAATGAGTATCTTGGGTTTAACATGAATGTGATTTATTTGAAGGCTGGTATTTGTAAGTAGCAATGAATAATTGATTGTGAGGAGATGTATCTGAAGTAAGATTTTCAGGTTTGTGCAACTAAGTAAGATTGGGAGCATTTATGAATAATTATGAGAATTAGTGTTTTTTAATTAGTATGATAAGGTTAATTGTTTTTATTTGAAATGATATACTAAAATTTTAATATATATTAAAAATTTTATGATTTTAATTGAATTTATTTTAAGAGAATTTATTTCCTTTAAAATTTTAGATAAGAAAGGTGCATTATAATTTATATATGAAAGGGTTTTTTTCACTATGTCGTATAATTTCGAGTAAGGTTGTGATTTTTTGTTATTTAAAATAATTTTTGAATGTCTAAGTGGATTTAGTACTCTAAAAATTAAAAAATTGTGCCAGATTTCAATTAAAATTAACAAAAAAAAACCATTAAAAAATGTAATTTCATGAATAAGAAATAATTTAATTACTAATATATAATCATTCTATTATGATGGACTTCCCTAAATTAAATAATCAATAAAATAACATATTTCATTTAAATGGGGATATGGGGATATTTTTTTAATATTGTATTTGAGTAATGAATTTTTCATTTAATAAATTTGGTTGGATGTAAGTACTATTTTTTTGTTACTATATATATTTTGAGAAAATGAGAATTTCCTTTTTTTCTAAAATATTTGTGAGCAAAGCACTCTCTAATCTCTAAAATGATAGAGATGTTATAATTTCTTTTATAACATTTGACTTAGTCAAAATAAAATAAACTAAATAATTAAATTAATTTAAAAATAAAAAGATAAAGTTAATAACTAATTATAATTAATAATTAAACCAACTTAGATCCATCTTAACTAGGGATCTACCAAGTGGCCTCGGAGATCAAATCTAAAATTTTCTTATTATAATATTTGAAAAAAAGATAATTCAATTATAAAAACAATAAGTATAATTATTTATTATTTTGATATATTTGTTCTAATCTAAACTTTTTTATATTTTTTAAGTTAATAATGTTACATAATATAACTCAGTCACATTATGCTTAATCCATATTTCAGTATGTTGTAGATTGCACCTTGCTTTATTTAGGTGCAAACATGAGTATACAAATCCTTTCAAATCTTATTTCCCCATCATTTTAAAAAGTACTTATTTTAATCCCAAACCTATTAAACATAGAGAATGATTAAAAATATAAAGAATCCAAAGCATAACATTTTTATGACAAAACAAATTTGAAGTCTAACATGATATATTTTTATCAAGTATAATTAAGCTCAAAATATTGCATTTCTATATCAAATTAATCGTAAAATAATAAATTTCTATAGTAGAGAAGGCCCCACTACACCACATATTGGAGAATGAGATGTTGATTATTATTTTTTGTTCATTTGCATCTCATATATGTAGGTGGCTCGCATCTTACCAACATTTTTAACAATAAAGTAAAAGATATGACACATTTAGATTAAAGCATTTTGTTACTATGGTATAGCATCTTTCTCTTTATGCTTCTCAAGATGCATTTAAATATGAGGAGATTCTTTTGCATAGATATTCAATCCCCCTCTTTATTTGGATGTAATGCATAGATTCTTGACAACTTGAGACCAATGAAATTTAGAAACTTGTATGTTGTAACATCGGTTTGGTGTAACTGGATTTTGGAGTAAATCGTCATTTGGAATAGTATGTATATGTATCAACTAATAATTTGTTGTCAAATCAATTTCTCTTATTAGATGGATCTAAAAGCTAAACATTGGTGGTATGTTATTGTACCCTTTTAGGGTGTCATATATTTCTATTTTGTATCAAACCTTATATTAGATAATGTCAGAAATTATCTCCTAATTTGCATGAAACTTATTCTTAATGGGAGTCTAAACATTCTAGTGGTATAATATAAACTGTTGTTTTTAAATGACAGTTTAAAGATATGCAATAGATAACCATCAAGTACTCTACTTAGGCCTCATTATATACTTTCAAAAACAAAAATAAACATGTTTCAAATGTTCAACATTTTTTGTTGAAACCTCCACAATTGTAGTTGTGAAAGTATTTTAATTTAAAAATATTTAATTTTTAGTTGATATGTCTACAAGTTAGATTAAAGAGTATAATCTCTAAATAATACACCAAGGTGAAAATTATTTTGAATTTTTAGTAAAACTCTTTTGTCTAAAAAATAAACTAGTTAGATATGATATGGAGCCCTTTTACATTGAATTTGTTATGATTTTATTCAATGTTACTTTACTACAAGTTGGGTTTTTTACTTATATATATTGATTTTACTACATTTTGGTGATAAATAGAAGGAAATATTTGATCAGAGCATGTTTTTAGCACATTTAATACTTATAAGTGTTTTCTTTCTAAGAATGTAATAATGGAGGAAATCATATAAAACGATATTAAGAGATCTACAATGTCCATTTATTATAATTTTAGTTTTTTAATTTTTAAAAGGTTCAAATACTATGCATTCAATCTTGTTAACATTAGTGTATATCTCATGATCTAAAGCAATGCTAAAATATATAGTAAAATGTACTTTATCTTTAGATCTACTAGTACATATTAGATTAAGCTAATCATAACCTAAATCATATTAATTAATGTACTTTTGAGTTTTTATTGATAACTTTCAATAGTTTTACTATGTTTGTCAGCTTATATGTCTCATAAGACC
Source organism: Pinus albicaulis (assembly GCA_034641835.2). Taxonomy (NCBI): domain Eukaryota; kingdom Viridiplantae; phylum Streptophyta; class Pinopsida; order Pinales; family Pinaceae; genus Pinus; species Pinus albicaulis. The sequence continues at coordinate 1,625,663,605 of CM076582.1, read as the reverse complement.
ATGTCATATCTCATATATACAAATGTTATGGCATGTTAGGGGCAAAGACATTTGATTTCAAGTTCCAAAGATTTTATTGTGAGTGTTCCATGCAATTTCAAACCAAGATTCGAGGTTCAATAAGTCATTTGTCTGTTATGCTCATTTTGTTTTTTTTCCTTATGGTAAATATGTGAAAACTTTAACATAATTATGTTATTTAAGGATGATTTTTTAATCAAGCTTTTATTGGTGAAGGGTTAATTTATTGTAAGAACATCACTCTTGAAGGAAAAATTTTAATCATAACTTTTCTTGACGAGGAGCATAAGAATACAAAACGTCAAAAAAAAAAAATGTATCACGGGTAAAGAGAAATCCAACTTCCAACCGTGCTCCTGGCTTAGTTATACATTGCTAAATATAAACTAAGAGTGACAAAAAACTTTTAAAATATAAACTTGCTCATGAAATAAACTTGGATGAGCGAATTAATTCAATAGCAACAAAGCTTATATTAAAAAGTAAAGTTTCTAAAAAACCATAGTGTCTTTTTAGGTTCACATGATTTCCATTTATATATTACAAAATGGAATCTTGAATATCCAAAACCCACTAATCCTCAACCTAGTCCTAACATCAATTGGAGGATCTTTGGTGGAATTGATAGGTAGATGGGCTTATTTGGAATCTACCATAAGTCAAAATCCCAACATGGAATGTGCACAACTAGTTGAAGCTACAACTGTGCTTCAAAAAAACCCAGTTGAAGCTACAATTATGCTTCAAAAAATTGTTTAGTGGCTATAGAATTGTAATCGAGTAGCTAAAAATTCAGAAATACAAAATTGGATATTTTCGCTTTTGTAGCTACTCATTAAAAGAATAACTAATTAAATCATATTGCATAAAGAATAATGGAATTGAACATCAAAATGGACAATTTACCTGTATTATCCTTAGTGCACAAGTTTGTAGTTGAGCATGATAAAAAGATAAAATGGAATATAAATTGGTTCATGTTATATATATGAAAGTGTAGAATAAAAAAGTGATATATATATATTCAAAATTGCTTATTAGTTTTCTTTTAAGTTTTTTTGAAGCATCTAATGACATTTTGAAACCTAAAGACGTAGTTTCTAAATCTGATTGTTTTGTTTTTAGAATATTTTTTCTTATGTATCTTCCAAGTCTAGATGATCTTCTTGAATTATGGGTTCATCAAATTTTATGGTTGTTTTTTTAATGTTATAATTTGATAATTTACTTTTGATTATTGGTTAAGATGGATCTAGGCTACTATTATTGTGGTTGTATATGTGCTAACATGGAAAAAAGTATGCAAACAACCATATTCTAACAAGGTATTCAAACAACTATTATTCTACAATCTAAAGGGCAAAGTTTCATGCAATTACTCGATTGTGAACAACAATATTTTAAGTATAATGTTTGTCATATAATAAGACATTTTGACAGGAATGTGAACAACAAAATTTGAAGTATAATATTTGTCACACATAAGGACATTTGTCCAACAATAATTCAAGTGTAATATTTGTCAAACCAACAATAGACATTTTGTCCAACAATAATTCAAGTGTAATATTTGTCAAACATTAAGACATTTTGATATGACTATGAACAACAAAATTTTGTATAAATATTTGTCACACAAGGACATTTTGTTAAACATTGGCCGCTTGACACAATTGTGTAATATTTATCACACAAGGACATTTTGTTAAGCATGAGCCGAAATGTTTGTCACACAAAGACATTTTGTTAAGCATAGGCCGAAATATTTGTCACAGAAGGACATTTTATTAACCATTAACCACTTGATAGTAATATTTGTCACACACATTTTGTTAACCATTGGCCAGTTGACACAATTGTGTAATATTTGCCAGACAAGGACATTTTGTTAAACATTGCCCAATTGTGTAATATTTGTCACACAAACATTTTGTTAAGCATGGGCCGCTAACCACTTGATAGTAATATTTGTCACACACATTTTGTTAACCATTGGCCAGTTGACACAATTGTGTAATATTTGCCAGACAAGGACATTTTGTTAAACATTGCCCAATTGTGTAATATTTGTCACACAAACATTTTGTTAAGCATGGGCCGCTTGACAAAATCAAAAAATTGTAAAAAAGAATGCTATACGTGCACAAGGGGCATTCCGAGAATTGAACTCGGGACCTCTCGCACCCTAAGCGAGAATCATACCACTAGACCAAATGCCCTTAAACGAACCTTGGCATTCTGGTAACCCTCCACTGCAAGTGACCTTTAAAACATGAAATTCCATACCATTAGACCATATGCCCTTAGATAGGAAGTGACATTCTGGAAAGCCCACTGCACGTTAAAACATGAAAAATTCTGTTTCAGGGGATTCTTTTCAGCGGCATAAGTTAAATTTGAACCCACAGCCTCTTTCTGTGAAAGGTTCTTGGAACTTTTCAGATGTTAAATATTCACCGTTAGAAGTCCTCTTTCTATGAAACGTTCTCGGAACTTTTCAAATCTTAAATATTCACCGTCAGAAGTCCTCTTTCTGTGAGGGTTCTTGGAACTTCTGAAAATGTTAAACATTCACAGTCAGAAGTCCTCTTCTGTGAGGATTTTTGGAACTTCTAAAAATGTTAAACATTGATTGTCAGAAGTGAGATTTAAACCCACGCTCAAAACATTCCGTGTGAGAAGTAGGATTGAAGCCCACGCCATCTTTCAAAATGTTAAAAAGTCATCACTGTCAGAAGTGGAATTTGAACCCACGCCCTCTTTCGAGGACCAGAACTTGAGTCTGGCGCCTTAGACCACTCGGCCACCCTGACAGATACATGTTTTTATGAGTATCAATTTAAAGTGATAGATTTCCCTTCACTCCCTATTTCGAAAATCGGTCCTTGCATCTGGCGCCTTAGACCACTCGGCCATCCTTACAGATGTATACTCATTTTATCCCCGCCGATTCCTCTCCATTTCAACTTTCAATATTAAATGTTGTATTTCAACCCACGCTGTCTTTCTGAAGAGTTTCTTGGCACTTTTCCAAAGAAAATATCATTTTATCCCGACTGATTCCTTTTCATTTGAACTCTCAATATCAAAAGTTACATTTGAACCCACGCCCTCTTGCTCTGAAACGTTCTTCGCAGTTCCCAAAATGTGAAAGGTTCAGTGACAGAAGTGGTATTTGTAACTGCGCTCTATAAGGAAGACTTTAAAGAATGTGAAAGATTACAGTGTCAGAAGTGGGATTTCAAACTATGCTTTCGTAAGGAGGATCGTTTTATTCTTCCGTCCCACGCCCTCTTTCTCTGAAAGGTTCTTACTCGCTTTATTCTTCCGTCCCACGCCCTCTTTCTCTGAAAGGTTCTTGGCACTTTCCCAAAAAGTGTAAGATTCAGTGCCAGAAGTGGAATTTGTAACTACGCTCGCATAAAGGATGACTTTCCAAAGAGTGGGATTTGAACCCACGCCCTTTCGGACCAGAACTTTAATCTGGCACCCTCGCTCGTATAAAGGAGGGAAGGGGATTGTTGAGAATGGGATTTGAACCCACGCCCTTTCGGACCAGAACCTTAATCTGGCGCCAGAGACCAACTCGGCCATCTCAACTTCCACAATGTTATCGGTGACAATTTTCTTTTTTCTGTAGGACGTGGATTAAAATAAGTTACAATTACAGTGTCGATGGCGCTGATTTTATAAAATTACTGAAAACATTACAAGGTCGTGTGGAAAGCCAGCCGCCACCGAATGAATAAATTAGCATATTTAGTGGTTGGGTTTTCAAAAACTTTCATTGGTTTCACACTTGTAGCCATGAAAAATATGTCGTTGGCACAATGTTCATTTTTCAAAGGAGGATCAAATATATGGAGTGCTCTGATGGGTGGTGTGCCTTGGATAAAAAGATGGTTACTGTGGATCCTAGGTGATGGTAACAAAGGTGATGGTAACAACATAAAGATAGGAACGGAACTATACATTGGAGGAACAACCTTTTTCAAATTATCTCAAGACTTAATTTGGTTGGAATTTTAAGGTTGGGTCAGGCCTTCATTCGAGGCTCTGAAGGCGTCTTTAATGGAAAATGGAAATCCTCTATTGATTTGGGCTTGCAGGGTATGCTAGCGTTGGAGTGGGAGAGCTACACACAAAACTTGTCTAGGAGTGGTCTTATTCTTAATGACAGGAAATATACGTTAGCCTGGCAAATGAATCCAACTTCTCGCCATATTACAACCAAGCTAGCCTATGCAGTCATCTCCGCTGAAAATGTGGTAACACAGTTTAAATGGTGGTATAAGAAATTTTGGAATTAGGGCATTCCTCCACAGCTCAAATCCTTCCTTTGGTTGACTCTGGAAATCAAAATTATAACTTGGACAATCTGTCCAAGTTAGGTTTTTTGGGGCCAAATGTTTGTGCCTTTCATAAACAAGGGCATGAATCAGTTGAACACTTATTTTTTTTTTCAATGTGCTTTTGCAAAAGCCTTGTGGCAGGAAGTCATCATAAATCTCAATCTCAGGGTTTCTAACCTTTTAAGTTCTTTTGAGACTTGCTTACTATGGTGGGACAACAATGTGGGGATTCATAAGTTCCTCCCAGTTTATGTTGCTTGGTAAATCTAGAAAACACACAATAAACTTATTTTTGAAAACCATCCCATGAACATTCAAAGGACCCTTCCTCAGATTCTTTGTATTTTTCACGATTATCTGAAATCCAATCAGGAGCGCATTACAACCCCTCCTTTGGCATTCTCGGCGGACAGCTCAAGTTTCTTTGATGGAGCCCAACAAAATGGTAGTTGGGCTCTTCTTCTGGTAAAAGCTCCATGTAGGTAGCCTCAATACATTTGCATGGAGATTCTCACAGTGTGATTGGATGGCTCCAAAGAAGTCATCAGATTCGAGCAGTGGATATTTTGTGTTGGAAGGAGAGAACCAAATTATTAAAAAATCACTTTCAACACATCTCTTCCAACATATCCACAGAGAGAACAATTATAGGGTTGATGCTCTGTTCAAAAGAAAGAGGCCTTCTGGAGGAGGAAGGTGTTGTCATCGTGGAAAAATTCCAAGATAGTCATCTTCAGTGGAGAGGGTGATTCCTGGTCCCTTATAGTCACCGGCTTCTTTCAGATAAAAATGACACTGAATTGAAAAGAAGGAGTTGCAGCTCACAGGTGAGTACTGCACCTGGAGACTGCACTCAAACAGAGAGAACACTCTGAGTTTACTCTCCCTTCATGAATGAGGAATTACATCATTAAGTACAACACTAGGAATTAGGAAGTTGCAAACAAACTCCTAAATTGTAGGAACTAATCCTAAACTAAGGAGATACGTTACAACTTGTGTAACCATTTCTCCATTAATATAAAATAATATTAATTATTTTCAACTCCCCCCCTTAATGGAGAAAGGATTATCCCGAACTCCTAGCATCCTTCTAAACAATTCAAACTTTACACGCCCAAGAGGCTTAGTAAATATATCAGCCATATTGTCACAAGTTTTACAATATTCAACAAATATCTCTTTTGACTATAGTTTCTCTCGAACAAAATGGAACCGAGTATCGATGTGCTTGGTATTTTTATGAAAAAATGGATTGTATGCAAGCTTGATGGTACTCTGGTTGTCAGTTTTGATGATAGTTGATTCTTTCTGTTCTTCTCCTGCATCGTTGAGAAGTCTTCTCAACCAGATAGCTTCACATGTGGCTGCACACAATGCTTGGTACTCAGCTTCACATGAAGATAAGGCTACAGTACTTTGCTTTTTTCCGCTCCATGCTATGACCCCGGATCCAATGCTGAAAGCGTAACCTGTGATAGACCTTCGATCATCCAAGTTACCTGCCCAATCTGAATCTGAAAAACCTGCTAGAGTAACATCAGAAGTGTCAGTGTACAAAATACCATAATTACTAGTACCACTAAGATACCTCAACACACTTTTTGCTGCGACCCAGTGACTTTCGAGTGGTTTCGACATGAACCGGCTCAACATACTAACAGAGTATGCCAAATCTGGTCTAGTTGTAGTGAGATATATCAAACTGCCAACTAGCTGTCTATACATAGTGGCATCCACCTCTTTAGTGCCATCATCACTGCTCAACTTTAAGTTCTGCTGTAATGGTGTTGCTGCTGATCTGCACTGCTCCATTCTGAACCTTTCCAGCAAGCTTCTGGCATACTTCCCTTGTGTAAGAAAAGTCTGTCCAGAATCTTTCCATACTTCCAATCCTAAACAATAATGGAGATTTCCGAGATCTTTCATCTCAAACACTTGTGACATCTGCTGTTTGATTTCTTTGATTAAATTGTTAGCATCCCCTGTTATGATCATATCATCTACATACAAAGAAATTAAAATAATTTGCCTTTGTTTATTAAACTTGGTATACAGATTTGGATCATTCAAGCTCCTATGAAAGCCATGCTGTACAAAAAATGAGTCAATCTTCTCATACCACGACCTGGGTGCTTGTTTTAAACCATAAAGTGCCTTTTTCAATTTACACACAAGATGTTCCTGCCCCTTTTTCACAAAACCTTCAAGCTGAACTAAATAAATTTCTTCTTTCAAGTCACCATTCAGAAATGCAGACTTAACATCTAGCTGGTGTAGCTGCCATTTATGTTTTGTTGCTAAGGAAATTAGCATTCTAATGGTATTTAATTTGGCTACAGGAGCAAAGGTGTCATCGAAATCTATTCCCTCTTGCTGTGAGTAACCCTTTGCTACCAGTCTAGCTTTAAGTTTTTCTATACTCCCATCTGCATTTATTTTAGGTTTGTACAACCATTTGCATCCTATGGGGGTTTTACCTTCAGGCAATTCAACCAAATCCCAAGTATGGTTTCTGTTTATTGATTCTATTTCCTCATACATTGCAGCCCTCCATGCATCAGATTTACTTGCTTCTTCATAATTTGCAGGTTCTACAATGTTTAAAATCTTTGACATTAATGCATAGTCTTTCAATTTGGATGGTAATTGAGTCTTCCTACTTGATCTCCTTGGTAGGGGACTTACCTCAAATCTGTCTATTTCAGCCTTCTCCCGGCTTGCATCATTGATTACATTACATGTTACTTCTTCTTCTTGTTTCTGCTCCTGCACTTCATCATCCTCACTGTTTTCTTCCATTAGCAATGGAATGTGCCAATCACTGTTAGAGTCATCCTTTCCTTCTTCAACCTGTTCATGAAATATGACATCTCCGCTTGCAAAAACCTTATGAGTCACAGGATTAAATAACTTATATGCCTTGAACTCAGTGCCATATCCAACAAAGATACATTTCAAGGCTTTTGGATCTAACTTCTTCCTATCTGCCTTAGGTATATGAGCATAAGCTTTTGACCCAAATATTCTTAAATGACTCACTGCTGGTTTGAATCCAAATAATGCTTCAAAGGGGGTTTTGAAGCCTAGACATTTAGTAGGACTCCTATTCTTTAAGTAGACAGCAGTGTTAATAGCTTCTGCCCAAAAACCATTTGATAGACCCTTACCTTGAAGCATGCTCCTTGCGCACTCCACAAGAGTTCTGTTTTTTCGTTCTGCCACTCCATTCTGCTGATGAGTGTGGGGCACTGTGAACTGTTGAATAATCCCATGCTGCTTGTAGAAATTCATGAATTCTCCCAACCTGTATTCTCTCCCTTGATCTGAGCGGAGAATTTTTATCCTTTTTCCTATCTGGTTTTCTACCATAGATTTAAACTCTTTAAAATACTGAAAGGTCTGACTCTTTTTACTCAGAAAGTATATCCATGAGAACCTAGTGCAATCATCTGTAAATAAGAGGAAATAATATGCACCTCCTAATGACCTAGTCTGCATAGGTCCGCATATATCAGTATGCACCAGTTCTAAGACATCTCTTTCTTTTCCATTAACATGCAAAGGGAACTCTTCTCTATGCATTTTCCCTAATTGTTACACCATTTTTTGGTCATCTAACCTTTTATCATTAGATGGACCCAAGTACACCATGTAAGACCAGTTTTACCCCAATTAAAACTGCTTTCACTATGTTAATTAAAGAAACCCAAAAATGAATAATTAATTAAACCATAATTTAATTATTATTCCCAGTCATGTTTAATCCAAAAACAAAGAAATTAATGAGATACACCCATAGTTATCTTATTATTTTTTAGGAATAATTATATATAATATTCCTTGTTAAATATGACCAAATCAACCACTATTAATTAAATAAATAATTATTTATTTGATTATATCCCAACCACTTCCTTAAAAGGATAAATAAATCATTTATTTATTTATTCCTCACTAATCAAGGGATTTGACCCAAGTCAAAGTCCCTTTCCCTCCAACAAATAATAATAAAATATTCCATAGAGGTGGATCTAGATTTGATTACCATTATTTTAATCATGCACCAAGATCTAGAATGACCCAATATTTTGTTATAAATAGGAGGGTTTTCCCCTTCATTCTTCACCTTTTGTTGCATATTAGATCACTCGGGATCTATACACTTGGTCTCATTTCTGCCATTTTGCTCCCATTGAGCTCTACCTTCTACATTGGGTTTTCTACATCTACAAGAGAGAGAAAGCTTAGATCTGAAGTGCTGAGGACTACAAAGAACCCATCCCATTGAGGAGATCTGGATACACCTTCTTGTTTCCTCCCAGGTGCCCTGTAATATAAAAATTCATTCAAAATCGTGTTCTTGTCTTGTCTGTTGGATGCATGGAGCAAACTCTTTACTTTACTGCTTAATGTCTTTCCATTTATAGATCTGTTTGTTGCAGCACTTTAACTACTAATTGCAGATCCGAAGATGTTTTGCAGCCTTTATTGTTGTTAGGGCTATTAGTTATGCGTAGCTAAAGTGGTTCTTTTTCGTACGCTTCGACAAAGAATTCATACTAACAAATGGCGACTCCACACGGGTTTTAAATTACGACCACTGTCGTTTCTCATATTCCTGCATATCCAGCTACTTCAGGCCCTAGGGCTTCTTTTCAGCTGCTTAGTTTTTCTCTTTTCATGTCATTTTTCTCACATAAAACCCTAAAAACTTAAAATTTCTAACTTCTGTGTGTTTCTGGCCCTATTGCGTAGGTAAGCGACACCAGCCGCAACCGAGACGGCAACTTTTCAGAAAATCTGCCGCCAAAACCACCGGAACGGGGAGGTCGCACCTTTTGGCCCAAAACCTGCGACCTGGACGCACTTTTCAGCCTGTTTCCTGCGACCTCAACTCAGATCAGGTCAGAACCTGCGACCTGCCTTTTTTCCCGCATTTTTTCTGCAATTTTTCTGGGTTCTGCTGCAGCTTCTGCCAGGGTTTTCCAGCCTCTGTCTCAGCCCGCCTTGACCAAGATCTGATCTGTTTTTACTCCTCTAAGTGGGAACCCAGCCCCTTAGGGCTTTAGTACCCTCCACTTTTTGTGGAAGAGTTTCAACTGTTTCAGCCGTCGGTTTCAGAGCTTCAGCCCCCTCTTTTTCCAGATCTGTTACCTCACTTTCAGATCCATTGAAATCAGCCTCTTTTCCTTTCAAATCACCTCTTGTCATTTTGTTTGGACCTCTTCTAAAGGCCTCTGCCTTGCCCCCCCCCCCCCGGTTTTTTGCTGATTTCCCTTTTTCCAGCCACCTTGCCTCTGTCTCTTGGCTGTGATCTGCACCCCTTGTCTGCAGCTTTATCCTCCAGATCTCTGTCCCCTTTGACCCTAGATCCGTCGAGCTTCCTTTGTGTGTGTTTCCATAGTTTTTCCCTTTCTTTTCAGCATAGTTGTGAGAGACCCACCTTCTTGGTTTAGATAGATGCATACGTAGCTGTTATTTTTCTGTTATTTCAGCATTTTATTCTGTTCTCTGTAGGTTTATTTTCAGCTACGTCGCACACTTTTTTCTTGCTCTCAAACAACAGAAAGGGTTTAAAAATTAAAATTAACGCACGCCACACACCGACCCTAAGTGAAGAAGCGCCTGGTTTACACCGCCTGGCAAAGACTCTAAAATCAATCGTCACTGCACCTTTTCTGCCCTTGACCTTCTTGATTTTGTCCCTTTCTGCCCTTGTCGGTTTCCTTCTTCCTGTCATCATTGCGCCCCCAAGGCGCCTTTCTCGGAGACTTCTTGGCCTTCATCCTCAGTTTCCAGTTGATCGACCTGCTCCGCACCGCCGTCGTCGAGCCAGTCCACCTTCGAGTCCGCACTCCGACTCCTCTCCTGATTCATCGGGTCCCCCTTCTCCTTCCGGTTCTTCCCCTTTTATCTCCACCATGTCCGGATCAGGTTCTCCCGGCCCCAATGCCGGCCCTACTTCTAGCGGAACCGTCACAACCACTACTCCGGCCACCCCTGTGCTGCCGTACATTGCAGGCCTCAGCCTCCCCGATTTCCATCAGTTGATTAACGACCCCATTCACCATAATACTACCTGGCCCGCTATGCCCACCAAGCTACCCTCCGATATCCCTAAGTTCGAGGGCCTTAATGGCGAAGACACAACCAATCACGTCTGGTCTTTCCACATGTGGTGTTCCTCCAACTCCATTACCGATGACTCCATCCGTCTTCGTTTGTTCCAACGCACGCTTACCGGCGAAGCTTCTAAATGGTATGTCGAACAGGCCACTTCCTCCCATACCACGTTCGAGACTCTTGCCCAAGCCTTTTTGTCGTACTTCCAGCTCCCTCTCCGATACGACACCGGCACGGAGCTCTTGACTTCATTTAAGCAATCCTCTTCCACACGCCTTTCTGCCCATGTTCAGGAATGGCGACGAAGACGGAGCTTATGTCGAGCCCCTCCCTTGGAAGATCGGGTTTACATGGACTGGTTCCTTCGCACCCTCCCGTCTCCCATCGGCAAAGATGTCGCCTCTCACTTTCCTCAATCCGAAGAAGCCGCCCTCCAAATAGCTTTAAAATATGACCTGATCTACGCTCAATCTGGTTATGTTTATACCGTTCTCCCTGACATCCCCAGGCCCGGTGGCGCTAACGCCCCGGGGGCATCTCATTCCGCCGACGGTATTGTTGGATCTCTTTCCCACCCATCTACTCACCCCCCTATGAGCCATGGTCTCCCTCAGGGAGGGGCCAACACTTCTAGCACTCTTCCCCCTCCCGACAACATGTATCCAGGATACGGCATGCCTCCTCCTTTTGCCCAACCTCCTGCTTACCTCAATGTCGCCCAACCCAACCCTTACTTTTATCCACAGCCTGGTGCGCCAGCTCCTCCCGCATATGCGCTTCCGCCTCCCTTGCCTCCTCACAACCTGCAACAGCACATACAACCCCCTCCAGGGCAAGTATTTGCACAGCAGGGTGCGATTAACCCCCCTTCTTCTCAAAGAAGGCGGCGAGGCAACCAGAACCCATCTGCCCCCGGTAACCGAGGACCCAATTCTGGTATGGACCCTAACACTAGCAACTAGCCTCAGGGCATCCCGCCCAGGCCGGACAGGCCGCTTCGCACAAACAAGCCCTGTTCGTGTTGCAGTGATTACGGTCACTACACTCACGATTGTCCTCTCTTACCCCAGATGCGACAGATGTGGGAGTCTCAAGCCACATTGCGTGGACAACACGCCTCCCCTCACGCTCCTCCTAATGTGGCCACTACCCAGCCAGCTGTGTTCACTGATCCTTTCCCTCAACAGGGATTCGTGGCTACCCAATCCCCCGATAGCCATGTAGCCCCCCCCTCGTCCATTTCTGGTTCCTCTGACTACCAGATCCTTATGATGCGCTCCGATCCTTCCCCTTCCGTCGACCTTCACCTTCAAACTCGGTCTCGCCAGTACCCCAAGCCTCCTGCTCCGTCTGCTTCCGAGCCTCCATCTTCAGGTTCTACAGAGCCTCTTTCGACATCCAGTGGCCCCTTACACATCCCTCAACCCAAATTTGAGGTTCATCCAAAGATTCCCAAGGGACCATTACGCCGAAATGCTGCTTCCGGTCGAGCCGCTCAATCGTACAGTATAGTAGATGATTTGGCACAATCCCCTGCTGCCATTTCCACACTGGAACTCCTCCAGTCGTGCCCTTCTCAAAAAAAGGCTCTACTATCTGCCGTGGGCGCTGTTGATCCTGCTGATGACCAAATGATTGTTTTCGACGCCACTCAATCGGACCACCCTCCTCTTCCTCCTTTCGTTGCTTTCCAAATCCCAGTCAAAATCCGGAACGCCACTGTATCCCGGTGTATAATTGATGAGGGGGCATCCACCTGCGTGATGTCCGCTTCGGTTTGGAAGCAACTCGGATCCCCTGAGCCGGCCCCTTCCACGATCACCCTTCGAGCGTGGGACGGTCATGCCTCCCAGCCTATTGGCCTGTTTCGTAACTGTCCCATCACCCTCGCCGGTAAGACTGTTTGCGTTGATGTCGAAGTCATTGACGCCCCTCTAGACTACAACATTCTATTGGGGCGAAGCTACACCTATGCCATGTCTGCTGTCCCATCCGCGGTTTTCCGCAAGATGTCTTTTTCACATAATGGGAAGATAGTCACCATTGACCAGCTATCTTATCATGAGCCGCCATCTCAGACCTCCTCCGAGACCACCATCTCTTCTGTAACCAACAAGCAAACCGTCGATTCCTTGACCAGTGTCTCCCCCGGCGTTTATAAAGATTCCACCCTGCTTGGTACTTTTCCTCACCTTCCTCCCCCTCCAGTTACTGATCCCAGCTTGTCAAATGTTTGCATGATGCAATCGTCTCAGGCTACCCATAAACGGCCTGCCTCGGCTAGTCCGCACCCTCCTCCCCGCCCTCCGCCACCCGCTCCTAGCCATCCATCTCAGCCAGCCGGACCTCCTCCTTCTGGCCCTCCCCCTACAGCTGGTGTCCCCGAACCTCTTTATCCTCCAGGCTCGGTCCCCCCTGGCCTTAACCATCTTGGAGCCGTACCTCCTGGTCACTACCCTGCTGGACAGATCCCCTTCTTGGCTCCCCCTCCCGGAGTATATTCTGTCCCCGTCATGGCCACCCTCTCTCTCCCTAACTTGACCTTGGGTATTCCGGTTTGGTACCTTGACCCCCCAGCCGCCACCCCCCCCGGTCACCCCAAACCTTACATGGCTTTGACACCGGTTCAACCGGTCCCCCTCGCTTCCTCCATAGCCACTGTGCCCCCAGCACCTCCACAGGACCCTTCTCCTGTTGAGTCGGCTCCCGGGAAGAAAGGAAAAGCCCGCAGGGGGGCAACCAAAGACCAAACCACCACAACCACCTCGGCTCCTCCCCCACCCTCGAAGCCTTGTGCCTTATGTGATATCATCGGTCATGCCACCCATGCTTGTCCCGAGTTACCCCGTATTCGCCCCATGGTAAAATTTGCGTTCCCTGACACTACGGTCCCCGAAACTCCCATTACTGCTTCGACCGTCTCCAAGAACCCCAAGACTCTCCGCACCAACAAGCCTTGTGCTTTGTGTGGTGTCCATGGCCACTACTCCCATCATTGTCCTCACCTGACGCATTACCGTGCCTCCCTTGAGGTGATCCGCGAGTATGAGGTTGAACAAAATCAATCCGCCTCTCCCATTCTCGTGCAGTATGCTGCCGACCAGCCTGAGGATCCCCCCGCTCCCATCCACATTCCCCCCCTGATGTCCAGATGACGGAGTCTACAGTCACCATTCTTTACCTATCCTCCTCTGCACGACCTTCGGAGCCTAGCCCATCTGCAACCTCCCCCGTTGTGTCCCTTGATACTCGAGATCACTCCACTTGTGTCTCTGTTGACCTTCGCAGCCCGAGTCCTCGCCATGTTTCCGATAGCTCTCATACATCACCTTGTTTGAGTTTTGTCCATCCTGCCCTTTCCCCCCGCCATTACCGCTCGATGACTTCTGTCCCCTCACGCTGCCGTCATTTCCTTTCATCTCCTCATGTATTGTCTTGTCACACCACCTTGCGCATTCCCCCGTCCACATCCTTTATCGGTTACGCCGACGGTGCAAGTCGCTACTCCAGGAATCTTGCCTCGGCAGGGTGGGCCATCTTCACCCCCTTGCATGACCTCGTTCTGTCTAACGGGGTATGCATTGGTTCTGCCACCAACAATCAAGCCGAATACGATGCAGTGCGTGGCCTACTAGCTGATGCTTTGCTGCATCGCATTCGCCATCTGCACGTTCGTTTGGATTCCTTGCTTCTTGTCATGCAACTAAATGGTGTTTATCGTGTACATAACCCTGTGCTGTTTAGACGCTATTTACGAGTAAAAGTCTTAATACGTGCGTTTGACACCATAACTTTCAACCATGTACCCAGAGACCAGAATCACTACGTAGATATTATTGCAAGCCATGTTCTAGATTGGCATTTATCACACACAATTCATACAAGACAATAACATTAAATCAACCATCAAAAGACGATGCATATCCATAATATGTGTCGCAAACCATATATTGATGAGTCCATCTACTCTGATACACATGACATGCCCATAGCATGTTCCAAAAAACTGGGGGCACCATACGCGCCCCCATACATATACATGCGACATGCCCATAGCATGTTACAAACAAAAACTGGGGGCACCATACGCCCCCCCATACATATACATACGACATGCCCATAGCATGTTACAAACAAAAACTGGGGGCACCATATGCTCCTCCATACATTCTAGGGGGCAACACCTGCCCCTACATACATCAGAAAGGGCACCATATGCCCCTAATCACTATCTGGAGGCTCCCGGGCCAATGGCTCTGCCCCTGCAGCATGTAGATCCCGCATAGTTTGACCGGCCATCGCCATGCGCCGCATGATACCTCGCCACTCCGAGGGGAGACCAACACATGGCTCTATGTACTGGTCGTCTAAATCCTGCCACCCGCGCTCTGATACTCCGGTCAACAGCTGCTCACATCTACGGCGGATGTCCTCCAGTAGGGCGGCTGCACCATCATTTTGCGCTGCTCTCGATCCACTCGGACCCGTGGCTCCAGACGCTGCCGGTCGTCCCATATATCCGGCCGGTTTTACCGGTGCTATATCTGCATACAAAAAGTCCCTGAATCAGTATCATTATTTACTATTCCAAAACTTTAAACATGCCCATATAAGAATAGCAATTTGTCACTTACCATCGGGCCCCCAAACTCGACCAGCCGGAAGTGGCAAATCCGGATCCCCATAGTAGCTCATCCCACTATAAGGGTAGTCGTCTATGTACAACGGCATCTGATCCCAATGGGCAAAGAACTCTGGTCAAAATGTTCGCCCGACCGCCCCTCCTCCTCCTTTGCAGAGTAGTCGTCCCCAACGACGCATCCTAGGCTCTCTCGGGCCCCCATCCGGAAGATGCACACGAGGCCTCAAGGTCGGGATCTTCTCAAAGAAGAAGGCGCACAACAAAGTCCCATATGAGCAATCATGATTCACCTGCCGTTTGCATAGCGACAACTGTCGCTTTAGCGACACCAACATCATTTGGGCCCACCCAAAGTAGGTCCCACTCAACACACTCTCCACTATCATCATCTTCCCACCGGTGATGTGATGGAACGCCCGTGCCTGTGATTCGCAAAGACACCGCGCCACCGTACCCGGCGCCCCTCAGCCTCTCTAGATCCCCGATCGATATCCCCGTCCCTTTGACGCAACCCTGCCTACAATGGCGTTCCACAAACTCCATGATATGCCGCCCCCGCGGCAACACTGGCTGCGTGTCTCCCACCATCCCCAATGGTGGGAGGCCGGTCAGGAAATACACATCCTGGACCGTCAGTTCGATCCTGTGCCCCTGCACTACAAAGATCTCCTGATCTGGATCCCAGTAACTGATAATCCGGGCCAGTAATGATTCCCCTGCTCTCATCAACGGGTTCTCCACAAACTTAAGAACCCCAAATCTGGCCAATACACGACGGACGCCCTGATCCGCCTGGATCTCTGCCCGAAGTGTTCCCAGATCCCTCTCTCTCCAGTTGACTCGTAACTCTGTCATACCTGCACAAACACATTCTTTTTGTCAGGGTACAGCTCGGGCAACCCATAACCACACACAAAAACCCAACTCCCAGCCATCAAACAGCATCAAGCTCCCCTCCCCTCCCAGGTCGCAGCTTTCTGCCCATTTCTGGACCAGGTCGCACCTTTTTCCCCAATACCTGCGTCCTGGGTCGCACCTTTTGCCCCAAAAGGTGCGACCCGGCCGTAGAGAGGAGGGAGGGGCTATTTCTGGGGTGTTGGGCCCTAAACTGCAAATCTAATCCATCAAAATGCAAGAGCAAGGTTAGGCCTCTTACCTCCAACCGACAGATCTCGAATCCAACGGTCAGTTTGTCCGCTACGTTCGCCGCAAGATTTAGGGCCTTCTCTCCTCTCCACATTCACCACAGCAACAATAGCAAATGAATGATTTTGGAGGGAAAACTGCCTCATTAAAAGAGAACCCCCGTTTCTTCTTTCGACTGCTGCGACCACACCGTAGCCCCGTTCGACGAACCGTCAGCACCGCTGGATAGATCTCACCGAGCTCTCAAATGGGTTTTACTTAGTTTTTGGTGATTTGATACTTCACC
Organism: Pinus albicaulis; assembly: GCA_034641835.2. NCBI lineage: Eukaryota > Viridiplantae > Streptophyta > Pinopsida > Pinales > Pinaceae > Pinus > Pinus albicaulis. Next base: position 1,625,647,032 of record CM076582.1, on the reverse strand, counting down.
CGGACACATTTTTTCCATGGAGGGTCACTTCACCACTCCTTAAAATCGAATTTCCTCACTTACAACACTTGTACTTGGGGCACCACATCGCCCCCTTACTTGTCCATGTTCGTGTTGATTTTCGTCATGAGTGCCCACTTTGTACTCATGTTTCTATGACCCCCCATTGGGGCCTTTACTATGTGGCAGCACTCTACAGTCGCCCTTGTTTAGAGCATCCAAGTCGAGTCATCATTGCATTCATGGAGTCTATCCTGCGTCCTTTTGCACCCCACTATAGCCCTCCATCATTCTTTGCTTGGTTCCTCCCTTGTGTCGCATATCATGACCTTCAGTCCCACTGTCCCCTATCCCTTTCGATATTGTGTCAGTCGCTGCCATGTCATTCATGCCCTTTATGCTCTAACAAGGGAAGTCGTCCATTCGCCACTCCATCCTTCCCCTTTCCACTATCATCATTGGTGTCAGTCTGTCTGTCGCTCTATTGTTCTTCTCTCGTGCCTTAGTTGAGGATCTCTCATTACCTCACCTACGGCGGACCTCCTTCTGTCGACATCAGCGCATTTATTCCAGAAGCAAGGTCTAGAGGGCGGTGTACCTTGGTTCCAGCTTCCACTCTTGTTCGGTGCCTCGGATCAGGCAGGGGGATCTCTCACTTCCTTTTGACTTGATTACTTCTCCAGCTCCTTTCAGCATGATCGAGATGAGTATACTGGACAGTCCAGTGACCCAGCAGCAGCTCTTGATGATTCCCGGGCGTGTGTGAGATGTCTCAGCCCTCATGAGGGGGTGGCCCTGCAGGTAGCCCCCCACATGCCCGGATGACCTCTTCATTGCAGCCTTTGATGCCTCTCCAGATTTTGATGATGTTGGCCTTAGCCACCTGCAGCGCCTCCATGATTTTCATGTATCAGTCAGATTTTGTGAGCCCTTCCCCATTTACAGGGGGCATTTGGGTTATCATCTCATGTACTCGCATATTATTGTACTAGTCCCCGGGGTCGTTATCCCGTGCACAAGATGTACGTGAGACTCTTCATATTTTTATCTGGCTCCTGATTATGCCATTTGTACTTTATGGTTCGGTCCCTTGTTTACCGGACACACTATTCTTTTGTACTTTGTCTCGGCGGGCATAGGTATGCCTCCCCCGCCGCCTTCAGCATAGGTACCCTCTCATAAAAAGAGACTTGTTGCACTTGCGAGTCTCGTCTCCTCAGGGTCTAGTCCTTCAGCACACTATCTACCTCACACTTCTCTCTCTGACACCCCTTTTTGTTGTCTAGTGATTGTGTTCTTACAACGTACTTCGGTCATACGATTTGCTCCTAACACTCGCACGCTGGGGGGCAACTGTTGATACCATTTTTTAATAGTCTAACCTTTTATCAATAGATGGACCCACACACTATGTAAGACTGTTTTACCCTCAATTAAAACTGCTTTCACTATGTTAATTAAGGAAACCCCAAAAGGAATAATTAATTAAACCATAATTTAATTATTATTCCCAGTCATGTTTAACCCAAAAACAAAGAAATTAATGAGATACACCCATAGTTATCTTATTATTTTCTAGGAATAATTATTTAAATAATATTCCTTGTTAAATATGACCAAATCAACCACTATTAATTAAATAAATAATGATTTATTTAATTATATCCCAACCACTTCCTTAAAAGGATAAATAAATCATTTATTTATTTATTCTCACTTAATCAAGGGATTCGACCCAAGTCAAAGTCCCTTTCCTCCAACAAATAATAATAAAATATTCCATAGAGGTGGATCTAGATTTGATTAACATTATTTTATCATGCACCAAGATCTAGAATGACCCAATATTTCTTTATAAATAGGAGGGTTCTTCCCCATCATTCCTCACCTTTTTTTGCCTATTAGATCACTCTGGATCTATACACTTGGTCTCATTTTTTCATCATTTGCTCCCATTGAGCTCTACCTTTACATTGGGTTTTCTACACTTGCATGAGAGAGAAAGCTTAGATCTGAAGTGCTGAGGATTACAAAGAACCCATCCCATTGAGGAGAGCTGGATACACCTTCTTGTTTTCCTCCCAGGTGCCCTGTAATATAAAATTCTTTCAAAAAATTGTGTTCTTGTCTTATCTGTTGGATGCATGGAGTAAACCCTTTACTTTACTGTTTAATGTCTTTCCATTTATAGATCTGGTTGTTGCAGCCTTTTTATTACTAATTGCAGATCTGAAGATGTTTTGCAGCCATTATTGTTGTTAGGGCTATTAGTTATGCGTAGCTAAAGTGGTTCTTTTTCGTACGCTTCGACAAAGAATTCATACTAACACTAATGCACATCCATCACAATCCAACTTAACATTATGGAAAACAGGGAGTCCATCAACCATACCTTTTCTCTGAAGTAAGATGAGGTCTTGCAGATTAAGATGGCCAAATCTCTGATGCCAGATATCTTCAGCTGTCGATCCAGTTGCAACCATTGCTTGCTTCGTCATACTTTTCACATCTAATCTGTACAAGCTCCCAACGCGCACTCCTGTTGCAACTGTTTCCATCTGGCTATCCTTTATGACACAGTTAGTCTTAAAGAATTGAACTTGCATGTCCTGATCAGTAATCATTGAGACATAGATCAAATTTTTCTTAATTCCGGGCACATACAATACATTTTTAAGGTGTCTAATGTTACCGCTAGGTAATTTTACCGGAATGTCACCATATCCTTTGATCTCATATCCACTATCATCCCCTAAATAAATTTTCGACCCACATGAAGTTTCTTCAAGACATTCAAACCAGTCCTTCTTACCAATCATATGTGAGGATGCGCCAGAGTCGACATACCATATGTCGTCCTCATCTCCCTTTGAAGCTGAAAGGGCACAATCGGCTGTAAATAGTCGAAGTTCGTGGCTATGGTCCTCTTCTTCCTCAACAAAGTAACCCTTATGTTTTCTTTGTTTGTTTCTTCCTTCGTCTGCCTGCCTCTTATAACAATCTTTAATCTCATGACCAGGTTTTCCACAGTAAAAACATTTCTTGCTGGGAAAATTATTAGCAGACATACCTTTAAACAGTCTCTTCTGAAATGTGTTGGCTCCTTTCTGCTGCTGCTGTGGTTGTTGTTGCTGCTGTGGCTTCTTCCCTCTGTACTGTCGCCTTTTCGCCATCAGAGCAAGTTCATTGGTCTGTGATTTCAGATTTTGTCGTCGCTCTTCTTCTTGTAGCAGAATCCCTGTCAACTCTTCAAACGTAGGGGCTTTCTCCCTTGCTGCCAACCCTGTGATGAACATTTGATATTCATCTGTCATTCCATTCAATGTGATCGTGACCAGATCCGAATCGGAAACTTTCTCTCCGATATCTCCCAATCTGTCCTTCAGGTCTTTGACTCTCGCAATGAATCCAGCAGCGGACTCATTCTCCTCCATCTTCATCGCAAACAGCTTGCCTTTGAGTGACAAGACACGATTTGTATTTTGTGTCTGGTATAGTTTTTTAATCATCGTCCAAATGTCAGCGGCCGATTTACAGTCTCTAATATGTGGGATAATATTGTCCTTGACGGACATCTTCAATATGACCTTTGCTTTTGTCTCCCTTTTATCCCAGTCTTGTTCTTGTGCAGCTGATCCTGGTCTCAGCTCACTTCCTGTAACGATCGACCACGCATTTGCGCTTTCAAGTAAAGTCTGTATCTTGAATTTCCAGTTGGAGAAATTCGATCCATCGAGTTTGCCAGACTCGTGGAGATACGATTCTATACTGTTATTCATATTGGACTGATAAAATTTCTGATCCTCTGATGAATAATTCTACCCAACTTCAATGTGCCACCACCGGGAAAATCCGATCTGCCACCACCGGGTAAATTCGGAACTTCAATGTGCCACCACCGGGCAGGGCCGATCTGCAAAAAAAATTGCAGACCTTCCCAAAGAGAAAGAGGCTGGCGATTATTTGATGCAAAAAAATCCGCGCCGAAATCAAAATGCGCACAAGTACCAGCCCTGGCGCTTCTCTGATGCGAAGAATCCGTGCTGAAATCAAAATGCGCACAGTACCAGCCCTGGCGCTTCTCTGATGCGAAAATCCGTGCCAAAATGCGCTGAAATCGAAATCCGCGCGAGTCACCAGCCCTGGCGCGCTTTTCGCGTGTACTTCCGCGCCACTCGCAAATTTTGGCGCGCTGGCGCGCTTACCGTCCTGAAACCCGCACCAATGGCGCGACTGTTCGCGAAAGAACCGCGCCAACGCTTTCTTCTGCTCAGAGATGATCAGTCATCTGAGACCTGTCTTCAGGTGTTACTGCAGTCCACCTGAATCTACGAAAACTTCTGTAAGCTCATCTGCCACTACAGTTCTGTAATCAATGATGCATCCTAAAAAAAAAATTGAGGCTGTCCCTACTCTGAGCTCCGATACCAAGATAAAAATGACACTGAATTGAAAAGAAGGAGTTGCAGCTCACAGGTGAGTACTGCACCTGGAGACTGCACTCAAACAGAGAGAACACTCTGAGTTTACTCTCCCTTCATGAATGAGGAATTACATCATTAAGTACAACACTAGGAATTAGGAAGTTGCAAACAAACTCCTAAATTGTAGGAACTAATCCTAAACTAAGGAGATACGTTACAACTTGTGTAACCATTTCTCCATTAATATAAAATAATATTAATTATTTTCAACTCTTTCTCTTTCACTTATTGGTTATTTTGTAGAAAACAGGTCTAGTTTTTCTGTGATATTTTGTTTTGTTTTAACATGGTTACGCAATCTTGTCTCTGGTGGGCGATTACAGTTGCTGTTAGTTTCTCTTTGCTCTAGTTATGCTTAGATACCATACATTGTTATATCATATTTACAGTTGCTATTTTTGTTACAACCAAACTCAACCATTGATCTATGAAAATTGCATCCAGGACAATTTTGGATTGCAACACTAGATACTGGGAAATTCACCAAACTCAACCATTGATCTATGAAAATTGCAGCACTAGATCCGGGACAATTTTGGATTGCAACACTAGATACTGGGAAATTCACCAAACTCAACCGTTGATCTATGAAAATTGCAGCACTATATCCAGGACAATTTTGGATTACAACACTAGATACTGGGAAATTCAGTGACAGACCTTGATGGAGAACGCCAACACACTCGAACAACTATAGATGATAGGGAGTCGAAGAGAAGGAAGATGGAGATGGATTGCAGCACTAGGATATTGGGTAATTCAGTGACAGACCTTGATGGAGAATGCCAACAGACTCGAACAGCGATAGGAGTCGAAGAGAAGGAAGAACTAAAGGTTTAGGAAGAAACAAGAGACAACCATTGAACAAATGCTATACAAAGCGCAAGCCATAGGAGGCGAAGAGAAGGAAGAACTAAACGGTTTAGGAAAAAACAAGAGACAAGCTATTGAACAAATGCTATACAAAGCGCAAGGGGCATTCCGAGAATTGAACTCGGGACCTCTCGCACCCTAAGCGAGAATCATACCACTAGACCAACTGCCCTAAGATAGGCATCTGCGTTCTGGTAAGGCTCCACTGCAAGTGGAATTCCTATTCAAGGTTTCCTTTTCAAAACGTTATAAGTTGAATTTGAACCCATACCTCTTTCTGTGAATGGTTCTTGGAACTTTTCAAACGTTCAAGTCAGAAGTCCTCTTCTGTGAGGGTTCTTTGAACTTCTAAACATATTAAACATCACTCTCAGAAGTGGGATTTAAACCCACGCTTAAAATTTTCAGTTTGAGAAGTCGGATTGAAGCCCACACCATCTATCTGTGAAAGGCTTTTGGAACTCTTCAAAATGTTACAATATTCACAGTCACAACTTGGAATTGAACTCGGGAGTTCTCGCATCAACGTAAGTGAGAATCATATGAGTAGACGAAATGCCCTTCGATGGAGACTGGAGTTCTGGTAACCCTCCAATGCAAGCGGAATTTAAAACCTGAAATTCCTTTTCAGGGATTCATTTTCTAAACGCGATTTTCAGTGCCATAAGTTGACTTTGAACCCACACCCTTTTTCTGGAAGGTTCTTGGAGTTCAGTGTGAGAGTTTTACTCCAAGACATTAATTATTGTCGTCTTTTATGTAATCTTATTTAACAATTTTTTGAGTAATGTGAATTTAGGGCTTTTTCACCACATTTTTCATTCTCTAGCCGTTATCTTTTTAATTAAATAATAATAATTCTAGAATCAAGATAATGCGGAGAAATGGTTTTGCCAGATTTAAAGTCACATTTAAATCATATTTTTTTAAATGCCATATTGTAATTTCAGAATAATATTTCATTAAAAATTTAAAAATGGTTTAGACAATATTAGATTTAAGGCTTTTGTGATCCATAATATAGATAAATGTTTTTTTGATTAATCACATTATTAGGATTTGGTCGAAGTTTAAAACCATCTAATGTGGTTATGAAGACTAAAAAGATGTTTCATTGCCTGGTGTTAGTGTTAGGGAATAGGTGAATAAATAGTAAAGATGCGTCATTGTTGGGTGTTAGGGGATAAAACTAGCTGTTATTTGACTTACTAAGTTATAATATTAAAATATTTTTAAGTTTTTAAGAAATATTATTAAAAATAATATAAAAATTATAATTAATAATTTAATAAAGATGATTGAATTATATTTAATATAATAAGGGAAAAATAGAGGGTATAAAAAAAGTATCTATCTGTTTTAACTAGCTCAAAGAAGAAAAATAATATAGCTAATATTAGAACGAACTCTCATGAGCTCCATAGTGAAACATGTTATTGGACAGTTCCTAAAACACCATGGATGGAAAGGATCTGTCATCTCTGTGAGAATATGAACATCGAGGATGAAAATCACTTCCTCTTAGAGTGCCCCGCGTACAACCACATTAGAGCTCAATTTCATAATCTTTGTTGCAATACTGACCTTCCTAGCCTTTTAAGATGTCAAAATTATAGTGAGCTGGGGTTGCAGCATCTCTAGAGAATCCCGGAGAAAGATTGAGCAAATCCAGAAGTGTTTTATAATGTATAACCTTCAAATTAAAAGCAATACACCCTATCCTATTCTCCTTATAGAAGTGGGTCTTTCCCCTATCGAGAGCCTAGCTATGACTAGACTTATGTTGTATAAGCACAAGCTCAATAGCATAGGAGACCATAGAATTCCTAAGCTAGCTTCAAATTCCAGCCAAAACCACCTAAGGCTTAAACGAGGTTGGTATAAAGACACCAGGGCTTGGTTAAACCATTGGGAGATTGACGAGAATGTTGCATTGCAAAACATCAATAACATTAAAAAAATTGTTACTTCTAAGTTCAAAGAAAAAATGTGGTGTGAGGAAAATCTAACAGCTAAAAGAAAATTAAGGTATTATAAGGAGGTCATCAACCCCACCTTAGAAGATCAAAAGTATCTCTTTGTTTTAACTAGCTCAAAGAAGAAAATTAATATAGCCAAGATTAGAACGAACTCTCATGAGCTCCATAGTGAAACAAGTCGTTGGAAAGTTCCTAAAACACCATGGATGGAAAGGATTTTCCATCTCTGTGAGAATATGAACATCGAGGATGAAAATCACTTCCTCTTAGAGTGCCCCACGTACAACCACATTAGAGCTCAATTTCATAATCTTTGTTGCAATACTGACCTTCCTAGCCTTTTAAGATGTCAAAATTATAGTGAGCTGGAGAGGCTTCTATCCAAGCTTTTTGAGCATAGGAATAAAATCTTAAATCAAATTAAATAACTATTTTCATTAGGTCTGATAGACAAAAGATTGGTCTCAGTAGACGTTAACCACCACCATCATCATCATCATCATATATATATAAAGTTAAGAATATAATAAAAGGGGAAAATTAAATAAAAACAAAAACATACAGAAAAAGAGAACTAAAGGACAAAGAGAAGAAAGGAAAAACTTATTAAAAACATAGGGACGGAAAAAAGAAGAAAGACATAAAAACAAAAGGCGAAAGGAATCCAACACAAGGGGGAAACCATCTTGAGAGGACCAGAGTCCAACTCTTACTTTATTTCCACCCATCATCTATGTTGAGATTTTTAGGATGTCTCTCAATTTCAATAGCCTCCCTCAACTTTCTATGATGGAACTTACCCACCTTAGCAATGACTTTGGAGTCTTCAATGCATACATGGTGACACGATTTCTCAGCATGTTCCACAAGAGCATAAGTGTGGGATCGATTGTGCCTAAGGTCTGCATCATGCTCAAGCATTCTCTGTCTCATAGATCGACCTGTTTCCCCAATATATGGAGTACAACAAGAACAGGGAAGCATATAAACCCCTTTCAAGTCCTTAGGGTCTATAGGATCCTTAACAAATCCTTATAGAGAGGTTATTAAATCGTTATTAAATATTATTTCTAGCTAATATGTTCTATCATCACTTTACAAACCAATGATACATGAAACACATTAAAGGAAATTTGCAAAAAAATTATAAATATTTTTAATTTTCCTATCGTCCAACACATCAGGCAACTAAAAATACATTCTCTTCTTATTTTCTTAGTGATGTCTGCCTGAAATTTCAAGATGCCTTTAGGCTGACGAACAAGCAAAGGATCAATATTTTTCAACCTCAACCTTGGAGTTTTTGGCTTTCGGTATAAGTTTTGTAATGAGCTATCTATGTTGCATAATGGTATTGATGGCTCTAAATATTTCATATTAATCATTGCTTGCAAAATGAGTTATGGTGGTAGCACCAAAATTTTACTCCTTTTTAGTAACATACCCTCACTACTCCTACTATCCATAGCGAAAGTGGAGGCGCATCTCAAGCTCCCAAAGCAAGGAATGGAGGCACTTTTTTTGTCCCAAGTTGCTTTGTGTAATACAATACACTCCCTTAAAAGAATAGTAGTTAGGTTGGTTGTATGAACACTCTCTCTTTCTTGTGCGTGCGTGGGGAGGAAATGACCAGAAACTTCACTATGTGTGGCATCAAGAACTCTAGCATTGATAAAAATTAAACTGGAACCTCTAATTGGATGCGGACAACCTAGTTTCACATTGCATATTATTCCTCAAAACATGAGATATAATGCTTGTAGATTTGCATCTTACCTGAAAATTCTCTTGATCATTAATTAAAACAAGAGCCTAAACAAGAATACCTCCAAAAGATACATGATTTTCATCTTCAGTAAATTCTCTATCATGCAAATTTAGCTATCATGATGGAGATAGTATTTAAGAAATCCATGATGAAGATTCATTCAGGAATTTCATTCCGTGATTATTACGCCATTTTAAATTATTTTTTTGGATAATGCAATAGGAATGGCCATGAAAACTATGAAAAGCAAGGGGGACCCAAAAATTTTATTTGTACATGGTCAAATTTTGGGGGGTTGTTGTAGGGGCTACAACAAGACCCACTTGCACACATTGTCTGTTATTTTCCCTACATATGTGTTCTCAACATAACACCCATCACACACTCCATACCATACTTCTCCTATCACTACCAAACTCCCTAATATGAGGCAATTTAATTTTGCACTCACCCCTCATCATTTTTTCAATAGCCCTTATTTGTCTATTATGTTATTTCAAACTTCACTAAACACTTATCTCAACATCTTCCACTCCTATCTAGTTCATCATCCCTACTATCCACTTTCACTTCACATAGTATCTTAACATGAATGCATCAACCATTTGAGAATTGGTCAAATTTAGTAGCTCAACAAGTACATTTAACATCCAAACACCATGTAAAGCAATGGCAAATATGTCAACATTGGTTTTCAATGGCAAAGACACTGGTATGTTCTATTTTCATTACCTCTAGTTACAAATATGATGAAAATATGATGAAAATTGGATCAATTTCAAAATATTGCTTCATCCGAGGAAAAATGACACCTTTGGTTCAAGGGAGAGGGTGGCGTTCCTATGATTCACACATTGCTATATTTGGTAAGATTTTACCAAATCTAGTAGCAAGGGGAATTCCGAGAATTGAACTCGGGACTTCTCACACCCTAAGCGAGAATCATACCACTAGACCAAATGCCCTAAAATAGGCATTTGTGTTCTGATAAGGCTCCACTGCAAGTGGAATTCGTATTCAAGGATTCCTTTTCAAAACATTATAAGTTGAATTTGAACCCATACCTCTTTCTGTGAATGGTTCTTGGAAATTTTCAAACGTTCAAGTCAGAAGTCCTCTTCTGTGAGGGTTCTTTGAACTTCTAAACATATTAAACATCACTGTCAGAAGTGGGATTTAAACCCACGCTTAAAATTTTCAGTTTGAGAAGTCCGATTGAAGCCCACACCATCTATCTGTGAAAGGTTTTTGGAACTCTTCAAAATGTTACAATATTCACCGTCACAACTTGGAATTGAACTCGGGAGTTCTCACACCAACGTAAGTGAGAATCATATCAGTAGACAAAATGCCCTTCGATGGAGACTGGAGTTCTGGTAACCCTCCATTCCAAGCGGAATTTAAAACCTGAAATTCCTTTTCAGGGATTCATTTTCTAAACGTGACTTTCAGTGCCATAAGTTGAATTTGAACCCACACCTTTTTTCTGGGAGGTTCTTGGAGTTTAGTCTGAGAGTTTCACCCTAAGACATTATTTATGGTTGTCTCTTATGTAATTTTATTTAACAATTTTTTGAGTAATGTGAATTTAGGACTTTTTCTCCACATTTTTCATTCTCTAACCGTTATCTTTTTTAATTAAATAATAATAATTCTAGAATCAAGATAATCTGGAGAAATGGTTTTGCCACAGTGATTATGGTTTGATTCATTATTAATTTGATAAAGTCACATTTAAATCATACTTTTTTTAAATGCCATATTGAAATTTCATAACAATATTTCATCAAAAACTTAAAAATGGTTTAGATACTATTAGATCTAAGACTTTGTGATTCATAATGTAGATAAATGTATTTCTGATTAATCACATCATTAGGATTTGGTCTAAGTTTCGAACCATATAATATGGTTATGAAGACTAAAAAGATGCTTCATTGCCTAGTGTTAGGGAATAAGTGAATAAATAGTAAAGATAGGTAAAGATGCGGGATAAAACTCGCTGTTATTTGACTTACTAAGTTATAATATTAAAAGATTTTTAGGTCTTTAAGAAATATTATTGAAAATAATATAAATAGAAATTGCACCATATGTTGCAAATGAAACACTGTAAAGCAATAACATAGGAAAGAGTAGTATAGAGGAAAAAGCTAAATCCCAGTAAAAAATAACATAACCTTTTGATCAAACCTGTCCATCCTCTTCTTCTGTCAAAGTTAAGAAGCCTCTCCATCAACTGCGCTGACTTCAACCGATTTTTTTGTCACACATTTGCAAGAATAGAGTGGGCAGTATAAAAAATAATATAATAAACTTTAAAAAAAAAAAACATAATATGCTTATGATAAAAAATAACATAATAAGCTTTTGATCAAACATGTCAATCATATAACTTAAATAAATATATTTTACTTGATATTTAGATAACTTTGATGATAATAAAAAAATTCTTAGTTAATATTTTTTAATTTTAAAATTTCAAAAATATAAAAATATATTAATAATATATATTTTTTAAATGAAGTAAAAATTTAATAAAAAAAACATCATTCAATAATATAATAAATACTATATTAAAATATATATTATTATTTTTAAAATGCTATTTAAAACATTCATTACATCTACAATTATACACAAAGAGAAAGCTTTAAAGACCTCGCAAAAAATCAATATCTCAGGAAGGGAAGACTAATGAGTGGGAATTGAGAAGAAGCCTAAAACGTGAGAAGAAGCCCTGTGATCTGAAACAAACACTAAATAGACCCGAAACCACTCGGACAAACACTGACGTGGAGTGGGCCCCTGTCACCTCAAAGAGCTGAAGTCATTGGTTCCCTTGAGAATCATTCAAGGAGAAAGGGCATTCGACATGAAAATTGAATCTACTGTATGGAAGACAATGCAAATGTACCCAAACATGCATAAAAAATGCAATCATGCCCCCCTGTAAATGAAACCTCAAAACTAAAAGTTGTGAAATGGGTAAAAGCGCGATCTAAAAATAGAAAAACCCAAATAACAATTTCATGTTTTGAGATGGACGAGAATAGAAATGCAGTCACGTACCGTTTACCGAGGAGTTGAGAGTCGCAGATTTGATTTCGGGCCTGGACATCATTATTGACGCAGAAATCAACAGCAAATCCCAATAAGAAGAATGGTGCCCAGTTGTTCCATATGCCTGAAATTCTCTCTCGCATATATAAAGCATTTATTGCCTTGTCGGATCCCACAGAAGAAGGAACCCATTATCACTGGGTGGATCTCCGAAAAGCCATTGTTGGCCAACAAGAACAAGAACCAGATTCACACTTTGCTAAAAGAAGACACAGGCAGGCAGGGAGGGCATGTGGGTCAACTCCAACTCTTTAAATCTCTTCCAACTCCCTCCGCATCTAATTCCCTATTTCTCTACTGGGATTGCATCTAAAAGGGAACTGTATTCTTCCTGCTGGCAATTCTGTCGAATAGATACTGCATGATCTTGATTTAGTTGATTTCGTTATTGAGGCATTCTCTGTCGATTGAATCCTGCAGATCTTCTTTTAGGCATTTAATATTTTAAAGCTGTAATGACAAAATGGCTTTTTCTTCTTAGATTAATTATTTAAAAATTCAAATATTGTGCGGTGTTAACCAGAGAATTAATCTTAAATATCTTAATTAACCTCTTTCCTTTATCATAAAATTTGCCATCCAATTCAACGATTTCTTTTAAGTACAATTCTAATGGCTGAACTTCCCAATTTTTCATTCAGTTGCACCCATTTTCCAATTCCAAATTTATTGTTGTGTCGTTTCTTTCCTGTGTCATGAAATTTCCCCTCTAATTTAACATTTTACTGCGCAATTTGAATGGCCGAACTTCCCAATTTTTCATTCATTTGCTGACGTTTGTTGATTCCCATATTAATGGTATTTATAGAATTTAAACCATTATAGCTTTTAAATAGCTACATATACCTTTTTGGCAGCAGGCACATACAAATAAGGAATTTGAATCTTATAATTTTTACGCCGATAGGCGTAACCCCCTGTCGGAGGTGGGCTCTTTCGTGATTATGGTAATTAATCTTTTCAATCTAATGGTCTAGATTGAAAGATGCTGGCATATTCTGGTCGTCGCCAGTGAATCAATGGATGAAATTCAAAACGGTAACTCCCTTGCATATCTAAATCAAGGGTTTAAACCATACTTAAATTACATTTTTACAAAACATGTTTAAAAATTTACTGCGCCTTTTATTGACCGCCACCTATCCAATTAAGAAATCCTCCCATCCCATAACCACCATGTTGATGGGCACGTTGCTGATTACAAGCTGTCCCTATCTCCGACGTGTTGCTGATTACAAGTTGTGCTTGTCTCCTATTAGACATGTGGCGATAGAAATGGATATGGGGAATTTAACAGTTACGTGAAGTGGGCATTGTCATAGCCATCTGGAAACGCATGCGAGGCACGGGCTTATAACTGTCGGTCCCATCATTGCCAGCGGCTGATGGAAGGCGCATGACTTATAGGACGCTGAAACAGGACTTTTTACATTTATTCTGTACTTTAATTGATCTCCTGGAGTGGCAGAAATTTAGATAACGTAGATTACAGTGGAGATTTTCTCGATCTTTTTCAAGTTTTCAGGCTATGTCGACAAGTGCAGCTGTGGCTTTGGAGCTTTTGCGCGTTCAGAAGGCCTCCAAAGCAAACGGAACGGTCGTGCTTTGCAGTTCTTGTTTGGAATTCGTCCCTGGAAAACACCAGGCCAAACCGAGATGTATGCTTCCTTTTGCAAACACCTCACATCTTTCCTGCGTGATATTTTCAGATCGACTCGTGCAATATGACATGCCAAAGGAAAAGTCATGCCAGCTCCTGCGTATGAACGTGGATGGAAGAACGTGTTTAAGATGCAACCCGGATATATGACAACCATTCTTGTTCAGTTTTCGCTTTTGGATTCTGAACAACCTTATCCCTTCAATGCCAGTGCTGAACCAGGCTATGTCTATCACTGCCATGTAAGTCCGATTTTCTTTATTCAAAGATCAATCATTCCATTATACCCGAATTTCTGGATTGCTGAGGAAACCGTTAACTGATATGATTTCGGTCTACATTTTTGCAGATTCTGGATCACGAAGACAACGAAATGTTGAGGCCTCTCAAAATCCGGTCTTGAATGATATGATATGAAGTGTTTTAATCATCATGTCCACGAGGCCAAGCACCCCTATAGAACCACGAGGCATAGATAAAGTAGGCCAAGCAGCGAACCCAGGTATAGATAAACAGGTAGCCAGCAAAGAAAAGCCTGCACAAACACGGAGTCTAATTTTTTAATGCAATTTTTATTATCTTTTCTTTTTCAAACAAATTATTCAAGTGGTTCACTTTTATATTTCAATGTAATTGATCTGGATATCTTTATAAGCTTAACATTTCATAATGGTAATGCCATTCTATGTCTACCACTTCTTAAATGCAGTAACTACACCTTCTGTCTGCCCACTCCAAAGACTCTTTTGGGTATCATCCATAATTTGAGGCTAACTACTTTTATCTGAGCATTAACATCTTTGTTTTCCATTTTATTTCAATTTCTATGTACAATATTTGTGTATGGTCATATGTAGGAAACCTCAGCACTTACAAAACACGGCAACAGTTACGTTAGGGAGACGGCAACAGTTACGTTAGGGAGATATAATATGACAATTATTATTTAAAAAGCAGTGAGTTTAGCGCATAATCAGCATCATTGCTATGACCAGTCTTCTCGTCCGTCGAGTGAATGCTTTTTTGATAGGCTGAAATAATCGGAGATATAAATGGTAAGCAAATGTGAAATTGAAAGCGACTTGGCTGTAAAATGATGAAACTGAATTCGCTCTGAAAGTACAGAGCATTTGTCTGTTCCTTCTGTTTGTTTCATGCTTTAAAACAAGTTAATGGTTTCATGGCCCACAGTATATTTTTACATATTTAGATGCCATGTCGAGGATCACTATTGCAAAGTTAACGCTCGGCTTTAATGGGCGTGTAACTGATTTTCGTTTAAAACGATTCCTATTCTACAACCACTAGATTCCTATTCTAAAACGATTCCTATTCTAAACTTAAATGGCATGAATATTTATTCATTAATGGCTACACACTAAATCAGAATATTTATTCATTAAATGAATTGCAACGGTAACGTAAGGTCAATCGCTAGCTCCAAATTAATCATAATTTTGAAATCCAGGTTCACAATAGATTTATGAAGGTCGATCTAGGACCATAATTTTTTTTGAAGCTTCGTTGATATTGAGTGTATTTCATAGAAATGAATCTATTTGAGTGTATTCACAGAGATAAGTCTGTTAAAATAGATTTATGAAGATTAATGTAGGACAATATAGTTTTTTGAATTCTCGTTGATATTGAGTGTATTTTATAGAAATAAGTCCGATATTGAGTGTATTTCGCACAAAAAGTCCAATATTGCCCAGACCGACCGTTGTGGAACATGAATAGATGCCACCGGACATCTTTTGTCCAGGTGGCCTTCGAGGGTTGGCCGATTTTTTTTAAGTGAAAAACCTTATTACGCCGATGAAATAAAATTTTAATATTTTAATATTTAGTATTATTAAGATAATTATTATTATTATCATTTTAAAACAACTATTACAATAAAATTATTATTATAAAAAATAAAATTATTATTATAAAAAATATTATTATTATATTTTAAAATAAAACATGTGTTGCTTTATAAAATATGGTTGTCAATGTATAAAATTTTAATATTTTAATATTTAGTATTATTAAGATAATTATTATTATAAAATATATTATTATTATCATTTTAAAACAACTATTACAATAAAATTATTATTATAAAAAATATTATTATTATCATTTTCAAATAAAACATGGGTGGCTTTATAAAATATGGTTGTCAATGTATAAAATTTTAATATTTTAATATTTAGTATTATTAAGATAATACTATCTACATTGTAATATTAATATTATTAAGAATATTAATATTGTTAAAAAAAAAGTTATTAACATTAATATTGATAAATAAGAATAATAATATTTCTTTTGTAATAATTAACAATATAATTATTAATAAAAATAAATTGAAAGTTTCATTCACTCTAACAATATGATTAAAAATATTAATGATATTATCATTAATGAATTTAATATAAATAATATTAAGATTACTTTTAATAATTAATAATATTTACATGCTAATCATTTTAATTAAATATGGTTAAACATTTCCAACACACTCAATAAATGTCATTCATTCTCACCAATGCTCAATAATAAGCAATTTTTCTTAGCCATAGAGATCCATGGGTAACCCTCTTAAACCATAATAATCCATGGTGAGCCTTAATCTCTATGGCTAACCCTCTTAAACCATAATAATCCATAGTGAGCCTTAATTATAATTAATAATTATAATAATTAAAATGATATCTAAAATAATATATAAACAAATATAATAATATCTAAATAAGTATAATAATGGTTTAAGTAATTATAATTCTCTTTTATTTAAAATTAAAAAAAATATTGAGGCAAAAAAAAAAAGTATTCATTTTAACCATATCACTAATAGTATTACTGATATTAAAATTAATATTGCTAATAGAAATATTATTAATATTAATATGAATAAGTAATACCAATAATATTTACATTCTAATCATTTTAATCAACTATGGCCAAACATTTCCAACATAGTCTCATTCTCACCTATGTTAAATGATAGAGAAGTTTACTTAGCCATAGTCAACCGTGGTCTCATTCTCACCTATGTTAAATGATACTGAAGTTTACTTAGCCATAATCAACCATGGTTAACCTTACTCAAGCATGGTCATCCTTGGTCAACCATTGTCATCCCTCTCACCCTAGAAACCCCTTGTTAATTAGCGTTAGCCATACTCGATCAATCTCATCCATGATCAAATGTCACATTCTGAAAAATATTGTCTCAATATGAAAATCACGCATGGCCAACCATGGTCATAGTTGGTCCAACGTCGCATTGTGACAACAATTGTCTCAATGTTTAAATAAAGCATGGTAAACTATGTTTATTCCCCTTGGTTTATAATACTAATAATCATGTGACTTTATCAACGATTTTTATTTAAAAAAAATTGATTCCTAAGATTTATTATTCTCTTTATTAATAATGTGAGTTATTAGTTACTTTATAATCTAGATCAATTTATTAGTTACATTTAATTAATTAATAATTTAAACATAATAATAATGATTCAATTTAATATAGAATAATTAATTCAAATAATTAATCTAATTTATAAAAAATTATTTTCGTAATAATATTAAATATAACTTATACAAACAATATTAAAAACAACTATTACAATAAAATTATTATTATAAAAAATATTATTATTATCATTTAAAAATAAAACATGTGTGGCTTTAGAAAATATGGTTGTCAATGTATAATCATTGTTGACCAAGATTGATCATGGATAACCAAGGTTGATAATGATTGACCATGTTTGAGTCTATAAAACATGGTTGACCATGCATACACAAGGTTGACCATGATTGAATGCGGTTGACCATGTTTAAATTTAGAAAACATGGTTAACAATTCTTGACCATGTTTGACCATGATTAACCATGATTATCATATTAAGACAATCTTTGTCATATTGTGACGTTGGACCAAGGTTCAGACGATGATTGATTTCCATATTGAGACAATCTTTGTCACAATGCGAAGTTTGACCATGGTTGACCACAATTGATTTGATAAAATATGGTTGACCATGGTTGAATAATGTTAAACTCAAACAACTAGTATTATAAAGAAAAAGTATATAAACCCTAAGATAAATATTATAAACAATAAAATAAACCTAATGGTTGATATGAAAACCACCCATGGCCAACCATGGTCATAGTTCGTCCAGCGTCACAATGTGACAACAATTGTCTCAATTAAGTTGCACTGAAGCAGTATGCAAATACTGATTTTCAAACTATATGATAAATTA
This sequence comes from Pinus albicaulis, assembly GCA_034641835.2. Lineage (NCBI taxonomy): Eukaryota > Viridiplantae > Streptophyta > Pinopsida > Pinales > Pinaceae > Pinus > Pinus albicaulis. Next base: position 1,625,628,877 of record CM076582.1, on the reverse strand, counting down.
TCCAAGGTTGTTAGATTATCCCTAGGGTAAACTCATTTTCACATCAACAATTAGGCTACCTACCAACCAACACAAGAGTCATTGAAGTTTAACCAATACCAACCTGTAAAGCGACCTGCTTCACCAGATCATCATAAGTGGGAGTAGAATTCCCTGTTTCATACGATTTAAATGTGTAGTGAACAATGCAAGAAAAAAATTTCACTGCAGAAACAAACACATCAATACGATATCCTTTTACTACGCCGCTACCTTTTACTGTTGTCACATTAACAAATTCTTTGAACCCTGCCTTTCTAGGCACACCAATTACAAGTTGCTTGCCACTCACCCAACCCCGTGGCACTGTTTCACTTCCACCAGGACATATGACACCAGAGAGTTTTGGCTTTGTATGAGATGATTGTCAGTGTTGGCTGTAATTTCTCGAGGAAAGTTGTTTTCAAATAAGGACACTTTACAAAGTAAAAATTATAATTTAATAATTTAATAAAAATGATTGAATTATATTTAATATAATAAGGGAAAAAATAAAGAGTAAAAAAAAATCTAGAATAATTTAAAAATGAATAATTTTCTTCAATAATTAAATTCAAATAATATAAAGGTTATATATATATATATATATATATATATATATATATATATATATATATATATATATATATATATATAAAGTTAATAATATAATAAAAGGGGAAAATTAAATAAAAACAAAAACATAGAGAAAAAGAAAACTAAAGGACAAAGAGAAGAAAGGAAAAACTTATTAAAAACATAGGGATGGAAAAAAGAAGAAAGACATAAAAACAAAAGGTGGAAGGAATCCAACACAAAGGGGAAACCATCTAGAGAGGGCCGGAGTCCAACTCTTACTTTATTTCCACCCATCATCTCTGTTGAGATTTTTAGGATGTCTCTCAATTTCAATAGCCTCCTTCAGCTTTCTGTGATGGAACTTATCCACCTTAGCAATGACTTTGGAGTCTTGAATACATGGTGACACGATTTCTCAGCGTGTTCTGCAAGAGCAGGTGTGGGATCGATTGTGCCTAAGGTCTACAGCATGCTCAGGTATTCTTTGTCTAATAGATCGACCTATTTCCCCAATATATGGAGTACCACAAGAACAAGGAAGCATATAAACCCCTTTCAAGTCCTTAGGTTCTATAGGATCCTTAACAGATCCGAGAGAATTCTTGATAGTACATAGAGATTATTAAATCATTATTAAATATTATTTCTAGCTAACATGTTCTATCATCACTTTACAAACTAATGATACATGAAACACATCAAAGGAAATTTGAAATTTTTTTATAAATATTTTTAATTTTCCTATTGTCCAACACATCAGGCAACTCAAACTACATTCTCTTCTTATTTTTCTTCGTGACGTCTACCTCAAATTTCAAGATGCCTTTAGGCTGACGAACAAGCAAAGGATCAATATTTTTCAACCTCGACCTTAGAGTTTTTGGCTTTCGGTATAAGTTTTGTAATGAGCTATCCATGTTGCATAATGGTATTGATAGCTCTAAAGATTTCATATCAATCATTGCTTGCAAAATGAGTTATGGTGGTAGCACCAAAATTTTACTCCTTTTTAGTAACATACCGTCACTACTCCTACTATCCATAGCGAAAGTGGAGGCGAATCTCAAGCCCCCAAAGCAAGGAATGGAGGCACTTTTGTTGTCCCAAGTTGCTTTGTGTAATACAATACACTCCCTTAAAAGAATAGTAGTTAGGTTTGTTGTATGAACACTCTCTCTTTCTTGTGCGTGAGTGGGGAGGCAACGATCAGACACTTCAGTATATGTGGCATCAAGAACTCTAGCGTTGATAAAAATTAAACTGCAACCTCTAATTGGATGCAGACAACCTAGTTTCGTGTTGCACATTATTCCTCAAAACATGAGATATAATGCTTGTAGCTTTGCATCTTCCCTGAAAATTCTCTTGACCATTAATTAAAACAAGAGCCTAAACAAGAATACCTCCAAAAGATACATGATTTTCATCTTCAGTAAAGTCTCTATCATGCAAATTTAGCTATCATGATGGAGATACTACTTAAGAAATCCGTGACGAAGATTCATTCAGGGATTGCATTCGGTGATTATTACGCCATTTTAAATTATTTTTTGTATAATGCAATAGGAATGGCCATGAAAACTATGAAAAGCAAGGGGGGCCCAAAATTGTTAAATGTACATGGTCAAATTTTGGGGGGTTTTTGTAGGGGCTACAACAAGACCCACTTGCACACATTGTCTATTATTTTTCCTACATATGTGTTATCAACATAACACCCATCACACACTCCATACCATACTTCTCCTGGGTTTTCTTGCATACCCATGCATCTTCTGAAATGTTCAAAGCTTTTCTGCTGTAGTGGCTTTGTGAGGATATCTGCAAATTGATCCTCCGTTCTGCAATGCTGCAAAACAATCTCACCATTGCTTACCAATTCCCGTATGAAATGAAACTTGGTGTCAATGTGCTTTGTCCTTTTATGAAAAACAGAATTTTTAGACAATGCAATAGCTGAGCTATTGTCACAAAAAATCACTGTCCCTTTTACCTGTTCTTGACATAAGCTTCTCAACATTTTCGCATCAAGAAAGTTTGCTTGACCTTATTAACTGTTTGTAGGCATACATGTGCAGCCTGTATGAATAGCTACGACGAAAAGGCATTTCTTAGAAGCCCATGAAATGGCTCCCGAACCCATATGAAAAACATAACCGGAAGTGCTCTTCCGATCATCTACACTTCCAGCCCAATCACTGTCCGTGTATCCAACTAAATCTGAACATTCTGAAGTAGTATAAAAAATACCAAAGCTTTTAGTACCTTTAACATACCTCAAAATTCTTTTTGCTGCTTGCCAATGTGTATCCTTTGGCTTTTCCATGAATCTGGAAATCAAACTAACAACATGCATTATGTCCGGCCTAGTTGCAGTCAAATACATAAGGCTGCCAACTATGCTCTTGTACAAACTAGGATCAAAATCCTTGCTGCTGTCCTCTCTGCTGAGCTTTAATCCCATCACCGTGGTAGTGATTGCTGCTTTGCATTCCTGCATGTTAAATCTTTCAAGTACTCATTAACATACTTTGCTTGTGAGATAAAAATCCCATTTTCATCTTGTTCTACTTCTATTCCCAAGAAGTATCTCAGCAAACCCATATCAATCATTTCAAATTCTTCCTTCATGACTGTTTTAAAATGTTCAATAAGGCAATCATCATTACCTGTAAAAATAACATCATCAACATACAAGACTACAATCAAGATTTTACCGTCTTGTTCTTTGATGTAGAGGGTGGGTTCTCCCTCACACTTCTCAAAACCATTTTCCAGTAGATATGAATCTATCCTACTGTACCATGCTCTTGGCGCTTGCTTCAGCCCATAAAGAGTTTTCTTCAACTTGCATACTTTGTTCTCTTGACCTTTCTTCTCATAGCCAAGAGGTTGTTCAATGTAAACCTCTTCCATTAACACTCCATTCAGAAATGCTGACTTCACGTCCATTTGGTAAACTTTCCACTTGTTTTGTGCTGCTATGGACAACACTGCTCTCACGGTTTCCATTCTGGCAACCGGTGCGAAAGTTTCCTCATAATCTATGCCATGCTTCTGTTTATAGCCTTTGACAACAAGCCTTGCCTTGTGTCTCTCTATCTTGCCTTCAACATTACTCTTGGTCTTGTAGACCCATTTAACACCTATGACATCTTTACCTTTTGGGAGTTCAACCAAATCCCAAGTTTTGTTCCTCTCTATGGCATTTATTTCTTCATCCATAGCTTCTATCCATTTCTCATCCTTGATGGCTTCTTCGAAATGAACAGGATCATCAACATGACAATATAAAGCAAACAAAGAATTGATACCTTCATTAGCTATATCTTGTTCATAAATGTCTTTCAAACTTCTGAATTTTTTACCTCTTTCAGTAGATGTACAAGTACTTGAAGAAGCACTTGAATTTCCTCCTTGTGGTGTGCTTGGAGAAGCACTGTCATTTCTCCTCAAGGGTGTACTTTGCGGTGTTGATGCTGCTGTTTGGGGATGTATTTCAGCCAACTCATCATCATTCTCATCATGAGATAAACAGTGTTTAACATTCACTGTTTTCTCTATGCTTCCATCCCAAGCTTCCTCTTCAATGAACTGAACATCTCTGCTCACAAGAAACTTTTTGTTGGATGGGTTATATAACCTGTATGCCTTGGATTCCTCACTATATCCAATGAAAATACACTTCTCCCCCTTTCTGTCCAACTTCTTCCTTAGCTGATCCGGAATGTGTGCATAAGCCACACATCCGAAAACCTTCATGTGCGTGACACTTTGCTTTGCGCCACTCCATGCCTCTTACGGCACTTTGTTCATTACCGCTTTTGTAGGACACCTGTTCAAAATATACGCTGCACAATGTACAGCTTCAGCCCAATAATCATTCGGCAAATGCTTTGCCTTAAGCATACTCCTCGCCATGTCCATTATGGTTCGGTTCTTCCTTTCGGCCACTCCATTTTGCTGCGGAGTATATCTAGTTGTAAACTGCTTATGAATACCATTTTCTCTACAAAACCATAGAAAATCTTTAGATATATACTCACCTCCTCTATCAGTCCTTAAGACTTTGATATGCAGCCCACTCTGGTTCTCAACAAGTGCTTTGAAATTGCAAATTTTTTCAAACACTTCACTTTTGTTTTTCAAAAAGTAAACCCAAGTTTTTCTTGTAAAATCATCTATGAATGTTAAGATATAGTGGCTGCTTGCAAGTGATGGAGTTTGCATCGGTCCACATACATCTGAGTGGACAATCTCTAAGGGTGCTTTTGCCCTTATGCTTTCCCCGGAAGGAAAACTTTCTCTGTGTTGTTTCCCAAGAATACAACCTTCACAAAGGCTGTCCGGTTTCTCTATCAATGGTAAACCACTTACCATCCCTTTTCTGTTCAACAGATTAAGACCTCCAAAGTTGAGATGTCCAAATCTCAAGTGCCATAACCAATTATCATCCTTTGGTTCGCTTTGGAATGTCTCCTGTGCAACTGCTGCTTTCTCTTCACCATTCTTCAAATATGCTCTCATTCTGAGAGGGAACATCCTGTTCCTTGTCATCTTCACTTCAGCGATACACTGTTTGCTGGGTGGTTTATCCATGATGGTACAAACATCATTATCAAAGAAAACATTGTACCCCTTGTGAACAAGCTGTCCAACACTCAAGAGGTTACTCTTCATTCCTGGAACATAATAAACATCTGCTATGGTTTTCTTTGCACCTAATCTTGTTAAAACATTTACATCTCCTTTTCCCATAACAGAAACTTTGCTATCAGTTCCTAGTGTGACTTGTGATTGCACACTTTCATCTAACATAGAAAACATTGCTAAGTTTCCTGTCATATGGTTACTACAACCGGAGTCTAGAAACCATATATCCTCATTCTTTTCTTCAGCCATGTTACAAACTAAAAACAAATTACTTTGGCTGCTCTTTTCTTTTGTGAAATTTGCACTAGTTTCACTTCTCATGTCTTGTTTCTTCTTTCTACATTCATTAGCATAATGACCATATTTCTTACAATTATAACATTGGACATTGGACTTATCATACCTTTGTCCTTGTGCATTCTGCTGACCATTCTGTTGGCTGCTGCCTTGGCCTTGATGTTGATTTGGATTGCTGCCCCTTCCTTGAGCATTTGCTGGACTGTTCCTTCCACCTCTGTTCTGGCTTCTGCCTCTTCCTCTCTTGTTTCCTCTGCCTTGCCCTCTTCCTCTTCCGAAAGACATCTGGGTCTTAAAGGCTTGCTCAAGAGATGAGTTTTCACTCCTACCCAATCTCTGTTCATGGGTTATCAGTGATGCATGTAGTTCATCCACTGAAAACTTTGTGAGATCCCTTGTCTCTTCTATGGTGGTGACAATCACATCGAATCTTGAGGGTAAACTTCTCAATAGTTTTTCCACAATCCTCTTGTCCTCAAGAGTCTCTCCATGAGATCTGATTTGTGTGACCATTCCAATCACATGAGTGAAGAATGAGTCAATATTATCTGACTCCTTCATGCAGAGAGTCTCAAAGTCTCTCCTCAGCAACTGAAGTTTTGCTGTCTTCACTCTTTCCATACCCTGATAAGTTGTCTTGAGAGTTTCCCATGCTTCACTGGATTTCTTGGCTGCTGTTATCCTAGGAAACACACTCTCATGCACTGCTTGATACAAGAAGAAAAGAGCCTTGGCATCTTTCTTCTTATTGTTCTTCGATGACTCCCTTTCTGCCTGAGTTAAAAGAAAAAACTCTACTTCATTTGCTGGCTCTTCAAAGCCATCCTCAACTAATTCCCATAATTCTTGTGAGGTAAATAAAGCCCTCATAGTTATTGACCAGTAATCATAATTTTTCCCATTAAATTGTGGGAGATGGATACTTCCCAAACTCATACCTGTGCTAGAGCCTGCCATTCTGCACTTCTAACTATGATAAAAACACTTGACTGTGTTTTAAAACTAACCAACTGTACTGCAACAGTTACACAACAAATTATATAGAGAAATACCTTAAATTATTTATGGCTGAGTCTTCACACTGCTGGAGAAGTTGCTGCAACAAAGAATTCGTTTCCTTAAGCTTATTTGACCTTCAAATAGCCTGGATTGGCTCTGATACCATGTTGGAATTTTGCTGAATTCCAAAATAATAAAACTGCCTTCCTTAACACAGAGAAATATTTAAAAATTCACTCACAGACAGAGTTTTAAACTCAGAAAAATTTCTATTTCATATAAAAAAAACTGGTATTACAGATTCTTCCTCAAAAGAGGGATTACAAAAACAAATCTGACTGCTGCAAACATAGTTCAGAAATATCACTCTGTCATTCACAAATGACACTCTGTCTTCCTAAAAACATTCACTGCTGTGAATAATCTGTTTCTCTGGAAAATACACTGATGTGCAATTCCAAATTCCAACTCTCTGTCTTTTACAAACAATACTCTGCTCTGTGTAAATCAACGCACTGCTGTGTATATTTCTCATAATAAAATTATGGCTCTGTTTCTGCATATTACAAAACATAAAAATAATATCCCATAAAAATATCTCAGCCCTGTTTAATGTCATTCACTGGCACAACCACTAAATTCACCGCTTGAACAAATCTTTAATGGCTGCATTTACTTCTGTCAGCACCGCTCTCTTATGCATTGATGGCAAATTGACTTGGTGGTGCTGTTGTTCTTTTCTTCCTTCCCGCACTGTTGTGCACTTTCACTGTTCTGTGTTTTTAACAATTCTGCTGTGTAATTCCAAATTACATTTCTGTCTTTTTATCTTTTTATATACACTGTTGTGTAATAAAACTAAAACATACGCTTTGCGGCTTTTACAATGTGCTGGGCTTTGTCATTATATATAAATATATATGACATGTTTTAATTAAAACATAACACAAACAACATAAAACAAATAACATATGCGATGGGTAAATATATTTAAACCCCGCAACCATTTGTTAAAACGCATATGTATGTGGGCCCCTCAGCTGATGACATCAGCTATTCCGAGGGGGTAAACTCCTCCGCCCACAAAAATTTATCAACCCCATCGGAATTACCTTGCCGCGTTCATTCCTTTTGCTGTCTGGTTTATACGGCAGTTGGAAATTAATTCCAACATTCAAGCCATAAGAAGTTAAACTAACTATCCATATGGGCTTCTGGTAAGAAGTGTACGCGGAAGCTCATTTCGCGTGAAGAGGGATTATAAAGGCAGGCTTCCCCCCCCCACACAAAGCATGATTTCTGGACTATATCCATGGTCATTTAAGTGTTGAGGTTTACTGGTCCTTGGTCGACCCTTGGGGTGATGCCATTCATCTGTGCCTTCTACGCCTTTAGAGGTTGCGGTTCGAATAACTGACTTATTTGATGTGGAAGCTTGAATCATATATAACGTGCAGTATTAACTCTCTCTCTCTTGGTATGAAGGTCTCGCCACCAGCCTTCTTCTCCATGGTGATTAAGCCAACGTGGTTCGCAGGCATTCAATAGCAGACATTCAAAGGTAGTCTAATGTTAGCTTTGAAAATAGATAGGGGCAGGACCTTGGCCGGGTACTAGAGCTTAGGGGGTATTGCAGCATAGTGTTATGAATCTTGTTCTTTTTTCTGTTTTATCATCTCATATTCCAGGAATTTCTGTAACTTTCTCGTTGTTCTATGAACACTGCGTGGAATTCTTTTCCTTTGAGATGCTGCAGAAAATAATTACAACTATTATAGCAACATCGCACCCCCACCCCGGGCAAGGGAAAAGCTACTATTATGTTCAGTTTTGCCGAATGGTGCAGATTCGCAGAATGATCAATGAGTATTTGTAGATCAATTAAAAAGTCACAAGGCAACTTTGTTGTGACGAACTCAATTATTCCATCACAAGAGTCTCAATGTGATTTCCTTCTTAATGTCACTCAATTATTGATGTTGCTATTATTTTAGTATTGTTTCATTCATTACAATTACTACCATAACAATCTATATATCCCAACAATATGGAAACTAGAAGAATAAATTATTGCTTGTTTAGCTGATATAAACGCTAGGATATGAAGCAAACAAACTCGCCGAGAGAGAATAGACGTGACAGAACTTGGTGGAATCGTGAACGATGATGATTCCAAAGATTGTAGTTAAGATCAAATTAAAAGTTTCCAAAACCGCCTTTGCAGAAGAGAACGACATATTAGGTTGATTTTCTTTATTTTTATTATGATATCTTTCACCTCATTTTATTGTTGGTAAAACTGCAATTTAATTTCACTACATAACAGAATTAAGAGTTGCTGGATTGCAATGAAATGTAAAACAATAATAAAGTATAGTATTAATAATGTAAATCATTTTAATAATCTAAATCATTTGAGAGAGTTTACATTGAAAAATAATGTTTTGATTTTTTTAAAGAATCTAAAGATCTTTTTCGTTAAATATTTTTTCAATAACTCAGTGTGAGAAAGATATATATAAACGTGCTTAATAGCTTATATATATATCTATATCTATATATATAAACCAAACAAAAATAACAATCAAATTAATCAGCATCAAATAATAAAGTAATAGAATTTTTATTTTGATTATTTTGTAAGAATTTGGAAATAGATTTTATTATTATTATTATTATGTAGATATGTATATTCTAGAGAAAAGTGTAAATCATATTATAGTCAACTTCTAATTATAGCGTCTATATTAAAATAAAAATAACATATTTTCTATATAAAAAAATGTATATTATAATTAAAAATAAAATTATTATACATATTTCATTAGTTTTAATTAGTCCATATTAAAATAAAAATAATATATTCTCTAAATAAAAAAGTAAAGCCTCTTATAATTAAAAAAATAAATAAATTAATATATAAAAAAGTAAAGCCTCTTATAATTAAAAAAAAAAAAAATTAATATACATATTTCATTAGTTTTAATTAAAAACTCTAAAATATCAAGTTGATACATGTCCATATTAACACTCTCACAATTTTTGGTTAGTGTGAAGTATGAGGTTCTTAGTATTATCATCCAATTTATATTGATGATAATGGATTACCACGATTTTATTGATGATAGTAGATTACCAAAATTTGTGTTTATGAAGTAAAACTTTGTCAAGGGTCTTCCTATATCCTTTACAAAAAAGTTTCGGCATATAGAATATGGAATATAAACACTTATGCACAGTATTATAATGGGTGTAGACATTTTAACTATTATTTTATTTATGTCTCTTTTAAATTATCGCAATTTAACAATCCCATCGGCCTCTCTTTGCACTTTTTGGGGCAACTTCTAGTTATTATGTTTTATAAAAACAAACTTCAAAAATCAACAAAACAATACAATACGTGGTCATGAGAATTAATGGAGAAAGGTTTAACGTATGTGAGGTGGAGAGTTGGGAGGCATAAAGGGCGTAAGCATGATGGAGGCGAGAGTCATAAGTTGAATATGAAGAGCACATTTTTTTTTATTTATAAAATTAAATAGTCATCGTTTAAAAATAAACAGGTGGCAGATGACGAATCTTCAAACAATGTCTTAAGGAAAAACCTCACAATAGAACGCCTATGGCGTAATGACCACGTAAATGCACATGATGTCATATTTTAGGCATTATTTATTATTTTTTGTAAATTGAGTATCTTGGGTTTAAGATGAATGATTTATATGAAGGCTGGTATTTGTAAGTAGTAATGAATAATTGATTGTGTGGAGATGTATCTAAAGCAAGATTTTCATGCTTGTGCGGCTAAGTAAGAATTGGAGCATATATGAATAATTATGAGAATTAGCGTTTTTTAATTAGTATGATAAGGTTTAATCGCTTTTATTTGAAATGATACACTAAAAATTTAATATTTATATTAAAAATTAATTATGATTTTAATTAAATTTATTATAAGAAAATTTATTATTTTTTAAATTGTAGATAAGAAAGGTGCACTATAATTTATATATGAAAGGGTTTTTTCACTATGTCATACAATTTCAAGTAATATTGTGATTTTTTGTTATTTAAAACAATTTTTGAACTCTAAAAATTAAAAAATTGTGCCAGTTTTCAATTAAAATTAACAACAAAAAAAACATGAAAAAAAAAGTCATTTCATGGAGAAGAAATAATTTAATTACTAATAATAATCATTCTAACATATTTAGATGGACTTCCCTAGAATAAATAATCAATAAAATAACATATTTCAATTAAATGGGGATATTTTTTTAATATTGTATTTGAGTAATGAATTTTTCATTTAATAAATTTGTTTGGATGTAAATACTATTTTTTTTGTTACTATATATATTTTGAGAAAATGAGGATTTCCTTTTTTTCTAAAATATTTGTGAGCAAAGCACTCTTTAATATGGTAGAGATGTTATAATTTCCTTTATAACATTTGACTTAGTCAAAATAAAATTAAATAAATAAATAAAATAAAATAAAGTTAATAACTAATTATAATTAATAATTAAATCAACTTAGATCCATCTTAACTAGGGATCTACCAAGTGGCGAGAGAGATCAAATTTAAAAATTCTCTCATTATAATATCTGAAAGGAAGATAATTCAACTATAAAAACAATAATTATGTATTATTTTAATATATTTGTTCTAATCTAAACTTATTTTATATTTTTTAAAGTTTAGTAATGTTACATAATATAACCTAGTCACATTATGCGTAATCCATATTTGAGTATATTATAGATTGCACCTTGCTTTGTTTAGGTGCAAACAAGAGTATAGAAATCATTTCAAATCTGATTTCCCCATCATTTTAAAAAGTACTTATTTTAATCCCAAACCTATTAAACATAGATAAATACTAAAAATATAAAGAATCCAAAACATAACATTTTTATGACAAAACAAATTTGAAGTCCAACATGATATATTTTTATCCAGTATAATTAAACTCAAAATATTGCTTTTTTATGTTGAATTAATCTTAAAATAATAAACTTCTATAGTAGTGAAAGCCCCACTACACCACATATTGGAGAATGAGATGTTGGATTTTTTTTTTTTGTCCATTGGCATCTCATATATGTAGGTGTCCCACATCTTACCAACTTTTTAAACAATAAAGTAAAATATATGACACATTTAGATTGGAACATTTTGTTACTATGGCATAGCACCCTTCTATTTATGCTTCTCAAGATGCATTTAAATATGAGGAGATTCTTTTGCACAAATATCCAATCCCCCTCTTTCTTTGGATGTAATGCATAGCTTCTCGACAACTTGAGACCAATGGAATTTAGAAACTTGTATGTTGTGACATCGGTTTGGTGCAACTAGATTTTGGAGTAAATCGTCATTTGGAATAGTATGTATATGTATCAACTAATAATTTGTTGTCAAATCAATTTCTCTTATTAGATGGATCTAAAAGCTAAACGTTGGTGGAATGTTATTGTACCTTTTTAGGGTGTCATGTATTTCTATTTTGTATCAAACCTTATATTAGATAATGTCAGAAATTACTCCTAATTTGCATGAAAATTATTCTTATTGGGAATCTAAATATTCTAGTGGTATAATATAAATTGTTGTTTTTAAATGACAATTTAAAGATATGCAATAGATAACCATTAAGTACTCTATTTAGGACTCATTATATACTTTCAATAAGAAAAATAAACATGTTTCAAATGTTCAACTTTTTTTGTTGAAACCTCCACAATTGTAGTTGTCAAAGTATTTTAATTTAAAAATATTTAATTTTTAGTTGATATGTCTACAATTTAGATTAAAGGGTATAATCTCTAAATAATACACTAAGGTGAAAATTATTTTGAATTTTCGTAAAAATCTTTTGTCTCAAAAATAAAATAGTTAGATATGATATGGAGCCCTTTTACATTGAATTTGTTATGATTTGATTCAATGTTACTTTAATACAATTTGGTTTTTTTGCTTATATATATTGATTTTACTACATTTTGGTAATAAATAGAAGGAAGTATTTAAACAGAGCATGTTTTTACCACATTTAATACTTATAAGTGTTTTCTCTCTAAGAATGTAATAATAGAGGAAATCATATAACATGATATTAATAGATCTACAATGTCCATTTATTATCATTTTAGTCTTTTAATTTTTAAAAGGTTCAAATACTATGCATTCAATCTTGTTAACATTAGTGTATATCTCATGATCTAAAGCAATGCTAAAATATATAGTAAAATGTATTTTATCTTTAGATCCACTAGTAAATATTAGATTAAGTTAAGGGTAAAAATGTGAAGATGGGTAACACTTTTGTGAGAATCCGGGGCGGAAAATTTTTTTCCTCAATAGTTCGGCCGAACATTTGTCAAAGTTCGACCGAACTATTCAAGAGTTCGGCCGAACTTTTGAAATTAGTTCGGCTGAACTCGTTCTTCCGTTTACATTGACGACGTATTGACGTCAATGGAAAACAGATTTTTGGTCGGAGATTGGAAAACTGGCAAACAAAGTTCGACCGAACTATTAGTTCGGTCAAACTTTTAAAATAGTTTGGTCTAACTATTATTTTATAAATATATCGCCCACAAACTGTTCTAGGTTTCTTGTTCACATCTGTCTTGTGCGATTTTAGTTGATTTGGTGTTGCGTTGTGACGAGGAGGGGAGTTTTGTTGATTTGCGCATCGACGCTGAGGTAAGTTTTGTTAATTTTGTTATTTTTTGTAATTATTTTTTGTTGTTTTTTTTTTTTTAATTTGATTTTAATTTGATATCTTTTGTCCATAGGAATTTGGTTGCCTTCCACGACGTCTTCAACGTCTTCAGGGATCGCTCGGGTTTGAATTAACAACCAATTTTTGTTGCGAATTTCCAGGTACATATGTTCCTTTCCAAAACTTGTCTAATTAACGGCCATGTTTGTAAAGAAGGATTTTCTCACAATTTTGATTGACGTGCCAAATATTAGCTTGGTAGTTTCTGCTCAGAGTTACTGTCTGTAGTCGGAAGTGCAAAGTTGTGCTTTTGGAATCACCAAATCACAAAATAACCTTACGGATTGCATTTTGACCTCTCTAGGAACTTCGTGTAGCATTTTTTTCTACAATGATTTCATAGACTTGGCTCATTGCTTCTGCTAAGAATTGACTGTTCATATCTCATATTAAAAATAGTTAAAATTAATTTACTCATGATTGACCTTTTCTCCTTGATAGTTCATATATGTCATATTCAAAGCAATTAAATTTAGTTGGTAGTAAAGTTTTTCTCCTTTATTAAATGAAAATGATATGAAAACTTTTTTCCCCTCCCTAAAGAAAATGATGTGTAAAGGGATTCCTCCTAGGAGCAACAAACAAATACCACATGATAGTGGTAAATGTTGTATATGATAGTGATAAACGCTATATAGATCAGGATATACATTATCATGATAATTACTATATAGAATGGGATATACATTGTTGGATTTTTAAGTTGGGATATATAGATCCTGCAAGTCCAATAGTGTATATCTCAAACATAAATTGAATTTGTTCCTTTTTATGATGTGCATGTTAACTGTTTGACAAGGTTGTTTTTTTTAATATATTGGTAATGTTCACCAAATCTGTGGGGAAAATTTCCCTTGACATTAGCGTGCTGTGTATAACTGACCTAAGTGAGAGGTGTTGACCCTCCCGACATTAAAAATGAAACAATGGTGTTTGACATGCATCGCATGAAGTTATCACATTTAATATATATATCTTTATCTAAAGGCTACCCACTATGGATGGGACTAATTAATATATTTCTTTGTTTTGCAATCTGGCCTACTTCCTTCAAAAAAGATAATATTTCTTATCATATCATAATTTCATGAGTTGATCATCCCTAGAAAAGACAAAGTGGCTGTCATGATCTTCGACTATTTTGCACAGAATAAATATTCCACCTTTTTATGATCTTTTCATGAATTTAAGCATTTGCAAAAAAAGATAATATTTCTTAAATCATATCAGAATTTAAGTCTCTGCAAAAAAGATTTAATATTTATTATCATAATATTTCTTGAACTTCCTTCATGATATCTATGGTTTCTTGGGTTTAGTATTTTCAGCAGTTGTTTTAGCAGGAACAACTTTTGGATCAACAATAGTGCCTTTGGAGTCTAAAATTGTTGTTTTAGCAGAATTAGTTGTCTTGACAGCGACAAATTTTTTAGAATCTGTTGTTGTTTGGACAACTTCATATGTTATGTCAAAAATCTTGGGATATTTCTTATCATATCAGAATTCCATGAGTTGATCATCCCTAGAAAAGATAGAGTGGCTGTCATGATCTCCGACTGTTTGCACAGAATAAATATTCCACCTTTTCATGATCTTTTCATGAATTTAAGTATATACAAAAAAAGATAATATTTCTTATCATATTAGAACTTCCTTCAAAAAAGATAATATTTCTTAAATCATATCAGAATTTTAGCCTCTGCAAAAAAGATTTAATATTTCTTATCGTAATATTTCTTGAACTTCCTTTATCTATGGTTGCTCACCTTCGTTCAATATTGGGTAAAAGGTCACGGTCTTATCTTAATTTCTATTCTAATTCCCTTTCCTAACTTTGATTTTCATTTAATATTTCTTATCATAATGTTTCTTGAACTTCCTTCATGATATCTATGATTGCTCACCTTTGTTCAATATTGGGTAAAAGGTCATGGCCTTACCTTAATTTATATTCTAATTCCCTTTCCTAACTTCCTAACTTTGATTTTCATTTAATATTTCTTGAACTTCCTTCATGATATCTATGGTTGCTCACCTTCGTTCAATATTGGGTAAAAGGTCATGGTCTTACCTTAATTTCTATTCCAATTACATTTCCTAACTTTCATTTTCCTTTTGACCTTGGAGATAAACCCAATCATTAAATATGATAGTCATCCCTTCTAGGGAACTTAGTATGGGTTGCTTAGTGGTTTCGAACCCTTATGATGATGTGAGGTGGTGTTTCAAACATGGGAGTAACTTGTGTTTGCATGTGATGCTCACGGGCCATGGTTTCTTTTGTGGGTTATAGACGATTTAGTTCTACCTCCTAAGATAAAATTTCTAAAAAACTTCCCTTTATTCCTTAAAGTCAAAATAGATCTATACTAAGGATTATTCTTTATATGTATTTCTACCATATAAAATCTAACGATAATTAATCACATATGTGTTAAAGTAGAATATGAAATAAGCCCTTTTTACACTTGGCTTGGCTCTTACGTACATAGATGGGTGGGTTTGGGAATGTGGTTCACATGAAAAGTAATAGGGATGGATTTAGTGGAAACCTTTTATAAGATCAGGCCTCAAACAATTGTGATATTTTCCCTTCTTTCCAACTTAGTCCATCCTTCTAGAAAAATCCATTTTAATGAAGTAGATATATCCATAGTGATCCACTGATATTTGTTCACCAACAACTATTCCATTTTGGACTTTTATATCTCAAAGATATGCTCATTGAATTAATACATATGTACCTTTAAACTACTTGAAACTATTTTATTACACCATAGGAATCATTTTGAGTAAAACACATTAGCCATAAAAGTTTCCCATTGAAACCAAAAGTGATTTGATACAAAACATAGGTTTTAATCTTATATAGTTAATTGTTTCAAATAGATTTTTAATAAAATGAAAAATATTCAATGTAAAACACATGCACATTAACATATAATTGTGATATTTTCCCTTCTTTCCAACTTAGCGGACATCTTTCTAGAAAAATCCCTTTTAATGAAGCAGATATATCCATAGTGATCCACTGATATTTGTTCACAAACAACTCTTCCATTTTGGAATTTTATATCTCAAAACTATACTCATTAAATTTATGCATATGTATTTTTAAACTACTTGAAACTATTTTATTACACCATATGAATCATTTTGATATATCTCCCATTTTAATGGGGTGTATCACATTTTGAGAAAAATACATTAGCCATAAAAGTTTCCCATTGAAACCAAAAGTGATTTGATATAAAACATAGGTTATAACCTTATACAGTTTAATTGTTTCAAATAGATTTTTAATAAAATGAAAAAATCTCTCATTTTAATGGGGTGTATCACATTTCGAGAAAAACACATTAGCCATAAAAGTTTCCCATTGAAGCTGAAAGTGATTTTGAACTTCCATAGGATTTTAGTATGTCCGTTGAGTGTTAACTTCTACCCGTTCTAAAGTCAGAGTCTGTAAAGGGCCAGGTAGCCTCTGGATCTCATATTTTCTCAAAGGCGACATATCCAGTAAATGCCCCTATAGTCAATCTCTGTAACAGATCTAAATAGAAGTTCTTCATTTTAATATCATAAACCTCAACCACTTTAAGGCAAACTGTGTACATGTGTCATTTCTCCCATAAATTCTTAGGCAAAGTTTTTAAAGCATGTACATGTCATGTTGGCTTTTTCCCATTAACTTTAAAGCATGTTTTTTGTAAGTGCATAAAATAATTTTGCAAAGCATGTAAATGTCATTTCTCTCAAGCTTTAAGGCCTAAAAATTGAACCTAAAGTGGCTGAACTCTCATAGAATTTTGAACTTCCATAGGATTTTAATCTGTCTGTTGAGTGTTAAATTCTACAAGTTCTAAAGAAAGAGTCTGTAAAGGGCTAGGTAGCCTCTAGATCTCATATTTTCTCAAAGATGACACATCCAGTAAATGCCCCTACAGTCAATCTCTGTAACAGATCTAAATAGAATTTTTTAATTTTCATATCCATAAACCACTACCACTCTAAGGCAAACTTTGTACATGTGTCATTTCTCCCTTCTCCCATAAACTTTTAGGAAAACTTTAAGGCATGTGTCATTTCTATTTCATTTCTCCCAGAAACTCATAAAGGTGTGACTTTTGACATAACTTCCTTTTTTTTTTTTTTTTTTTTTTTTTTTCAGGGATAAGAAAACCATTAAATATGGTTGAAAAATGGAAATTATGCATAGTAGTTTTTTGCTCTCCCAATACAGGGAAAGCAGTGATTACATATGTGCTTTCCAATATTGCGACTAGCAAAGTCATCCAAAAGAAAATGAATATACCTGGAAGAACAACAAACAACGAGACATATTATATTGGATTGATAGAAGGCTTGGGAACAACTATGGAGTATGGATCAAATGGAATTGTAGTTTTCACCAATTCTGAACTTGTATGCAACCAGATGAATGGCATGTACCAAGTTAAGAAGGAGAGGCTAAAAGAACTACATGGAATAGCAAACAATATTGTTAGCCAATTTCAAATTTTTAGTATAAGACATTGTTCAAATGTGAATAAGATGTCTATTGATCTAGTGTGTGGGACAATGCCAATTCAGGATTCATATATCAAAGATGAATTAATAGATGAATTAGAATTATACGAGGCAATGCGAATGCAAGATTCATCTCTCAAAGTTGAATTAGTTTTGAGACGCTCTTCTTCAAAAATTCAAGGTTCATCTCTCAAAGATGAATTAATTTTGAGACGATTTTCTTCAAAATTTCAAGATTCATCTCTCAAAGATGAATTAGTGTTGAGACTCTCTCCATCAAAATTTATTGATGGACATTGTAACATATCTTGGATATGTGTGTGTTTTGTACTTATAAATGCGTCTTTTTTAATGACCATGTGTTTTTTTCAATTATATACCAAGTGTGCTCCCACCACACCATGTAAAGCGCAACTTGATGAACTTCACATTTGCAACAAGTGGTGAACTTCACATTTTTATAAAATTAAAATGCGGGGACTTCAACAAATTTTTGTTTAAATGGAGTTTCACTTTTTTTTTTATTGACAATGTGTTTTTTTCAATTTTATACCAAGTATGCTCCCACCATGTAAAGCGTAATTTGGTGAACTGATCATTTTTATAATTTTTTTTGCTTAAATTGAGTTTCACACATAAATTAGTGCTTTGAAAGTTGTGTTTTATATAGTTTGTGTACAGTAAATTACATTAATTTTCTGAAATTTATTTTGAATTTATTTTAAATTCTAGTCATTTAAAAAAATAATTGTAAATGTCCACCGTAGATATATATATCATAGAGGATGAACGAAGAAGATCAACAGAATCTCATATCTCTACGAGAGGGGGGGATCAGGGATCGAGGGATGTTCATGGAATTTAAATATAATCTTAAATCTCCATACATGTCTGTACATATGGAATTGATTTTTTATCAACTTTGTGAGTTAAATTAGTTGTTAATAAGTGTCTTTATTTTTTATTTTTTAAGAGATAAGAGGAGAGGGGTCTCTACTCCATCCATGGAGCATGCCCATGGTTCACCCAGTCGTGGTATGGTTCACACAATTTAATCAATGAATATCTACGTGTATTTATATGTATGAATGTATTTTTCAATTGATTATAAATTCATTTTTTTTTATGAAAATTCTCTCTCTTCTCGAGAGGTTGGTGGTGGTTCAAATCCCCTTAGAGGGCCATCAATAAGTGCTAGCAGGTAACGTGAAGGTGGTGATATTTATTCCCTCGGAGGCCAATCAATGGCTGGTGGTGTTGGTTCTCAACAGTTTTAGGGTGGGGAAGATGCTAACCAACCACATCGAGGTTGCCATCAATTTGAATATTTTTTTCATTCAATTTGTACAAATTTGTTTCAATGTGTTTTTTCTAATATACAAAGTTTTATATATTGATTCAGAGGCTGAAAATGCTATAAATTTTGGTCGAAATAGACGAAGGGAAAAACATGTCATTCAAGAAGAAGGTTGTCCACCCACCACGACATATTCGGCCAACATTTCTGATATACCGTGGGGAAGAAACATGTAGCAATGCACCTTAGAAATGTGTCAAAAACTTCATGCAAAATTGCAGAGATATCTCGTGTCTTTGACTCTACCTGCTGAGAGTCGATAAAGCTTGGAAATAGTTACACATTCTTTAGGAAAACTAGTAGATGTGTACCAAAAGCTTGGGTCAACCATGGATATTTTTGTGGATGTCATGAGAAAAAGAAAGGAAACAGTGATGGGACTCGATAAATGGGAGGATGTTAAATAAAGAGTGACAATAACAATGGAAAATTCTATGTTTAATTTTAAAGAATGGCCGAAAATAAAGATGCCAAAGATGTAATATTTCAAGCACCCTGATATAGCTCACTATTTGTATGATAGACACCTTGCAACTTATGGAAGTCTCCCATGGAACGACGAGGTTCCACTTTATTTTGCAAAATTATTTTATGTATAATTCTTTTTGGAAATGAAACTCAATTACAATGACCTTCCCTCTGAATTTTTTGGTCCTAGGAAAGGTCGATTGTGTGACTGTAGGGGCGCTAGGCGCGTGATGCTGAGTTGTCTCGTCCTGAGCCACCATTGGTTAGTCGACATGTTAGTTTCGAAACTTTGCGGTCAGAGATGGAAGCCACTTCTCAAATTAGTCGAGAAGCAAGGGATTCCATCATCGACAATGTTCACAATGGATTGGGTGGAGTCGATGTTTGCCCGAATCGAAAAAGAGCACGCAAGAATGCACACGCCAATTTTGTGTATTAGACAAATGAAGAGATTGACAACATTAGTGTTGAAGATCTGAAAACATATGCAAAGAATTGTCGCAATGGTTGGCATGACCTAATTTTTCATGAGAAAGAGGGCATGGGAATGGTTATATATATATATATACACACACACACACACACACACATTAATCCAACAAAAATGTATTATTATATGTTAACACCATTTCCAGTTGTCACGCTTGATGAATGAAGAAAATGTTAATATCACGTTCAGAGCCTTAGGTTCAAACAATAAAGATGAGTCTCACCATCAAGATATGTTGGCAAATGTTAGTGTTTTTTAAACTTGATATTTTTAAAATAGATAATTGTGCACACATGTACATTTTCATGTATATATAATAAAATGTTTTAACAAATTCTGATTCCGTCCGATGTTTTTGGGATGGCGGTACCTTCTTCTTCCTTAGGATATGTACCTTCTACTTCCTTAGGAGATGTGCCAGGTTCACAACAAGTATGGACAATTTTTCACTTTTAAAATTTATATGTTTTTAAGTTATATATATTCCACCTCAAAAAGTTCCATTAAAAAATGAGATATATCTATATATTGAGTTATTTTAAATTTTTTGAATTTTAGGTTTTTGGAGCCTCTCTTAGGAGATGTGCCAAATCCACCTACAAAAGTATTCAATTTTCACTTTTAAATCTATATATTTTTAATTTATAATTTGTAAATTGAAGTTTAAAAGTTTTATTATAAACTGAGATCTTGATCTTGAGTTATTTTATACTTAAATTAAATTTTTTTAATTTTAGGTTTCTATAGAGAATTTATTTTCTCCACGGACTCTAACGATGGAGATAGGAACATCCACAACATTTCAACCATTTGAACAAGTTGTCTATTTTTTTTTAATATTATTGAAAATAAGTATATATATATATATATATATATGCATTTTCAGTTGAATTTTTTTTAATATATATATATATATATATATTTTATGTGAACTACATTTGGATAGTTGAACTACTAGTAATGTTGTGATCTATAAATTAATGTTTTGCTTTTGAACTACATTTGGCATGGGAAGTAATGTTGTGCTATAATTTGTTTTGTTTTTAAAACTTAAGTTTTGGATGGTTGAAGTACATTTCGCATGTGAAGTAATGTTGTGATCTATAATTTTTTTTAAAAAATTAAAACCTAAGTTTTGGATGGTTGATCCACATTTGTCATGTGATATAATGTTAAATGTTTTTATTGGATAGTTGAACTACAATTGGCATGACATGTGAAGTAATGTTTTGATATAATCGAAAAAATTTTAAAACTCAAGTTTTGGATGGTTGAAGTACATTTGGCATGTGAAGTAATGTTGTGATATAGTCAAAAAGTTTTTAAAATTCAAGTTTTGGATGGTTAAAGTACATTTGGCATGTGCAGTAATGTTGTGAAGTACAATATATATTGATTTATATATATAAACAATCATAAGATTCTAGGTCTTGTTAGATGTGTTGAAAACAATCATAAAATTTTAAAAATGCAATCTATAATGGACATATATGCCCATTATTTTTCATTGATGCACATGTATAGAAAAAATACTTTCAGTTAATTCCAATCTAGAACATATATATCCGTACAACATTTTTCATCAATGCACATAGAAAAGCTATTTGAATAGTTAATTGCTTTCTAGAACATATATATCTAGTACTTCAACATTTTTCATCAAAGATGAATTAGAATTAAGCTACTTTTCATCAATCGCTATAGAATTTAATTACTTTCCGTTAATTGCATTCTAGAACACACACACACACACACACACACACACACATATATATCCGATACATGCAACAATTTTCATCAATGCACATAGAAAAGCTACTTTCAGTTAATTGCCTAGAAGATATCCGACTACTGGACATAGAAATTTTGTAGTAGATTTTCTATCAGGAATAGAGATGTGGGTCAAATCCCACCAAAAGTCAGAGAAGTGCTCCGAGTCTCTTGTCTGAAAGGAATCTTCATACAAAACTATACTGTGGATGATTTATTTACATTCCATACCTTTTACCAAAAAAGCCCACGAGAAAAACAGGTCACATTTAGTCTGTGCAACATTTTTCACCAATGCACATAGAAAAACTACTTTCAGTTAATTGCATTCTATAACATATATATTCAGTACATGAAACATTTTTCATCAATGCACATATGGTATTTAACTACTTGAACAATTAATTGCATTCTAGAACACACACACACACACACACATATATCTCCAATACATGCAACATTTTTCATCAATGCATGTATATAAAAGCTACTTTTAGTTGATCCTAGTGTGCATGTACCAAAACAATTTGTACATGTGCAAATACTTGCACAGGTAACATAACAAGGCAACTCAATTTTTAGTTGAGTTCTGGAAGTTCTAAAACATAATCCAAAGAGAATAAATTGTTGGGTAGTTCAATAAAAAAAAATCCAATGGAATGCCATCTTGAATGGTCCATTCATGATCGAATTTTGACATTTTCCATTTCTTAATTTTCATTTTTTTCTTTGATTGAACCTCTATCAACTTTATGTGTGCTGCACACACCAAGTGACTATATTGACAACTTATGACATCAGGTTCATAGTCTTCAAAGTAAAAAAAATCTCTACTTTGATTAGTTTGTCTGAAAAAATAACCTTTCAGTATAATAGATCTTCTTTCATATGGAAACCCATGATCATTATAGTTTTCTAATAATTTCATTTTTCGTTCAGTGCAATGCATCAAACATCGTTGTCAATAGGTGCAATTACAACAAAAACATCTCCTACACAATAAAACAAATTTAACAAACTTAAATGTATTTAAATTTATTTCTAGATCTTTATCATTTGAAAGAAATTCAAATGTTATCTTCTCTAACAAGATCAGAAACTCGATCACCATCGGATGATATTGTAGTCTCCTATGATTGCATTTCTTCAAACATTGCAATGGACATTTTTCCCTTTGTATTTAGCTCTATATGTTTCCAATCTTTTACATAAATTTTGTTTTCACAAACGTCATTGGATTCTGTGTTGTCTATGCAAACATGACAAAAACAAGAATATTTTCTTTTATCCAATGCAAACACATTTCTGAACAACTTTGTTTTAATTGAATGCAATTTTCGAGTCCCTTTTATTGTTTCAATTTCATTTCCAATTGATATATCTACTTCTTCGATCCCAATATATCAAAAAAACCTTTATATGGAAAATTCAAAGAAGAATGTAAATATGATATCAAAATACAATCAAAGATAATTAAATTGTGATAAATGTATATTGTTTAAAATTAGATATCCAGTAAAAATTAAATTGAATGTATCTTCACACTTCCCTTGATCAGTTAGAGCAGTGATGCACCATTGAACAACTTCTTTAGCGTCCACAAGTCGGTTTGCAGAGGGATTCATTTGATATCTTCAAAGTGCTCATTTTATGCATGCCCTTGCACCGTCATGTTCTCATTTTCCATGACCAGTCTTGAAGAAATTCCAACAATGTTTAATGCAGGTTTTCTTATGAAGACAACACAACCAAAAGAATGATCGTGCAGATTTGAATTGACCTATGCATCTATCTGACCATATCTAATGTTCATTGAATGTTATTCCACGACTTTTCAAGGAGTCATAAATCTTTCTAAAATAGTGTTGTACAAAATATGTATCATGTGTACGATCATCATTGATATAAAAGTGATATTCTTTAATAACATGTCGATTTTCACTAGTGCTTTCTATATGATCAATGTTTTGTTCAACATGTCTATATAGAATATGGACGAGCATGGAAACTTGGTTAGAATGATAGTATTCACTCTGAATTTCTTCTTGTGGAACAAATGTGTAGTTTTTTGCAAAATCAATTACTGACAAAATGGTCCCTAATGGAAAAACTTCAGGAGATTTTTTGAATTCCAAGTCTTGCCATCGAGCTTTATGGGAATGCTTGGTATATTTATAAATTTCTGCCTCAAGCTTTCTCAAAAAGTCTATCACAAAAATTTCTTCTTCTCGTAATTCAATTCTTTTAGCACTATTTGCACCTTGAATCGATGTATGGATATATTCATATCTCTTCCATTTCAATTTCATGTTGGACAATGATTGATCATTTATATCAATACGATATTTGTTTTGAAATTTAGTCAAATTTCCACAATCATCGCATTTTTTACCAACAACACATTTATTTTCATAAAATAGATCATCATTTTGTCTTTCACATAAAATTTGAGATATGAAATCACGGATAGTGGAAGGAGGAGGTGAATCCTTCCAAAATGTTCTACCAAAATTAAGGAATGTGTCATAATATAATTCAAATTCCACATGATAACGACAACAAAAAGTGTCGCATACGGTGATAGGTTTTACATACCATGGTTTTTGTTGAACAAAAGCACTGATTGACACATGAATTTCACGATTCTCTTCTTTGAACTTGTTGAACAACTCTATCTGAGTGGTTTCCAAGAAATTTTTTTCATGTTCTTTGTACAGATTTCGTGCTATTCTTCTTCGCATCACATCCATTGCATTTGGCGAAACACGTTAATTTCTCTTCCAATATTCATATATTATTTTTTAACTTTTTCTCTTAGTCTATCTTTGTATGGTTGCCTACAAATAGCTCTCCAACAAGCGATTTCATCATTTACATTTATTTGCAACTGAAATTTCCGATGTTTGTGCGAAGTTTTTCGTGAGGTTCCTAATGCTTGTGCCATAGATTTTACTAAACGATTCTCTTTAGTACTTGATGAAACCATTGCCATATTTATTGCTCTACGTACAACTGAAACATTTTTCTGTCTAGATCTTCTGATTGAATTTATAACACTATTTATATTTTGTATCACATTTTCCTTCATTTTTTTATCTTTGGTTGATTTTTGAATACCCAATAAAGTCGTAGCTTCTTTTAATTTCCTTAATGATAGGAGACCTTTCAACATTTGGGCTTGAACTGTCACATTTTCCTTTATGAAGTACGTATCAAAAATGCGGTTAACACGATATCGTATATTATAGTCAGCTCTTTTATCTCCATATGTGTGAGTGTCAACATTTTCTAACATGATGCAGGGGCATTAAACACTAGCCAGCAATGTAGGAGTTTTGTCCACATGTTGTGGCTAGGAGGGTTTGAAAATAGTCAAGTTGTTACAGCTAGGTGTCAATACCTTAGCTGATTGTATTATTAGATCAGTTAGAGTCGTAGAAGTCGAATAGCTCAGTTAGTCTGGCTGTCATATTCCAGTTAGTTGAATTATTTTAATTAGGCTATTGATTTCCTAAAACGGTCCTCTCAGAGGAACCGAAGAGTCATATGTTATTGTATAAAATTGTAATCCCTCGGATGGAGGAGAGGGGGGAGAGATTTCTGCAATAAACTCTGTGTATGGAGCAATTGCTTCTGGTTGAATAAAAATCAAGTCCTGTTGATTTCCAAACTGCCTGTATTTATAATTGTGAAGAATGGTTTAATTGTGGGGAAATTGTGTAATGGTAATTTTGTTCTCTGTCCTTGAATTCCCTTAATTTATCCGAATAAACCTTGCTAAATCCATGCTACCCGCAGGCGGGCCTGTGTAGAAGAAGTGTGGTCGTGAACACTATTTAATTAGGTAGATTTCCCGCTTTATAAAGAAATAGGGGCATTGTTTTCAAAACTGGAACCATGGTCTGGACGCGAGTTAAAAAAAAGAAGAAATAACGTAACCCCGCATTAACCCCGGTCAATCACTGTAGCAAAACCCCGATGGTTTTGGAAGGCGGGTTGCCCATATCACACCACTTTCGCGGAGAAGGCGGTATTCTCTGAATCGAAGCGATTCCATAGAACCACCGACACGTGGCACCAGACGGGAGTACAAAACCACCTTTCCGTATTCCCATCGCATGTTAAAGCCAGTACAAGGACGCCGAGCGATATCGACAAGGGTCGTCGATCTGGCGTAGAGTCATCGGACGGTGGTCGCCTGACAGAGATGCGCGAGGTTTAACCTAAGGTATGAGCGTACTTTTGATTGGTTGTTGGACATAGAGGTGGGCCCGGAGCGAGAGTCCCATTGTAAAGTTTGATTTATATGCGTGGAGTATTAAAATAAGTTTCAAAGACTAATAATAAGTCTGGAAAGGCCTAATCAAGGTTCGGGGATATAATTTAAAGTTAAATATTACGGATAGTATTATTTATCAAATTCTGCGAAATTGATAATAAATAAAAAGAATTAGACCACGTGGAGCAAAAGGAAAAATAGACAGAGCCACGTCCCGGTGGACCAGCTCTCCGTTGGCAGACCTTTTAGCGTTGTTGCGTCATTTGTGGTATCAGAGCTATTGTCTGAAGTTGTTTTCTGACATGGCGATCCGAGTTGGTAGAGGTGCTGGCAGAAGAAGACTTGTTGCCAATGCTGAGGTGTTGGGAATATTGCAGAGGGTCGAGGCCAGAATAGATGCCATGGAGCGAAGACAGCCCAGAGATCCTGAAGACATCAGCAAACCTGAGACGGAAGAAGCAGAAGAAAATGTTGAAATTCCTCCTGACATGAGGCTCCTTAGAACTGTTCTGGGGTCTGCAGTTAAGCCCATGATTGAAGTATCGAGTTATGCAGGGGGACTGAATCCAGAAGAACTAGTAGACTGGATAAATGAATTGAAAAAGTGCTTCGATTATGAAGAAATAAGTGCATATAAGAAGGTCAAGTTTGCAGTAACAAAGCTGAAAGGGCATGCTGCACTTTGTTGGGATGGAGTGCAGGTAGAGAGGAGGAGAGTTGGCAAGAAACCTATTAAAAGCTGGACCAGAATGGTGGCCAAATTGAAAGGTAAATTATTGCCTAGTGATTACCAGCTGACATTGTATAAACAAATGCAGAACCTGAGACAGAGGTTGCTGACAGTAAAAGAGTACATAGAGGAATTTTACAGAGTAAGCATAAGGGCTGGGCAATTCCAAGACACACCTAAGAAGACTGCCAGATATGCAAATGGTCTCAAGCTGGAGATCCAAGATGAGATTGGTCTCCTGTCTCCTAAGACAGTGGAAGAGGCCTACCAGATGGCCTTGAAAGCAGAGGAGAAACTCCTGAGGAAACAGTCTGCCAAGAAGAGAGGTACTTTCCGAGGGAAGGGAAGTCAGGGTGGTAGAGAAAAGCCTGCTACACCCAAGGATGGAGCTAACAATAGCTCACCTCATAATGAATCTACAGAGGATGATGAAAGGGGAAGAAAGGGTTCTTACAGAGGAAAGGGAAGAGGAGGCAGAGACAGAGGCAGAGGTAGAGAATTGAGGTGTTATAGATGTCAGCAAGTGGGACACAAGCACTATGAATGTCTAGAGAATGTGGGTGCTGGCCCAAGGAATGTTGTTGTTACCTAGGCTGGAGAAGAAGCAGAGATCGAAGAAGAAATTCTTCCAGAGAGGGGAGAATCCTTGGTGGTGAATAAGGTCCTGTTGAAGCAAGCCAAAGAGGTCACTGAGCTTGCACAAACGGAAGACTTTTTTTAGGAGCATATGCAAAGTCAAAGGAAAATGCTGCCAGCTAGTCATTGATAGTGGAAGCACAGACAATTTGGTTTCCACTGAGGTAATAGAGAAGTTGAAGTTGAAGACCAGGGAGCATCCAATTCCCTACAGGGTGTCCTGGCTGCATAAAGGACATCAGCTGGTTGTGAAAGAACAGTGTGAGATAGAGCTGCAAATGGGAAAATATAAAGATAAGGTCCTGTGTGATGTAATTCCCATGGATGTGTGTCATATACTGCTGGGTATACCTTGGCAGTTTGACAGAGCAGCAGTGCATGATGGCAAGAAGAACACTTACAAGTTCTTCAAAGATGGGGTACATCATACGTTGATTCCCATGGAAGAAGGAGAACCATCCAGCAGAGTGATTGATCCAAAGACCTTGTTGCTGAGCGGGAAAGAATATCTGCAGTAGATAGAAGAAGAAGAGGTAAGCTTTTCTTTAGTTTGCAAGCCTAAAGTAGTTCTTACTTCTACAAAGATTTCTGATTTACCAGTAGAAATCCAAGAGATGTTAGATGATTACTGTGACATTGTTGTGGATGATTTACCTGATGAGCTGCCACCTGTGAGAAATATCAACCATTAGATAGGTTTTATCCCAGGTTCAAATCTGCCAAATAAGGCAGCCTACAGAATGACTCCCAAGGAAAATGAGGAAATCAGGAGACAATTACAAGAGTTGGTGGACAAGGGGCTGATCAGAGAAAGCCTGAGTCCATGTGCAGTACCAGCAGTATTGAGCCCAAAGAAAGATGGAGGTTGGAGGATGTGTACTAATTCCAGAGCAATAAATAAGATTAAAATTAGGTACAGATTCCCTTTTCCCAGAGTTGAAGACTTAATGGACTGTTTGAGTGGTGCTAGATATTTCTCAAAGATATATTTGAAAAGTGGATACCATCATATTAGAATAAGAGAGGGTGATGAATGGAAAACTGCCTTTAAAACAAATGAAGGACTATATGAATGGATGGTAATGCCTTTTGGGTTGTCAAATGCACTTAGTACTTTTATGAGACTTATGAATGAAGTATTGAAAGAATTCATTGGTAAATTTGTGATCGTATATCTGGATGATATATTAGTTTTCAGCAGAACTAGAGAAGAACATTTAAGGCATCTTAATCATGTTTTGAAGAAGCTGCACCAGGAGAAACTGCTGATAAATCTGAAGAAATGCTCATTCATGAAGGAAGAGTTGGTGTATTTGGGGTTTGTTGTTTCTGCAGAAGGATTGAAGATGGACCCAGAAAAGGTTAAGGCAATTGTGGAGTGGTCTTCACCCAGGAATGTCTTTGAGGTAAGAAGTTTCCATGGACTTGCTAGTTTTTACAGGAAGTTTATAAGAAACTTCAGTAAGATTAATGCACCCATAATTGAGACAATAAAGAAGAGAAAATAGCCATTTAAGTGGACTGTTGAAGCATAAATAAATTTTAAGCTGCTGAAGCAAAAGATAACGGAGAAGCCTGTTTTGATTCTACCTGATTTTACAAAACCATTCCAAGTAAAATGTGATGCCAGTGGAGAGGCCATTGGAGTTGTGTTGAGTCAGGATGATAGGCCTGTGGCATATTTCAGTGAGAAGCTGAATGACACCAGAAGAAAGTATTCCTCTTATGAGAAGGAATTATATGCAATTGTTCAGGCACTGAAGAAATGGAGACATTACTTGATGTCCAGGGAATTTGTATTGTATTCTGACAATCATGCTTTGCAGTATATTGTACAGCAGCCCAAGTTGAAACATAAGCATGCTAAATGGGTTGAGTATCTCCAAAGTTTTAATTTTGTTTTGAAACATATAAGTGGCCAAGCCAACAAAGTAGCTGATGCTTTGAGTAGGAGACACATGCTTGTTCAAGAAATTAATTTTGAAGTTGTAGGGTTTGGTTTTTTTAAAGAATTGTATAAAACAGATCCAGATTTTAAAGAAGCATTTGAGGCATGCAGTGACCTTGTTTTAACAGATAGAAGCCAATGGATGGATTATTTCCTGCAGGAGGACTTGTTATTCAGAAGAAGCCAACTGTGTGTACCAAAATGTTCCATGAGAGAAAATTTGATCAAGGAGAAGCATAGTGGTGGACTTGCTAGACACTTTGGTACTGATAAGACTTATGAGCAGCTGAGTCGCTTTTATTTCTAGCCCAAGATGAGAGCAGAAGTGGACAAGTTTGTGAAGAATTGCAAGATTTGTCAGTATGCCAAAGGAAGGAGCCAGAATGCAGGATTGTACACTCCCTTACCTATTCCAGACAGGCCTTGGGACATGGTGAGTATGGATTTTGTTCTAGGATTGCCCAAGACTCAGAGAGGAAATTATGCAATCTTTGTTGTAGTGGCCAGATTCTCCAAAATGGCACATTTTATTCCATGTTATAAAACTAGTGATGCCACCCATGTTACTAACTTGTTCTTCAAATAAGTTGTTAGATTGCATGGGCTGCCCAGGAGTATTGTTCAGACAGAGATACCATATTTGTGGGGCACTTTTGGAGGACATTGTGGAAGAAACTTGGTACCAAACTGAGTTTCAGCTCAGCTTATCATCCTCAGAATGATGGACAAACTGAGGTAGTGAATAGGATTCTGGGAAATTTATTGAGAAGTCTGGAAGGAGAGCATCCCAAACAGTGGGATCACATTTTTCCTCGGGCAGAATATGCATATAATGACTCACCAAACAGAAGCACAGGGCAGAGTCCATTTCATATTGTTTATGGAATGCACCCCAGAGGAATATCAGAGTTAAGAAATTTGGGAAGAGAAGAGCTGAGAAGTGCAGATGGTGAGGAATTTGCTTCAAAGATCCAGGCCATACATGAACAAGTGAAACAACAACTACAAGGCAGCAACATCAGATATAAAAACAGAGCAGACTTGAGTAGAAAGGAAGTTCATTTTGAAGTAGGAGATTAGGTTCTTGCACACTTGAGAAAGGAGAGATTCCCAAAGAGGTAGTATAATAAATTGAAGTTCAAAAAGATTGGGCCATGCAAGATACTTAGGAAGTTTTCTGCAAATGCTTATGAGATTGAATTGCCACCTGATGTTGGAATATCTCCCATTTTTAATGTTGTAGATTTTTACAAGTATGAGGATGATGGTGCAGAAGAAGAAGCAGCAGACAAGGAACAAATTGAGTGGAAAGAGAAGCTACCTCTAGCACAGCCATTGCAACCAGAGAAAATATTGGATAAAAGACCATTCAGAAGGACCAGAGGACAAGAGTACTTTCAGTACTTGATCAAATGGAAGGATAAGCCAGAGGAAGATGCCACTTGGATGACTGAAGAAATGTTGTGGAAGATAGGCAGATCAGTGGGAGCGCTCATGGACAGGAGCCCATGAAGAAGATTTCCCTCGGGAGTCTGATGCAGGGGCATTAGACACTAGCCAGCAATGTAGGAGTTTTGTCCACATGTTGTGGCTAGGAGGGTTTGAAAATAGTCGAGTTGTTACAGCTAGGTGTCAATACCTTAGCTGATTGTATTATTAGATCAGTTAGAGTCGTAGAAGTCGAATAGCTCAGTTAGTCTGGTTGTCATATTCCAGTTAGTTGAATTATTTTAATTAGGTTGTTGATTTCCTAAAACGGCCCTCTCAGAGGAACCAAAGAGTCATATGTTATTGTATAAAATTGTAATCCCTCGGATGGAGGAGAGGGGGGAGAGATTTCTGCAATAAACTCTGTGTATGGAGCAATTGCTTCTGGTTGAATAAAAATCAAGTCCTGTTGATTTCCAAACTGCCTGTATTTATAATGTGAAGAATGGTTTAACTGTGGGGCAATTGTGTAATGGTAATTCCGTTCTCTGTCCTTGAATTCCCTTAATTTATCTGAATAAACCTTGCTAAATCCATGCTACCCGCAGGCAGGCCTGTGCAGAAGAAGTGTGGTCGTGAACATATTTAATTAGGTAGATTTCCCGCTTTATAAAGAAATAGGGGCATTGTTTTCGAAACTGGAACCGTGGTCTGGACGCGAGTTAAAAAAAAGAAATAACGTAACCCCGCATTAACCTCGGTCAATCACTGTAGCAAAACCCCAGTGATTTTGGAAGGCGAGTTGCCCATATCGCACCACTTTCGCAGAGAAGGCGGTATTCTCTGAATCGAAGCGATTCCATAGAACCACCGACACGTGGCACCGAATGGGAGTACAAAACCACCTTTCCATATTCCCATCGCACGTTAAAGCCAATACGAGGACGCCGAGCGATATCGACAAGGGTCGTCGACCTGGCGCAGAGTCATCGGACGGTGGTCGCCTGACAGGGATGCGCGAGGTTTAACCTAAGGTACGAGCGTACTTTTGATTGGTTGTTGGACATAGAGGTGGGCCCGGAGCGAGGGTCCCATTGTAAAGTTTGATTTATATGCGTGGAGTATTAAAATAAGTTTCGAAGATTAATAATAAGTCCGGAAAGGCCTAATCAAGGTTCGGGGATATAATATAAAGTTAAATATTACAGATAGTATTATTTATCAAATTCTGCGAATTTGATAATAAATAAAAAGAATTAGACCACGTGGAGCAAAAGGAAAAATAGACAGAGCCACGTCCCCGTGGACCAGCTCTCCGTTGGCAGACCTTTCAGCATTGTTGCGTCATAACATCTCATCATCGACATTGATTTCATTTGTACATATTCGAATGAATAGTACATAATAAGTATACATATTCAATAAATAACTAAATTAATAAATATATGTATAATTTCAATAATACGTGCATGTATTCAACACACACACACACACATATATATATACATACCTTGTGATTCAATTTCTTCACTTGAATTTCTTTCAACATTTTCAACATCTTCAATCATTGGTTCAATATCTCTTTCACTTTCTCTTTCAAAATTTTTTATCTCATCATCAATGTTTTAAGGAATATCTCTATCTATTTACATTGCAAAATATTTTTCAAATTAGTTCATCAAATAAAAAATAAGTTTCACATTTTACACTAGGAAAATTTTAGATATATCAAACTCATAATATTTACATTTACATACCTGCTTCAACTTCTAGTTGAGGTTGATTTTCCCCTTCAATATTTGAGAGTGCTTCTATCTTTCTTTTGCGAGATTGTCTCGTCTCTTCTCTACATTCTTCAAGGTCTATTTTTCAATCATATTTTCCCGTACAATTCCTTCAATTTCCCATCATAATAGAGTATGAAGTTCAAAATATTTCCTTCAAAAATTTAGACAAAAACTCAATTAAAAAAAAACATCACAAAAGATCTAATTAAAAAAAAAAAAACTCATTTTAAAATTTTTGCAAAAACTACATACTTCAATCCAAAACACTTACTTCAAAAAATCCGAGAAAAAAATGTCTTATAAAAATGAAACGAAGCTCAAAATATTTCCTTCCAAGTCCTACAAAAAAATTTCATTTAAAAAGTTAGACAAAAACTCATTTTAAAAAATCATTATAAAAGATTTACTTCAACCCAAAACACGTACTCTAAAAAAATGTCACTTTAAAAAATGCCTCCAAAAAATGTCCATTGAAAATTAATTCCAACTTCTTAAAAAATGCCACTTTAAAAAATACTTCAAAAAAGCCTCTAAAAAAATATCACTTTAAAAAATACTTCCAAAAAATGTCAAAAAAATGTCCTTTGAATATTAAGCCTAAAAAGAGTCCTTTCGAAATTAAGTTCAAATCCATACCTTCAAAAACAATGAAAATTAAGTCCAAATCCATACTTTCAAAAAAAATGAAGCCCAAAAAACATCCAAAAAATGTATCACATACCTCCATGAAAATTACGCCCAAATCCATACTTTCAAAAAAAATGAAGCCCAAAAAACATCCAAAAAATGTATCACATACCTCTAAGAAATGTCCTTTGAATGTTCTTCCAAGAAAAGTCCTTAAACCCAAAACAATTCTTTGCAAAATCAGACCAAATAAAAATCATATTAATTAATCTACTTTTGAGTTTTTATTGATAACATTCAATAGTTTTACTATGTTTGTCATCTTATATGTCTCATAAGATCCTTAATCATATCTCATATATACAAATGTTATAGCATGTTGGGGGCAAAGACATTTGATTTCAAGTTCCAAAGATTTTATTGTGAGTGTTCCATGCAATTTCAAACCAAGATTGAAGGTTTAATAAGGCATTTGTCTGTTATGGTCATTTTGTTTTTTTCCTTGTGGTAAATATGTGAAAACTTTAACATAATTATGTTATTTAAGGATAATTTTTTAATCAAGCCTTTATTGGTGAAGGGTTAATTTATTGTAAGAACATCACCTTTGAAGGAAAAAATTTAATCATAACTTTTCTTGACGAGGAGAATAAGAACCCAAAACGTCAATTTTTTTTTTTTTTTTTTTTATATGACGGGTAAAGAGAAATGCAACTTCCAACCCTACTCCTGGCTTATTTATACATTGCTAAATAAAAACTGAGAGTGATAAAGAACTCTTAAAATATAAAATTGCTCATGAAATAAACTTGGACAAGCGAATTAATTCAGTAGCAGCAAAGCTTATATTAAAAAGTAAAGTTTTTCAAAAATCATAGTGTCTTTTTTGTTGGAATTAATGGAGAAATCCATAGTTAGGTTGTTGTTATCATAAAGATAGGATTGAGATTATAATCATAGATCTCATATCCTGATATCGAGGGAGTGGTTGAAACCATCCCGTTAGTGTGAAAGCCTATATAATTTAGGTTCATCTGATTCAATAATCAGAGTGTGTGTATGTGTGTATACACTCTCCAGGTTCTCACCTGGAGAGCTATTTGATCAATAGCTAATTTTATCATGGTATCAGAGCTTCAGGTGGAAGCTGAAAGCTGAGTGAGCCTGTTCAGTGAGCAAAAAAGTTGGATTGCTGATTGAAAAATTGTTTGTAGATTTGCGTGGCCTGTGGATGTTCCGCAGTGCGGCTGGAGAAAAGAAATACAGCTCTGTTTGCAGCATATTAAGGCACAGCGTTTTCATGCGTCGTGGATCTTCCCACATAACTCTGGTGAAGAGAGCTAAGTCGTGGATCTACCTTCTCGCAAAGAGTCTATCTGCGTGGAGAGCCAACGTGAAATCCACTTTGTTTCTGCATTCGATTGCCTGAAGCGTGAAATTATAAATTCTTGTTTGGGCTTTCGAGATTCAGTCGCAACTGGTTTCTGATCGTCCTTTGGCTCTAGAGGATTGCATACCTCTGTAGTTGATGTACAAGGAATATGAGAGTGGGAGGCTAGGAGCCCATCTACAATCTTGCGCAGGTAGATTGGAGCCCTAGATACCAATGAAGTGTTATCGAGTTGGGTCAGCACACGATTACAAATGTGGGTTCGAGCGGTGTAGTGATTGTAGTGGCAAGAGAACGACAACCACTAGAGAAGAGTGAGACAACTACTCGGGCAACTCTGGCGCTTTGGCAATGGTTATATATTTTTCTGCTACTTACCAGTTCCAACGTTATCGTATGGTGCGTAAAGAGTTATTGTTGTTGACCCTGTTGCCTGTGGAGGAGTGTGAGAAGACCCTGAAAAGCAGGAGGTCCGTTTTTCAACATAGGCTCTCCATCATCGAACCGTCTACGTAATAATTTTTTATTTTTTTAATTAATTAATTAATTTATTTTTATTATTTATTTTTATTTATTTATTTATTTTTCGCACCAAAAAAAAAGATGTGCTCGACCATCGCTCTTGCAAGTTCATGTTCTGAATCGCTTTAGGCTCCGAATTCATCACCGCCACATGTTTTTTCATTCTCGTGAATGACGATCAAATCCTAGGGACTCCCGATGAACGGATGATCGGGTCACTTATGGTTTGGACCACGAAATGTGATTTGGAGCTCCAGATCTTTTCGTT
This sequence comes from Pinus albicaulis, assembly GCA_034641835.2. Classification (NCBI taxonomy): domain Eukaryota; kingdom Viridiplantae; phylum Streptophyta; class Pinopsida; order Pinales; family Pinaceae; genus Pinus; species Pinus albicaulis. The sequence goes on along the minus strand of CM076582.1, from coordinate 1,625,593,307 downwards.
TTCTGCTGGAGAATCGATCTTGCGAGGTTTGAGCTTTTGTTCGCTTGGATTCGACTGTGAATTTCTAGGAATTGGTTGTTGACAGAGCCCTGGGATCTGATTTGAAGGGCGATGCCTTCACAATGAGCAGCGAAATCTTTGACAACGACTCAATCATTTTCTGCAGCTCCTACAATGTACGCCACAGCAAGCCTTGACAAGTAGCGCTGTCATTTAATCTTGATTTGCTGCGTGGGGACCGATAGTTGCATTAATGTTACCGATAGGCTTTACGTACGAATTGTAGATCACTTTTTTTTTATAGACGTCACTCAAAGGTTAGAGCTGCTAGTTTGTTAAAAATATTGATGAGATCTGTGTCATTCTCTTTACATGGGGAAGCAATGCTATGTTAATAAGCCAAAGCTTTCTAGATCTGTTCATAACAGTTTTTAATGAAAATAAGGGTGGGATCACTGTTAGATTTCCTCTTGCAAAAACTTAAGTTGTTGTTATGAAAACGTGAAAGTTTTTTTCCTGATTTGAACCCATCTTCAGAAATATGTGTTATTAGATATTGCTAATCAGATGCATCAGAATTGGATGGTGATATCGTTTCCAGCTTGTTGAGAGGTCGTTTGTTGCTCGAGCCAAGGGCATTGAGACCTGCATGGCACAAAAGCCACAGTCTACAAGGTTCTACTGTTGAAGAGCTACCAAAGGGAGGATTCCCGCATGCGTGGTAACAGAGTTGTTGGAGCTCGTAAGAGGACCGAGTGGAGTCGAAATCTAGAAGCAAGACAAAACCAGATAAGTTGTACCTTTTAACATGTCTATATTTTTAGATATTTTCGATTCTGATGATGATGATGATGATGATATTCTCATGTTGGCATTTGGAGGCTTAAGCATGAGTAGTATTTTTAAGTCTAGATTTTTTTCAGAAAAACAATGTGGTTCTGTTGATGACCACGGGAAACAAGAGGCACAATCCGTTGTGCAAGATCCTGATATTGAAGAGTCACAAATTGATCTTCAGGAAGGATGTAAATATGAACAAATTGTTGAAGATCAATTTGACGAGCCACATGAAGCTGATGGCAAAGACGTGGCAAAAGAAGACAGAGCTAGAGAGAATTTAAAATGTGATAATCTCATCAATATTTATGTGTGTGCAGATGACAACATTGCTGAAATTTACATGCATGACATCAGAAATGGTGAGAGAAAACAGTTTCCTATTAAGCCTGTCATAACTTTCAAAAGGGCGAGGATACATCACTATCTCATGACAAAGAAAGTGAAGATGAAACCTCATCCACGAATGAACAAATATGGTCTCAGAAGCATAGAGACCAAGATGAAAACTCTATTACCAAGTTTTTTAATGTCCTTTTACCATTGTAAGCATAGCTGAGACTAGACCAGCAGGCGTATGTTATCATATGTTATTGTTCTGTATCCTTTCTCCATTAAGGGGGAGTGTTGGAATTAATGGAGAAATCCATAGTTAGGTTGTTGTTATCATAAAGATAGGATTGAGATTCTAATCATAGATTTCATATCTTGATATCAAGAGAGTGGTTGAAACCATCCCGTTAGTGTGAAAGCCTATATAATGTAGGCTCATCTGATTCAATAATTAGAGTGTGTGTATGTGTGTATACACTCTCCAGGTTCTCACCTAGAGAGCTATTTGATCAATAGCTAATTTTATCATTTTTAGGTTCACATGATTTCCATTTATATATTACAAAATGGAATCTTGAATATCCAAAACCCATGAATCCTCAACCTAGTTCTAACATCAATTGGAGGATTTTTGGTGGAACTGATAGGTGGATGGGCTTATTTGGAATCTACAATAAGTCAAAATCCCAACATGGAATGTGCACAACTAGTTGAAGTTACAATTGTGCTTCAAAAAAACTCAATTGAAGCTACAATTATGCTTCAAAAAATTGTTTAGTGGTTATAGAATTGTAATCGAGTTGCTACAAAATCGGAGATTTCCGATTTTGTAGCTACTCATTAAAAGAATAACTAATTAAATCATATTGCATAAAGAAGAATGGAATTGAACATCAAAATGGACAATTTACCTCTACTATCCTTCACTGCACAAGTTTTTGTAGTTGAGCATGATAAAAAAGATAAAATGGAATATAAATTGGTTCATATTATAGCCTTTGGATGGAAGTGTAAGATAGAAAAGTGACCCAAAAAAAAAGAAGTTTTAAAGTAATCAAAATAGCTTAACAATCTCCTCTTAAGTTTCTTGTGAAGCATCTAATAACATTTCCAAACCGAAAGATGTAGTTTCTAAATATGCCTTTTTTGTTTTTAGAATATTTTTTCTTTTGTATCTTCCAAGTCTAGTTGATCTTCTTGAATTATGGGTTCATCAAATTCTATGGTTGTTTTCTTAATGTCATAATTTGATAGTTTACTTTTGATTATTGGTTAAGATGGATCTAGGCTACTATTCTTGTGATCGTATCTGTGCTAACATGGATAAAGGTATTCAAACAACCATTATTCTACAATCAAAAGGGCAAAGTTTCATGCAATTACTGGATTGTGAACAACAATATTGTAAGTGTAATATTTGTCAAACAATAAGACATTTTGATAGGAATGTGAACAACAAAATTTAAAGTGTAATATTTGTCACACATAAGGACATTTTGTCCAACAATAGTAGTGTAATATTTGTCAAACATTAAAACATTTTGATACGACTATGAACAACAAAATTTTGTGTAATATTTGTCACACAAGGACATTTTGTTAATCATTCACAAGGACATTTTGTTAACCATTGGCCGCTTGACACAATCGTTTCTAACATGGATAAAGGTATTTAAACAACAAAAGTTTCATGCAATATTGGATTGTGAACAACAATATTTAAGTGTAATATTCGTCAAACAGTAAGACATTTTGATAGAGATGTGAACAACAAAATTCCAAATGCAATATTTGTCACACATAAGGACATTTTGTCCAACAATAGTTCAAGTGTAATATTTGTCAAACATTAAGACATTTTGATACGACTATGAACTATTAGAAAATGTAATTCCTACTTGTCTCAGTCGTGATTCTCCCTATATATAGAGTCTATTCATATTCCATAGGTTAGCTAAAACTAAGTTTTTAGTTTGGTGTGAGATTGAGATATTCTCTCAACCAACTTATTGTGCGTTCAAGATAGCGTCCCTATCTTGAGACAATTCCTCATATATATATGTAACTCTTTTTGATTAATAGAACACAGTTTGCATAGTGACATTTTATCAACAAAATTTTGTGTAATATTTGTCACAAGAACATTTTGTTAAGCATTGACCACTTGACACAATCAAAAAATTTCAAGTGTAATATTTGTCTAGACATTTTGATACGACTATGAACAACAAAATTTTGTGTACTATTTGTCACACAAGAACATTGTGCGTTCAAGATAGCGTCCCTATCTTGAGACAATTCCTCATATATATATGTAACTCTTTTTGATTAATAGAACACAGTTTGCATAGTGACATTTTATCAACAAAATTTTGTGTAATATTTGTCACAAGAACATTTTGTTAAGCATTGACCACTTGACACAATCAAAAAATTTCAAGTGTAATATTTGTCTAGACATTTTGATACGACTATGAACAACAAAATTTTGTGTACTATTTGTCACACAAGAACATTTAAGAACATTTTGTTAAAAGCTTATAGATACAGAAGATTTCGGGAATTGAACTTAGGACCTCTCACACCCTAAGCGAGAATCATACCACTAGACCAAATACCCTTAACGAAATTTGGCATTCTGGTAACCCTCTATTGTAAGCGAACATTAAAACATGAAATTTCATGCCATTAGACCATATGCCGTTAGATTGGCAGTGACATTCTGGAAAGCCTCCACTGCACGTTAAAACATGAAAAATTCCGTTTCAGGGATTTTTTTCAGTGGTATAAGTTAAATTTGAACCCACACGCTCTTTCTGTGAAATGGTTCTTGGAACTTTTCAAATGTTAAATATTCACCGTCAGAAGTCCTCTTTCTATGAATGGTTCTTGGAACTTTTCAAATGTTAAACATTCACCGTCAGAAGCCCTCTTAACATTTGCTCACTTCTGTGAGGGTTCTTGGAACTTCTGAAAATGTTAAACAGTCACAGTCAAAAGTCCTCTTCTGTGAGGATTCTTGGAAATTATAAAAATGTTAAACGTTCACTATCAGAAGTGAGATTTAAACCCACGCTCAAAACATTCCGTGTGAGAAGTCGGATTGAAGCCCACGCCATTTTTCTGTAACTCTTCAAATTGTTAAAAACAATTACCGTCAGAAGTCCTGGGACTTCCGTGAGGGTTCTTGGAACTTTTGAAAATGTTAAACGTTCACTGTCAGAAGTCCTCTTCTGTGAGGGTTCTTGGAACTTCTAAATATGTTAAGCATTCACTGTCACAAGTCCTCTTCTGTGAGGGTTCTTGGAACTGATAAAAATGTTAAGCATTCACTGTCAGAAGTGGGATTTGAACCCACGCCCTCTCTCGAGGACCAGAACTTGAGTCTGGCGCCTTAGACCACTCGGCCACCCTGACAGATAGATGTTACATTGTGTATCAATTTAAAGTGATAGCTTTCTCTTGACTCCCAATTTCGAAAATCGGTCCTTTCAGATGTATACTCATTTTATCCCGCCGATTCCTCTCCATTTCAACTTTCAATATTAAATGTTGTATTTGAACTCACGCTGTCTTTCTGAAGAGTTTCTTGGCACTTGTCCAAAGAAAATATCATTTTATCCTGACTGAATCCTTTTCATTTGAACTCTCAATATAAAAAGTTGAATTTGAACCCACGCCCTCTTGCTCTGAAAGGTTCTTCGCACTTGCCAAAATGTGAAAGGTTCAGTGACAGAAGTGGGATTTATAACTGCGCTCTCATAAGGAAGACTTTAAAGAATGTGAAAGATTAGTGTCAGAAGTGGGATTTCAAACTATGTTCTCATAAGGAGGATCGTTTTATTCTTCCGTCCCATGCCCACGCACTTTCGGACCAGAACCTTAATCTGGCGCCTGCGCTCGCATAAAGGAAGGGAGGACTTACCAAAGAAGAAAGATTGATTGTCAGAACATTCATTTAAAACCGGCCTCCCGGAGAGGATGTTGAGAGTGGGATTTGAACCCACGCCCTTCCGGACAAGAACCTTAATCTGGCGCCTTAGACCAACTCGGCCATCTCAACCTGCGCAATGTGAAAGTAGACAATTTCTTGTTTTACTGTAAGACGTGGATTAAATATTACAGTGTCGATGGCCGTGATTTTATAAAATTACTGAAAACATTACAAGGTCGTGTGGAAAGCCAGCCGCCACCGAATGAATAAATTAGCATATTTAGTGGTTGGGTTTTTAAAAACTTTCATTGGTTTCGTTCTATCCATGAAAAAAATGTCGTTGGCACAATCTTCATTTTTCAAAGGAGTATAAAATATATGGAGTGATCTCATGGGTGGTGTGCCTTCGATAAAAAGTTGGTTAGTGTGGATCCTAGGGGATGGTAGGAACGGAACTACTATACATTGGAGGAACAGCCTTTTTCAAATTATCTCAAAGATTTAATTTATCAGTTAAATTTGGTTGGAATTTTAACGTTGGGTCAGGCCTTCATTCGAGGCTCTGAAGGCTTCTTTAATGGAAAATGGAAATCTTCGATTGATTTGGGCTTGCAGGCTATGTTAGCGTTGGAGTGGGAGAGCTACACACAAAACTTGTCTAGGAGTGGTCTTATTCTTAGCTTGGCAAATGAATCCAACTTCTGGCCATATTACAACCAAGCTAGCCTATGCAATAATCTCTGCTGAAAATGTGGTAACATAATCTAAATGGTGGTATAAGAAAATTTGAATGGGGACATTCCTTCAAAGCTTAAATGCTTCCTTTGGTTGACTTTGGAAAACAAAATTACAACTTCGGACAATCTGTCCAAGCGAGGTTTTTTTGGGGCTAAATGTTTGTGCCCTTTATAAACAAGGGAATGAATCAGTTGAACACTTATATTTTCAATGTGCTTTTGCAAAAGCCTTGTGGCAGGAAGTCATCATAAGTCTCAATCTCAGGGTTTATGACGCTTTGAGTTTTTTGGAGACTTGCTTACTCTGGTGGGACAACAATGTGGGGATTCATCAGTTCCTCCCAGTTTATGTTGCTTGGGGATTCTGTAAAACACATAATAAACTTATTTTTGAAAACCATCACATGAACATTCAAAGGACCCTTCCTCGGATTCTTGGTTTTTTTCACGATTATCTGATACAGAAAAAGTTCAATCAACAGCGCATTACAACTCCTCCTTTGGCACTCTCGGCGGTCAGCTCAAGTTTCTTTGATGGAGCCCAACAAAATGGTAGTTGTGGTGGAGGTGTTACTATTCATTTACTTGGAAAATTCTTGGTGCATATATCTATCTATATATGGGGTCGGGTTCCAACACAAAAGAAAAACTAACAGCTTGTTGGGCTCTTCTTCTGGTAGATGCTTCTATGTAAGTAGCCTCAATACATTTGCATGGAGATTCCCATAGTGTGATTGGATGGCTCCAAGGAAGTCATCAGCTTCAAGTGGTGGATATTTTGTGTTGGAAGGAGAGAACCAAATTATTAAAAGATCACTTTCAACACATCTCTTCCAACATGTCCATAGAGAGCACAATTACAAGGTTGATGCTATGTCCAAAAGAGGCCTTTTGGAGGAGGAAGGTGTTATCATCATGGAAAAATTCCAAGATAATCATCTTTAGTGGAGAGGGTGATTCCTGGTCCCCTATAGTCACTAGATTCTTTCTCTTTAATTTACTGGTTATTTTGTAGAAAATAGGTCTAGTTTTTTCTGAGATATTTTCTTTTGTTTTAACATGGTTAGGCAATCTTGTCTCTAGCGGTGATTACAGAATATATTAATTTCTCTTTGCTCTAGCAATTCTTAGATACTATACATTGTTGTATCATATTTACAACTGCTATTTTTTGTTAAGTGTATAAAGTTGGCTTGTTTGCTACATCTTTTGGGCAATCATTAACTCTTAATGGCCTTTTCCCAAATGTAACAACATGTTCTATTTTGGGTGACTGTACTTCTTTGCTATAATACAAAGAAAGATATCTTCTTCTCTGAAAATAAATAAATAAATTAGCATATTGTTAACACATTAATGGAATTCAATGCAATTGATTTATAACCAGCCTAGATCCATCTAACTATGGATCTATCATGCGCCGAGAGGGATCAAATCTCTCGAGGTGCAAACCTATTTTTTGAGTGCAAAACTTGAGGAAAGGTTTGCACCTCGAGAGATTTGATCCCTCTCAGTGCATGATAGATCCAGAGTTAGATGGATCTAGGCTGGTTCCAGTCGGAGGCATCAACGTCACATTTTTCAGATTATTAAAATTTTTGTATATTTTTGAGATGTAAGATGGATCTAGGCTAGTTTCAGTCATGTGATGCCAAGGAAAATCTATCAAAGGTATGATTAATTTTATCAGTAATATGTAAATATATAAAATATTAATATAATCATTTTAAATATGCTAAATATTTCTGAGATTAACTTGGTCATTTTAATTTTAAATTTTCTTAGTTACCTCAGTTCATTGAGATGATAATTATTGTTAATAACTATAATGATGAAAAATGTTGAAATATTTTTTTTAAATGCAAAGTGACAATAACAGTGTTGAAAGATAGAAAATGTGAATAATAAGAACATACTCACGTTACAATCAATCTCAAACTATTTTCTTCTACTATTCTTATTTCCTCCCTTGTTAGTTTTGTTATCTTTTCATATCGATTATATGAAAAAGAAAATTTAAATCGTAAACCATTTAAATCTTTAGCTCGATCTGTTGTAGTAAACATGATACCTTGTCTCTCTTGCTCTCCAATACTAATAGCTTAAATTACTATAACACAAAAATCAATCTACATTGTTAATAACTTTTTGTGCTTACACTAAGATCAATGCATATTGTTAATCCAATCACTTTAATATTAATGTACCGTCATATATCCAATTACATCAAATCATAAATCAACATATACATTGAAATCAATGCATTTAATGCAAGCAATCAAATAACACTAGAAAACAACTTCTACATTGAAATCAATGCACCTAATGCAATCAATCAAATAAGATTAGAAACCAACATCTAAACTGAAATCAATGCATTTACTCAAAGCAATCAAATAGGATTAGAAATCGCCATCTACACTGAAATCAATGCATTTAGCGCAAACAATCAAATAGTATTAGGAATAATCTATATTGAAATCAATGCATCTAGTGCAAGCAATCAAATATAATTATAAATCGGCGTCTAAATTGAAATCAACACATCCAGTGCAAGCAATCAAATAGTATTAGGAATCATCACCTACACTGAAATCAATGCATCTAGTGCAAGTAATCATATATCATTAGAAATAAATATCTACACTAAAATCGATGCATCTAGTGCAAATAATCAAATAGGATTATAAATCACCATTTCCACTTAAATCAATCCATCTAGTGCAAGAAATATTCTTCCCTCTCTCCACCCTCCATCCATATCTATATCCCCATCCATCTCTTTTTTTTGTATCTATCTCACCCCCCTAAACACACACGCTCTTGCACTCCATATATATAATTCTCTTTGTCGATCAGCCTCTCTCCCCATCTATCTCTTCTTCCCTCTCTTCCCCTTCTCTCCCTCTCCCCCGCTAATATCTCTCTTTCCTCCTTTTGTCCTCTCTCTCTCTCTCTCTCCATCTTCCTTATCACTCACTCTCTCTCTCTCTAGGAACCAACATCTACACTGAAATCAATGCATTTACTCAAATAAATCAAATAGGATTATAAATCACCATCTACACTGAAATCAATGCATTTAGTGCAAACAATAAAATAGGATTAGAAATCATCTACATTGAAATTAAGTCATCTAGTGCAAGTAATCAAATATAATTATAAATCGACATCTAAATTGAAATCAACACATTCAATGCAAGCAATAAAATTGTATTAGAAATCACCACCTACACTGAAATCAATGCATCTAGTGCAAGTAATCAAATATCATTAGAAATAAATATCTACACTAAAATCGATACATCTAGTGCAAATAATCAAATAGGATTAGAAATCACCATCTCCACTTATATCAATCCATCTAGTGCGAAAAATATTCCTCCCTCTCTCCACCCTCCATCCATATCTATATCCCCCTCCGTCTATTCTTTTTTGTCTCTCTATCTCACCCCCCTAAACACACGCGCTCTCGTACTCCATATATATCAATCTCTTTTTCAATCACCCCCTCTCCCCATCTCTCTCTTCTTCCCTCACTTCACCTTCCATCTATATCTCTATCTTCCCCTTCTCTCCCTCTCCCCCATTAATATCTCTCTTTCCTCCATTTTTCCTCTCTCCCTCTCTCTCCATCTTCCTTATCTCTCTCTCTCTCTCTCTCTAGAAACCAACATCTACACTGAAATCAATGCATTTACTCAAAGAGGATTAGAAATTGCCATCTCCACTGAAATCAATGCATTTAGTGCAAACAATCAAATAAGATTAGAAATCATCTACATTGAAACCAATTCATCTAGTGCAAGTAATCAAATATAATTATAAATCGAAATCTAAATTGAAATCAACACATTCAGTGCAAGCAATCAAATTGTATTAGAAATCACCACCTACACTGAAATCAATGCATCTAGTGCAAGTAATCAAATATCATTAAAAATAAATATCTACACTAAAATCGATGCATCTAGTGCAAATAATCAAATAGGATTAGAAATCACCATCTCCACTTATATCAATCCATCTAGTGCGAGAAATATTCCTCCCTCTCTCCACCCTCCATCCATATCTACATCCCCCTCCATCTATTCTTTTTTTTCTCTCTATCTCACCCCCCTAAACACACACGCTCTTGTACTCCATATATATCAATCTCTTTTTCAATCACCCCCTCTCCCCATCTCTCTCTTCTTCCCTCTCTTCACCTTCCATCTATATCTCTATCTTCCCCTTCTCTCCCTCTCCCCCATTAATATATCTCTTTCCTCCTTTTGTCCTCTCTCCCTCTCTCTCCATCTTCCTTATCACACTCTCTCTCTCTCTCTCTAGAAACCAACATCTACACTGAAATCAATGCATTTACTCAAATAAATCAAATAGGATTAGAAATCGCCATCTACACTGAAATCAATGCATTTAGTACAAACAATCAAATAGGATTAGAAATCATCTACATTGAAACCAATTCATCTAGTGCAAGTAATCAAATATAATTATAAATCGACATCTAAATTGAAATCAACAAATTCAGTACAAGCAATCAAATTGTATTAGAAATCACCACCTACACTGAAATCAATGCATCTAGTGCAAGTAATCAAATATCATTAGAAATAAATATCTACACTAATATCGATGCATATAGTGCAAATAATCAAATAGGATTATAAATCACCATTTCCACTTATATCAATCCATCTAGTGTGAGAAATATTCTTCCCTCTCTCCACCCTCCATCCATATCTATACCCCCCTCCATATCTTATTTTCTGTCTCTCTATCTCACCCCCCTAAACACACACACTCTCGCAATCCATATATATCAATCTCTTTTTCAATCCCCTCCTCTCCCCATCTCTCTCTTCTTCCCTCTCTTCACCTTCCATCTATATCTCTATCTTCCCCCTCTCTCCCTCTCTCTCCATCTTCCTTATCACTCATTCACTCTCTCTCTCTCCACCTTTCTCTCTCTATTTCTTTCTTCTTACCTCTCTCCCCCTCCCCCTCCAAGTCCATCTCTCTTTCCCTCCCTCTCTCCACTCTCTCACATCCTCTCTCTTCCTTCCTCTCTTTCCCTTTCTCTCCCATCTCTCTCTCCCTCTTTCTCTCTCTTCACCCACCAACTATGTTACTATATCCCTCCCTCTCTCCTTATATCTCCTTCTCCCCCCTTATCTCCATCTCTCCTTATTTGTCTCTTTATCTCAGCCCCAAACATACACGCTCTCTCTCTGTCTCTCCCTTGTCACTCCTCTCTCTCCACTTCTCACTCTTTATATTTCTTATTTCCTACATCTCTCCCCCTCCAACTCCATCTCTCTTATCGATCCCTCTCGTCCTTCCTCTCTCTCTCGTCCTCTCTCTCGTCCTTCCTCTCTCTCTCTCTCCCCTAAATCCCTCTCTCTTCCCTGATCTCTCTCTCTCTCTCTCTCTCTCTCTCTCTCTCTCTCTCCAATACTCTCTCTTCCCCCATCACTCTCCTCCTCTCTCTCATCCTTCCTCTCTCTCCCTTTCTCCCACCTCTCTCTTTCTCTTTTCCCTCCAATCCTCTCTCTTCCGCCATATCTCTCTCTCTCTCTCTCTAATCCTCTCTCTTCCCCCATCCCTTTCTTTCTCTCTCTCTTTCCACCCCTCTCTCTCTCTCCAACTACATTACTATATCCCTCTCTTTCTCCTTCTCACTTCTTCTCTCCCCCCTTCTTTCCATACATCTTACTTTGTCTCTTTATCTCACCCCTAAACATACACACTCTCTCTCGATCTCTCCCTTATCGCTCTCTCTCTCTCTATTTCTTCTTAGCTATGTAAACAAATGAACATAAATATTCGTAAATATAAAGCAAATTACGGACTAAATATGAAAAGAGGTTTTATTTACTTACCATACCACTAGTTTATTTATATTTTTATTTATTTACCATACCCCTTTTCTTTACTATGGTATTTGGCCCATAGGCTTGTTATATAATTAGATTTTTATTTATAATCCTATTTGATATATTGTTATTTATTTACCTTACCTCTTTATGCCTCTTTTATATTTATTTATTTACGATACCTCTTTATATCTATTTTATATTTATTTATTTATTTATCATACTTGTTTATACCTCTTTTATATTTATTTATTTACCCATGGTATTTGGCCCATGGTATCAATATTAATTTGTCCCATGGTATTCGTCCCATAGGCTTCATCTAAATAAAACCTCTTTTTAAAGTTTTTTTTAAATATAAAAAGGTTTATGGAATAAATATAAAAAGAAATACATCTAGTTTATATATATTTTTATTTATTTACCATAGCTCTCGAGTAAGTATAAATTCATTTTAAAAATATTTAATTAAAAGAAATATTAAAAGATTTTGGATTTTGATTGTTTGTGTTGAATTAACTCTTTTCCTTTGATTTAGGAAATGGTATTGACTTTAGTAAAGAGTAAAGATGTTTAAAATTTTACTTAATTTGGAAATTCGATGTGGTAATTTTTTTTTTAAAGGTAAATTTATGATCCATTCAAATTCACGTATATAATTTACTATCCATTCAAATTATATAAATAATACACAATTGTATTAGAAATTGATATATGTTCTAACACAATGCGATTTTTTTATTTTTATTTTTATTTTTTAATTTAGAACTTAAGCCGACATTTTGTATAAGGACGTGACCCACCTGACATCGGGGTCATATTGGGCTGTAGATGCGCCTCTCAGCGCAATAACATTACAATGGCAATTTTTCCAAAATCTTCAAATAGACTAGTTTTGATTGGACCAACTGTAGCAATGAAGTTCAAGTCTAGTTCAGCGACATATTGGTACCTAAAATCTTCCTTCACATTCATCTAACTTCATATTACTATTATATCTATCCCTTATCCATAGGTTAGTTAATCAAAACAAGTGTTGGAGGGTAGTTCAGTCCCTGTGGAAATTTTTCTTTTATAAAATTTGCAAATTGATAATATTGAAATTGTGCTTACTCTTACTATTCCTACAATTCATAGAGATAGTGGGGGGGGGGAATCTCAAGCTACCAAAATAGGGAAAGGAGGCATTACATATGTCCTATGTCTAACTTGAATCGTGTCATTGTGTAGGCTTATAGTAGAGGCCTCTAGGGAACAAAGCATATGAATAAGAGGCCATTTCGAGTTCAAATGAATAGGGACAATGTGTGAAGAGAATTCTAAGAAATTTTCTCTAAGAGTGTGTGATTTTCAACTAATTGAGGACCCGTTTTTCAATTAACTATTGCCCCTACTTTGAGAATCTTATGACACAAGCTAATATTCCAATATGAAATTAAAAATAAAATAGTTGCAAAAAAAAGAAATGTAGAAACAAGTGTTTCAATTCCAGCAATGGTAATTATCTGATCTTTCTCTAATGAGTCTAATATACAATAGTTACTTCATTCGTGCATAGGTAAGTGTTTTTCCTTCAATTTTTATTTTTTGGATGTCCAAGTTTTAGCAATCAATGGAGATTGGATAAATGGCAAACAATCTCCACTGATAAAAGAAACTATGTCTAATGAAACTTTGTTCAATTTCCATTGGTTGCTTGTTGTTCTTCATTTTAAATCACATATTCATTTTCAACGCAAATTTTTTAGATACTATATAATTTTCCCCCGCTCAAACATGTAGAAGATTTTTAGTTTTACTTGAAGTTTTCATCAAATTGAGGTTAACAATCCAGTTTAGTGCTTCTAAAATCTTAGCTATCTAGCTTCTTTGTCTTTAGTAATAAGTAAAGGCTCCCTCTTGTTAAGCACAACGTTATGTCACCTTCATTTTAGTAATAATTGGGTTTTGTTTGGTCACATGGAGGTTTGGAAACATCATCTGGCATGGGGTCTATAAAGGTAAAAGAACTATATTTCTACAAAGTAGGTGATCTTTTGGCACAATTTGATTGTTAAGTTATGACTTGAGAGTTTTTTTATGTTGATCCACAAAGGTTTGAAATAAGAACACAATTTGTAGATATGCATAACATACAAAGTCTTGAGCTTGCTCTCGAGAATTACATTACAACAAATGGGAAAACTATAACTGCAAAATCGAGAAAATAATATAATAGCTTTCCTAGAATTTTTTTACTGATCCATCTTTTAGAGTTGCAAATTTGTAATCTATTTCCACATGTAAAAAGTATGGAGCACTTCTTATTGTAAATAATAATTTTTTTACATAATAATGGTAAATCCCATCAACCAAGTGATGTGTTCATGTCCATTTATTTCTTAAACATATTGGGAAACTAATTTTCTATTGATTCAAAAACATTAAAAACACATATTTTTTAAGTAATGTAAGACAAATCCATATCATTATAGTTGAAGCTTGGCTCCGTAGGAAATATCAAGTGGGTAAGCTATTCTTAGTGGAAATTAATGTGGAGAACCTTGGGTGTAAATATTTATATGTGTCCCCAAAACAAAAACACTAGGTTATATTAATTTTGAGATGATTCTTCTACCATGGATGTTAGATGTTTGTCCTCTCACCTTTCATCATTCTAGAGGCGACCCTTTCTAAAGTAAAAAACTTGATAACTAATTTCTTGACATTCCCTTGTGTTTGCACTAATGCTTTCAAAACCTAGTTTTTTTGCAAGGAAAATGTTTTACGATAATGCACCCTTCAAAGTAAAATAGAAGTGGAAAAGATTATATAGTTCAATATGATAGTAGAGACATGTTGCTTTAGATGCAATAATTATATAACGGGGGTGGGAGGTGGAAAATTTATTGGAGAGAGACAATATCACATATAGAGGATAATATGTGAAGTTAATTAAACTTGTTTAACATGGAATATTTAAAAGGAATGTTGTTTTGCATAGAGAATAAAGGAATGGAACATGATTATTTGATTTTGTATCATATTGTGTTGTGTTTATCCATAATAAAACAAGGATTCTAAAAGTTAAATATTTCCCTGATTTTACATGTGTACATGGTTTCATATTTATATCGGTGCCTTGTCTCAAACCATTTCAAATTTTCTTGAATATGTTTTAAAACTAAAGGTAATTTTATATATGTTACATGTGGTCACGGTTTCATATTTCTATCAGTTCCTTGTCTGAGACCATTTTCATTTTCTTGAAGATGTTTTATAACTTAAGGCACAAATATACTTATGAGTGATGATTGGAGTTACTCTCATTGTCATTCACAGTTAGTGAGGAAAAAGCTACAAAGCAAAAGCATAGGTTTTAACCATGTACAGAAATTACTTGCAAACGAATTCTAAAAAAACATAAAATAAGCAATGGCGAGAACATAAAACATAAAACATATATACACAGAAAATTTCCCCTGGATCCCAAAACATGAACTACCAGATTGCTTTTTCATTATGTTCCTTTCAATGCTACAATACATATATATACATGTCGAATAATTCATAAAAACCCAATCCATTAACCCTGGATTAGAACATAACTATAGTTCTCTTGACTGGATCTACAAAATACCATGGGCAGAAATACATCATGCCGAAAACCATGCACAAAACCATGGATAGGTCCGCCCAACTATTATTGGGTCCGAAAAAAATATCTCGGGGGGCTGCCCTAGACCCCGTGTAGGGGGCCTGTCACCCCCCTGCTACGCCCAACGCAACGAACACGGGAGGATTTCACCCCCTCCCCTTCGCACGTGGGACTAGTTGTGGAAAGAATATAACACACACCCAACAAAAAGCTTAAAGAAATATTATGTAATACAACTATCCTAATGTTATTAATGATTTACAATGTTAGCTTTATGTTTGTAATATTCCAATTTGAACATCTTGAAAAGGTCCCATTCTCCTAGCTCTAACATACATGTTTTAATTTGTTGTATTTAACTTAAATATCAATGAATTGTATGACACAAAACTTTATTTTCAAACTCTACCCTTGTTTACAAAAGTAAGTGACAGATGCAAGCCCCTATATATGATTAGCACTCAAGACATTGATTGGTTAAGCATTAAGAAATAAAACCAACATAATGGTTCATTGATACTACCATGGTAATGTCATTGAAAAGTAATATGAACAAAAGAATGGATAAAATATTTGTGAACAATATTTTCTTGAAATTTTTTGTAGAGTGTTAATATAACCATTTATTTAGTAACTAAATTCCTCTGTGGCCATAGTTATTTGGTTGAAAGAGTAGTTGCAGGCTCTTCTCACCACATAGAGTTAGCATTAAAGCTAGTAGGTCGTTAGGGGTTGGCTTTTTGCTCTGTTCAATTCATGGTTTACAATTAATGGCATTCACATACAATAGGTATCAGAAAGTGCCACATATTTACAATCAATTTTTTGTTCACAAAAAATTAATACAAACCTTGTAAATAAGCAAATCTTCTGACATTATCAACTCAAAATGGGATGTGCATTGTCAACAACGACATAATTGGTAAGATGAATACTTTATAGCTCAATTCTTGTAATGAAAAAATGGTCACCAGATCATGTCATTCTGGCTATTGAAGTTTCACGAGGATTTGATGGGGCTAATAAAGTTGTGTCGTGCTCCAAGATGATCAAGTTTTCCCAAAGCTTGGGAGGAACTACAATGTTGTTTCACATCTAATTTCCAGCTCTCAAATCTAGTGTGTTTTATCATATAGATGATAAGTTTGCCCCAAGTGTGGAAGGAACTAAACCGTTGTTTTATGCACAACTTCTACCTCTTAGAATACCATATCAGATGTTTAATCGAATTGTTAAATCAATCAATATAGGAGGAAATGACGGAGGCAGATAGGAAATAAAGCTATATCATATATAGCAGAATAGTTGGAGACCCATGGGACAAGTTTAGATTGAGACATGTGATCTGAATCTGAATGTTAGTTTTGATGTGCTAATTTCATCTTCAGAATTATAAATAAGTTTTTGATCATTTGCATCGCGTGCATAGGTTTCTT
This sequence comes from Pinus albicaulis, assembly GCA_034641835.2. Classification (NCBI taxonomy): domain Eukaryota; kingdom Viridiplantae; phylum Streptophyta; class Pinopsida; order Pinales; family Pinaceae; genus Pinus; species Pinus albicaulis. The sequence goes on along the minus strand of CM076582.1, from coordinate 1,625,576,514 downwards.
GAGGTATTTGTGAGTGTTAAACAGGTAAATGTATTGAGTTTTATGTTAAATTCATGAGAATATTGACATTAAAAAAAAAATTTGGACAGCAGCAATAAAATGTACAGCAAACCATCAAATGATCCATTAACACAATGTTTTGATGAAGGAGTTCACCCCTCTTTGTCTACATCTCCTTGGTCCAACTTTCATGGATTGGGCCTATGTATTAGCTAAAAATGGAAAAAATCATTGTTTAAAATCCTCTACTGCTCCTGAAACCTACTCCAACATGCTCAGAATGTCCAAATCATCCAAGATAGCCTCTTTCTGAGCCCAATTTGGTCAAATTTTGCAAAATTTATGGCTCAATCAATTTGGCCTAGAAAACATCCTCCAAACCTGGAGAGAACTCCAATTAGTGCCGACAATTTTAGAGTTAGCACCGAATTTGGAAGACTCTGCCAACTCCACCACCGAACTAAACTAGGATTAATTAAACGTTAAGTGGATATTAACTGTGGCTTAACGCGCTAATGCCGAGATTAATTAAATCCACACTAATCTTTGGATAAGCGCTAATTAAATGTCGTTTAGTGCTTATTAAGCACATTAAATCCGTGCTAAGTGGAGTGCTCTGCCACGATCATAGCGCATAGGTGATATGTATGAGGGGGCTGGCCCCCTCCTCCGCCCAACTCTGCAAACTGTGTTAATACAAATGTAAATTGTCAGCATACTATGCTAAGAATCATTTGCGCGGCATAATGGTATGGCTTGTGGTTTGTGTGGGGGAGGTCGCGGGGTCGACCTTGACCTCTGCTCGTCCTCCGTATAAAAAATTTCCATCATATAAATAAAATTCTGCCTTTGCGCTTAACCAAAAATTTCATCCTTTGAGGGGGGGCACATGGCGGCCTCCGGGCTTGCCACGTGCCCTCTTCCCATTGGCTCATCCCACAACTAGTAAAAACGTGAAAAATCACCCAACTCAACAACAAACCACGAAGTGACACTTGTCATGGTGTCATTAGGAAAAATTGAAGGAATATTCTGGGTTTTGCTGACTAGGCTGCCATGTCAAAATTCTGTCATTTCTGCAAATTTTTTAGTTGTTTATTAAAACGAACAACAGGCTCTATCTTCCTCATATGAAGTCGGTTTTTGATGAAACCAATTGCGCCAGATTCCTGGTGACAAGAACTTCGTGTCCGTTCAGGTTCTGATCAATTCTGAGCACTTCCATTTTTGAGGTTAACACTGAGCACCTGATCATTCCTCCTCACTAGTAGCCTTTGGACCCCAAAATCTCATTGATTGCTAAACATGTGGATGAGGGTACAATTTCCTCACCCTTCTAGTCTCAATCCACTGAAATTTTCCCATTTTCATCAATTTTAGCTTTTCATAAAAAAAAATCTTTTTCCTTGACTCGTAAGACCCTCTCTTGTTGTTGTAGACATTGTCATGCTGCAATTTCCTTGAATTTGCAGAGCAGCAAGTTGTCCTTGCAGAAACAAACTTGTTCCCACCTCGATTGTTAATCAAAGGAAACTTGAAAACTGTCTCACCTCAAACACTGTCATCACGGAAATTCTTAGTTGATCTTGCTTTGTAGTTGCGTCAAATTTTAACCAAGTGTTGAGATTGCAACAAGATGATGAGCTTAGTGGAAAGAAGTCGCCTTCACTAAGTGGGCCCGTAGGCTATTTTTGGCGCAAAGTCTATTTTTCAACATGTGGATCATATTCTATGAGTTGCGGGATGCTATTTGTGGATGGTTGGTCAAGTTGAAAAAAATATATGTACTTCTATTTTTAGACATATTGGGCAGAATCTATTTTTAGATTGCCAGTCTAAAAATAGATATTTCGAATATTATTAGCTCTTAATAATATTTGGACTATAAACATTATCTTATTCTCTTGGAGCACTTCAGTTAAGTGCACAGATGTGGCACAGGAGCTGAGAGAAGGAATTACACTATTCCTAAGGGTTAAGTGGAGCTATTGCATGGATACTTCAGTTAGAACTCATGTGAGAGAGTTTGGTGGAGTTTATTGAGGAAGTTAATGGAGTTGTGTTCAGTTTAACTAAGCTAAACATAGTTGAGATAGTTGTATCTAGTCTAACTGATTGATACACTAGTGAGAGTGGTGTGAATTAATTATTAATTAATTCACTAATTATAAACTCATTAATCAACTAAAGAATACATCAGTTAACTTCAGTGCATGGACAGTTTCAGTGGAGACCAGTGAAGAGATAGGTGAAAGAGTAGTGTGACTATCAATTGTGACTATACTGTTGCATGATTTGCAACAACCAGTGATTGGAGATGCCAATGAGGATTGCGTAGTACAAGCCAGGTGGTTCGAAGTTATTTATGAACCATTCTTTAACATTGATTGCGTAGTAGAGGCAGGCTATCAGGTGGCAGAGATTGGAGCATGTGTTTTGCTAGATCTAGCTTGATTAGTGTGTAGCAATTGGAGATTGTACTGAGAGATGGTGAGGAGATTTGTATAATGATTGTTACATGATCTCTATGACATATAATATACAGATAGTTGGGGTTTTTAGCTTTAAGCTTTCCCATGAAACACTGTGTTCATATGTGTGATTGTTTATGGTTTTAATGTGTGCATGCGATTGTTTTTATCTCCGCAATTAATGATCAATGGTAGAAGAGATTCTGTATTGTGCATGAAGTTAAAATAGTGTGTGATCAGGAGAATCTCGGTGGATAACATATCAGTTATTCAAATTTCTACATGGTATCAGAGCGATATTGATCATTGGAGCAATTGCAAAACATTGAAGCAGTTGAGTTTTGAGCTAGTGAAATTCGAATTTGTAGTAGTGTTTTCTTGGTGTCGAAGTTGAGATGTCTTTCAACGGATTGCGATTGGAGTATGCCTTTGAGGGAAGCTCAAATTATATTGCATGGAAGGACATGATGGAGGCGGTGCTGGATGACAATGGGTTGAAGGAGTTCATAGATGCAGAAATTCCAAAACCTACTTCTAGCGATGCTGCCATACTTGACGCATGGTAAAAGAAGACAGCAAAGTGTCGAAGGATTCTGTTGGAAGGCGTGAAGGATCACATAGTGTCCAGGCTTCATGGTAAATCTTCTCCATTCTTGATGTGGAAAGCTTTGACAGAATTATTTCAAAGCAAGAGCGACCAGAGGAAGTTGGCGCTCAAGGATAAACTCAGGAACATAAAAATGGAGAAAAGCGACAATATGCCCAAGTACCTCACGAAGTTCATCCAATGCAGGGATGAGCTGGGAAGTGTGGGGGTTACTTTTGATGACAAGGACTTGGTGAGATTGGCTCTCCTTGGGCTTCCGAAGAGTTGGCATTCCTATCAGGACTCTGTCAATGGTCGGGAGAAATTGCCAGGATGGGAGCGACTTTGGTCAGATCTTGTGCAAGAGGAGATAAGGCGAAGCTGGGAGCCGAATGTTCATCAGAGAACTCGGATGAAGAGCTTCCTCATGTTGCCAAAGCAAGGAAGGGGAAGAGCAAGAAGAATGCTTCTCAATCCGATGCGAAAGGCAAGAAGCAGGACATGTCCAAGGTGAAGTGCTTTCACTGTCACCAACACAGACATTACGCCACTAATTGTCCACAGAAGAAGAAAAATAAGTAGGCTTCTGGATTTGCAGCTGGAGAGGCCTTAGCCTCGCAGTTTGAGCTGGATTTTTTGCTTATCGCATGCTTGGTCTCAAGTGTGATGGGTTCAGTGTGGTTTCTTGACAGTGGTGCGTCTTTTCATATGACCAGAGACAAAGATTTGTTTACTGATCTGGATGAGAAAGATCTTGGAGTGCACATCAAGATGGGCGATGATGGTAGATACAGTGTGACCGGTATCAATACCATTTCCTTTGAGAGGGAGTCTATTAAACCCTTCGTATTGAAGGAATTGATGCATGTTCCCGGATTGAAGAAGAATCTTATCTCTGTGGCGATGTTAGAAGACAAGGGATATGATGTTGTCTTTAGCGAGGGAAAGGCTTTCCTGCATAGTAAGGCAACTGGTGAAACCCAGAGGATAGGGATTTGAGTTAAGAACCTTTATCAATTGCAGGTAGATGGCTGCGCAATAATGGCAGGCAAGGTAGAAGGAGTCGTGAGCCAGGATGATGGTGAGCTGTGGCACAGGAGATTGGGCCACCTTCACAATGGAGATTTGAAGATACTGTAGCAGATTTCTACTAGGCTTCCTAAGGGAACTCTTGCGCAGTCAGATCAGTGCAAGGGATGTACTTTGGAAAAATTTGTGAAAGCCACCTTTCACGAGAAGGATAGTCGCGCCACGACGATCCTTGAGAGAATTCACACAGACGTGTGTGGACCTTTCTCAGTAGCTTCGACAACAAATCACAGGCACTATGTGATATTTGTTGATGATTTTTCTCGTAAGTGCTGGATCTTCTTCATGCAGAAGAAGAGCGAGACATACTCAAAGTTCTATGAGTTCAAGGCACTGGTTGAGAAAGAATTGGGGAAGCAGGTGAAGGCTCTTAGGAGCGACAATGGTGGTGAATTCATCTCTGGCGAATTCAAGGACTTTTGCAGCGCAAAAGGAATTCGAAGAGAGCTCATAGCACCTCATAAACCACAACAGAATGGGGTTGCAGAGCGAAAGAACAAAATGATCGTGGGTGCTGCACGGGTGATGTTACATGATCAGGGCCTTCCCATACACTTGTGGGTTGAGGCATGAAATACTGCAGTATATGTGCAAAATCATTGTCCTCACAGGATACTTGGCATGAGTACACCCGAGGAGGCATTTTCTGGTAAGAAGCCTGATATTTCCCATTTGAAGATTTTTGGTTCACCTGTTCACATTCATGTGACGAATGATGCCAAGAAGAAGTTGGAGACGACTGCAGAGGTTGGGATATTTGTGGGGTACACTGATATGCCCCACAACTATCGTGTGTATTTTCCAGACAGTCGCAAGACTGTTGTGCGACGAGATATCAAATTTCATGAGGAGAAAGCCATGAAGTGTTCGCTTGAGAGGGAGCCACACTTGCATGCAGATGAGGAGCTATTAGTTCCTAAGGATGAGATTCCGGATGTGGATCAACCACAAGAGGAGGTTCATGGAGTGGAAGAGACCACTCATGTAGCACCAACCATTAGAGGGCAGAAGCGCACTACAGAAGCTGAGCGACTGGCTCAAGATGCAGAGAGGATTGTAGGAGCACCTACATTACAGCACAGGCAGAGACAGTCACCTGACCGGTATACTGTATACATGGCTCTTATGAGCAAGTGTATTGTGATAGAGCCATCCTCTTTCGAGGAAGCTGTGGAGGATCCCGCATGGGTAGATGCCATGGTGGAAGAGTATGATTCAATTGTCAGAAACAGTGCATGGGAGATTGTCCCAAGGCCGGAAGGGAAATCAGTGGTGGGTTCGAGATGGATCTACAAAGTGAAGCAAGAAGTTGACGGGAGTGTGGAGAAGTACAAGGCAAGATTTGTTTTCCGAGGCTTCTCACAAATTGAAGGGATTGATTATGAGGAAACCTTTGTACCTGTTGCAAGGTATTCTTCCATACGGACGATTCTTGCTCCCTCAGCGCAGATGGGGTAGCACATTCATCAGATGGATGTGAAGATTGTGTTCCTCAATGGGATGATTGAGGAGGAGGTGTACATAGAGCAGCCTGAAGGTTTCGAGATCTTCGACAGCGAGTCGCATGTGTGCAGGCTCAAAAGAGCGCTATATGGGTTGAAACAAGCACCTCGTGCTTGGTACACACAGATAGACAGTTATTTCACCGGACTTGGATTCTCCAAGAGTGAGGTGGATCCGAACCTATACCAAATTGTGGTGGAGGGTAAGTTGCTGATCATTGTACTTTATGTAGATGATTTGATTTTGACAGGTGATGAACTGTTGATACACTCATGCAAGGCCGATCTTGCAAAGGAGTTTGAGATGAAGGACTTGGGCCTCCTTCATTATTTCCTGGGATTGGAAATTTGGCATTGCAGTGATGGACTGTTTGTTTCTCAAGGCAAGTATGCCCGAGAGATACTGGAGAAGTTCAACATGCATGGCTGCAAGCCTGTTGATACTCCTCTTTCTGGTGGTTGGAGGAAGGAGGATGCTACTTCGGTAGAGGTAGTGGATGCCACTGTTTATCGACAATTGGTGGGGTCGCTTATGTATCTAGTCAATACACGACTCGACATATGCTATGCTGTTAACCAGCTTTCACAAGCCATGGTTAAGCCTACCAAGCTCTTTTGGAAGGCAGGCAAGCATGTATTGAGATATCTCAGAGGCACATCGGGATATGGATTATGGTACAGACAGTCGGATGAGGTGAAGCTATGTGGCTTCACGGATGCAGATTGGGAAGGGAGCCCAACGGACAGAAAGAGCACATCTGGAGGGATCTTCAGTATTGGGTTGACAGCAGTTTCTTGGTACAGCAGGAAGCAGAGATCCGTGGCACTCAGTTCAGTAGAGGCCGAGTATATGGCAGCGAGTTTGGCTGCATGCGAGGCTATATGGATGAGGAAGATCCTCGTCGGGTTGTTCGGTTCACACTTAGATTCTACTGTGATATATTATGATAATCAGAGTTGCATAAAAATCTCAGTTAATCCAATATTTCATGATAGATCTAAACACATTGACATCCGGTATCATCATATCAGAGATTGTGTGCAACGGAAGATCATGTTACTTTCATACATTCCCACGGAGGATCAGGATGCTGATATCTTGACGAAGGCGCTCACCAGGAGCAAATTCGAATACCACAGAGGCATGATAGGGGTGGCAGATAATCCTTATCTTGTTGAGAGGGAGTGTTGAGATTGCAACAAGATGATGAGCTTAGTGGAAAGAAGTCGCCTTCACTAAGTGGGCCCGCAGGCTATTTTTGGCGCAAAGTCTATTTTTAGACTATGTCTATTTTTAGACATGTGGATCATATTCTATGAGTTGCAGGATGTTATTTGTGGATGGTTGGTCAAGTTGAAAAAAATAGATGGAATTCTATTTTTAGACATATTGGGTGGAATCTATTTTTAAATTGCCAGTCTAAAAATAGATATGTCGAATATTATTAGCTCTTAATAATATTTGGACTATAAAAATTATCTTATTCTCTTGGAGAACTTCAGTTAAGTGCACAGATGTGGCACAAGAGCTGACAGAAGGAATTATGCTATTCCTAAGGGTTAATTGGAGCTATTTCATGGATACTTCAGTTAGAACTCATGTGAGAGAGTTTGGTGGAGTTGATTGAGGAAGTTAATGGAGTTGTGTTCAGTTTAACTAAGCTAAACATAGTTGAGCTAGTTGTATCTAGTCTAACTAATTGATACACTAGTGAGAGTGGTGTGAATTAATTATTAATTAATTCACTAATTATAAACTCATTAATCAACTAAACAATACATCAGTTAACTTCAGTGCATGGACAGTTTCAGTGGAGATCAGTGAAGAGATAGGTGAAATAGAAGTGTGACTATCAGTTGTGACTATACTGTTTCATGATTTGCAACAACCAGTGATTGGAGATGCCAATTAGGATTGCACAGTACAATCTAGGTAGTTTGAAGTTATTTATGAGCCATTCTTCAACATTGATTGCGCAGTAGAGGCAGGCTATCAAGTGGCAGAGATTGGAGCATGTGTTTTTCTAGATCTAGCTTGGTTAGTGTGTAGCAATTGGAGATTGTACTGAGAGCTTGCGAGGAGCTTTGTATAATGATTGTTACATGATCTCTATGACATATAATATACAGATAGTTGGGGTTTTCAGCTTTAAGCTTTCCTATGAAATACTGTGTTAATATGTGTGATTGTTTATGGTTTTAATGTGTGCATGCGATTGTTTTTATTTCCGCAATTAATGATCAATGGTAGAAGAGATTATGTATTGTGCATGAAGTTAAAATAGTGTGTGATTAGGAGAATCTCGGTGGATAACATATCAGTTATTCAAATTTCTACACCAAGTGCTTTCGCCATTTCCATGTACCATTTGGAAACCCAAAACAAGCACTAGTGGAATCTATGCCTTCTTTTTCAAATTGATTTAGCACTTTCTCTTTGACATTTTCTCTCTCTTTCACCAACATCTTGTTTCCAACACTGCTCAACACTGATGTTGACTGCTGCAAATCTTTCACATCTTGTTTACCTCCTTTTAAAGGCAACATGTTAGAGTCCTAAAACATCTTATTACAAGCATAAGCAACTTCAATGAAATTATTTTTTTCATTCGATGCATCTTTTTTAAAGGTCTCATTCAAAACATCTCTATGGTTGATCATTAACAAAGTCAAATTTTGACTTACATTCACTATTCTCTTCATTTCTCCTGCATGTATAGGAGAAAAACTTATCTTCTTCTTATGCGTTCTAACTATGTACTCAATCCCATCTTTAAACAAGTGATACTTATTCTCATGGTAATGAAATATTTCTTTCCTATCATAAAGATAAGGACTTCCCAAAACAATACCTGAAATCTCAAGCGACACTACATCAAGTTCAAATTCATCGAGAAAGTTTGAATTGATTGGAAACCTTGGAATGCACTTCCTTGTTACCTACAAGTTTTATTTCTTGCATATCCACCTTAAAGGATAAGGTCTTGGATGTATAACATTTTCAAGATTTAGCTCCTCAACTAAGTCTTTGGAAATCAAATTAGCTTGAGAACCACTATCAAACAGTGTGTCTATATTGGTATGTTTAGAAATGACTCTAATATGAAAGAGTTCAATTCTTCTATCTTCATCTTGAGTGACATTGGAACAACTTGAAGAACTAGTGTTTTCTATGTTCTTACCTTTCAAACCCATTGTTGTAATATTGGTTTCATCTCCTGAATCTGAACCCAAGTCGTGCTCAATGATTGCAACAATTGCCCCCTTCTCTTTGGCTTTAAGTTTGTTTGGCTTCAACTCTGGATGAAGTTGCCAACAATGATCTTCATCATGTCCATTCTTCGAACAATGTTTACATGTGAGTTTCTCTTTCTCTTTTTTGATAGAGCTATTTATCTTTCCTCTTCCATTAAACTTTCCCTTTCCTTTACCCTCATACTCAAGGAAACTATCACTTTTCTCATGTACACTTTGTTTCCCTCTTGCTTCTAGATGTGTGGCTTGAACGCAAACCTCATCTAAGTTTGTGGGATTGAACATGAGAATAGTATGTCTAAGGAAACTTTGAAAACCCCCAATATACTTTAACACAATTTCTTCAGAATACAAATTGACACCCAAAATAAGAGCTCTTCTCCTAAATTCATGAGTATAATCTTGCACATTTTTCCCTTTCAATTGTCTAAAATTCTACCATTCCATAATGGATTTTTGCATGTAAGCTAGAGGATAGAATTTCCTTTTAATGGTAGAAATAAAATTTGACCAAGACATTGATATCTTACCATGGTTTTTAATCTCTTCTTGAGTCCTTGTTTCCCACCATACAAGTGTTGATCCCTCCATCCTCAAGGAAGCCAATTGAATATTTATCACATCTTCTTGAAGGTTTTGAATTCTGCAATAAACCTCTAATTGATGAATCCAATTATTCAACGTCTCTGCATTTACTTCGCAATTATACATTGGAAGCTAAAATTTGACATCAAGTTTAAGGGAGTTTTTCCAATGGTGATGATGAGGATGATGATGAAGATGGTGGAGTGGAGGAGGCTTTCCTCCACTACCCTTTGAATCCTTCTCTTCATCCTTTTTGTCTTTTGAGGTTCCCTCTCCATGTGGAGACTTATAATTCCCTTCAACCATCCTAGTTCTCCTCTCTTCAAAGAGGATCCGAACCCTTTTAGTTAGGTCATAGAAAGCCTTCTTGTATGCTTCCTCTTCCGAAATACCTTCATTCTCTCCTACACCTGACATGATGGCTACGGATTCAAGCTCAGATTCTGGTGCAACTTGTACCTCTTCAATCTCAGCTAGAGATAAAACTTGAGGTGCTTCAAGTGCAGCTGTGAGTGAAACTTTGGGTGGAGACGGTGGCCTGGTGGCTCTCCTTCTTCTGGTCCTAACCTCAAGACTAGCAACCAATAGTTTACCTTCTTCTCTCTGCAACTTTAACCTTGTAAGCATCACAAATTTGCAACCATTAAAACCATACTTTGCACAAAACTCAAGCAAATATCAAGAAAATAACCTTTTCTCTAATACCACCTTAATCTGAATCTGAATGTTAGTTTTGTTGTGCTAATTTCATCTTTAGAATTATAAATAAGTTGTTGATCATTTGCTTCATGTGCATAGGTTTCTTAAGGTGTTTGTGAGCGTTAAACAGGTAAATGTATTGAGTTTTATGTTCAATTCATGAGCATATTAAAATTAAAACAAAATGTTGAACAACAAAAATAAAATGTACAGTAAACCATCAAATGATCCATCAACACATTGTTTTGATGAAGGATTTCACCCCTCTTGTGTTACATCTCCTTGGTCCAACTTTCATGGCTTGGGCCTCTATATTAGCTCAAAATTGAAATAAGTGTTGTTTACAATCCTCTACTACTCTTGAAACCTGCTCCAACATTCTCATAATGTCCAAATCATCCAGGATAGCCTCTCTCTGAGCCCAATTTGGTCGAATTTTGCAAACGCTATGGCTCAATCAATTTGGCCTAGAAAACCTCCTCCAAAACTGGAGAGAACTCCAGTTAGGGCTGAAAATTTCAGAGTTAGCACTGAATTTGATAGACTCTGCCAACTCCACCACCGAATTAAATTGGTATTAATTAAAGTTTAAGTGGATATTAACTGTGGCTTATCCCTCTAATGGCGGGATTAATTAAATCTGCACTAATATTTGGACAAGCGTTAATTAAATGTGGTTTAGTGCTTATTAAGCACATTAACTTCACGCTTAGTGGAGCACTCCACCACGATCATAAGGCATAGGTCATATGTATGAGGGGGTTGGCCCCCTCCTCCACCCGACTGTGCAAAATGTGTTAATACAAATGTAAACCGTCGGCATACTATGTTAAGAATCATTTGTACAACATAATGGTGTGGCTTGTGGTTTATGTGGGGGAGGTCGCGGGGTTGAACCCAACCTCTGCCCATCATCCGTATAAAAATTTTGCACCATATAAATAAAATTCTACCTTTCCCACGTGTTCTATTCCCATTGGCTCATCCCACAACCAATAAAAATGTGACAAATCACCCAACTCAACAACCAACCACGAAGTGACACTTGTCATGGTGTCATTGGGAAAATTTGAAGGAATATTCCAGGAATATTATTCTTTTGCGGACTAGGTTTCCATGTCATCATTCTATCATTTCTACAAAAGAAATAGTTGTTTAGGAAAATGAACAACAGGCTCTATCTTCCTCATACAGAGTCGGTTTTCGATGAAATGAATTACGCCAAATTCCTGGTGATGAGCACTTCGCGGTCGTTCAGGTTCCGATCGGTTATGAGCACTTCCATTGTTGAGCTTAACACTGAGCACCTTATCAACATGCTAATGTGGTGTATATAGGATTGGTTCATAAAATAGGTCACAAAGGAAAATTGTGTGGCCACTTCTTATGAAACAACTAGATTTGGACAACAAGTTTCAAGAGGGTTGATATGGCGTAAACACAAAAAATAAGTAGAATGGATGACAAATATTCTAAGACAACTTGTATTCTACCTAATAACTCTCTTAATATATACTTTAAGCATAATTATGGTGAAAGGGTGACCTTTATTTAATAGCACCTATGCGCACTTAGTTTGTAATTTAAATGAATGTGCTCTTCATCAAGGTGTATATTAATGTGCATTATGTTTGTATGTTAGCAACTATGTTATTGCATAATGAGATCATATGCCTATGTATCATACTTATGATCAAGTTGATACATGAATGGACCTTACTCAATGCACATTTGTGTCAATGGTTATGCTCACTAAAAGTTGCATAGAATTTAATAATTTCTCATGAATTAGCTCAATTAATGAATTTCCCAAAATTTATTAGTTTTCTTAATTCTAAATTGACCTGGATGACAAAAATTTTACTAGAGCAATGGATTAATGGGAACTCTAACTTTTTGTATCATTGGATTTTGAGCCATGAGGAAATTTGGTTACTAGATTAAACAACTTTGTGGGTATCACACAATATTTTTACCATTCCCTGCAACACACTATACCAAACCATGTCATACCATCTCACATCCTTGTAAACACTTCATTACTAGTAGTTTGCCAAAGCCTTCCTCACCATAGGAATACATGTTACATTACCATGTTATATTACTTTACTTCTTGACAAATTTATCAATAAATAATTTGATGATGAGTTATAAAGACAAATCAAATAAATGGAATAGGAAGGTAACTACCACCAGGGTTGATTTATTAGTTGGCCCATGTCATGACATAATTTAACATACGATAATCTTGAGTGGATGAATGTGTTGTTCCACCCAACTTCATCCAAACACTTTGTTAGGGTAAAATCTTAACGCAAGTGTACAAAAGGAGCTCACTTTAGTTGTGTGTGACAAACAACCCTAACAAAAAATATGGTTTCTTAACTTCTTTAGATCTGCAATTGAGAGTTAGAACAAATGCTACAAAAAACTATATATATGCAGTAAAAGCAGTTAAACAGTGAAAAGAAATAAGAATTTCTCCATGCATCCGATGGACAAGACAAGATATAAAGAATTTTGAATATATTATAATGTCTGGGAAGGGAACACATAATAGTGTTACCAATCCCCCTCAATGGGATGGATTCTTGGTTGTCCTCAAAGCTTCAGATCCATCAGTTTCTCTCTCTCAATGGTGTAAAATACCCAAAATGTGTTTAACTCTATGGGAGCTCAAGAAGCAAAGAAAGTAGTAGTAGCAATGAGAAAGCTCAAAGCGTGACAATGAAAGTGATCAAAGTGAAGAATGAATGGGAAAACCCTCCTATTTTATAACAAAATATTGATTTATCCTGAATAATGGCGCATAGTAAAATATTATTAACTAAGATCTAGATCTAACCGCTTGGAATATCTTATTATATTTTGTTGGAGGGAAAAAGAATTTAAATTGGTTAAATACCTTTATTTATAAATAATAAACAAATAAATGATTTATTTATCATTTAAACAATGTAGTTAAGGAATAATTAACAAATAATGATTTGTTTAATTATTTCTAGGTGATTTAGTCAAATTTAACAAGGAATAATAACTAAATAATAATTTAATTAATTAATCCTCGAGAAAAATAAGATAAATAATGATTTATCTAATTATTTCTCATAATTTGGATTAAATATGACCAAGAATATTATTTAAACATTGGTTTAATTAATTATTTCTAGAGGAAAATCAAATAAATAAGGATTTATTTAATTATTCCTCATGGGGTTTCTTGTTTTAACAAGAAATAACTTAATAAAATACGGTTTATTAAATTATTTCCTATAGTGAAAGCAATTTTACCATAGTAAAATTGGTTTTACATGGTGTACTTTGATCCATCTAATTGTAAATGGAGATTTCCCCCCAATGTGCGAGCGTTAGGAGCTAATCGTATGACCGAAGTACGTTGTAAGAATACAATCACTAAACATCGAAGGGGAGTCAGAGATAGAGAGATACATAGACGGAATGAAGCGAGAGAGGACAATTATTGAGGGGGTGAGACCTACAAATGATATAAGTGTTTGGTCAATTTAGTGTGTCCTAAATTGCTACATTAATTTGTCAATCTGGGATTCGTAAGCTGACGAAGTGTGGCACACTATATGTGCAAGATAACCTATCTCTTACTTTTTGTCGTTTTTGGTTTTTTTTTTTCTTTTTATCTTGGTTGGTTTCCTAATGTGAGATGGAAATTCTAAAAGACAAGTATGGATATAAATGTTCAAGGCAATGATGTCATTTATAATGATTTCCCAAACTTCAAACTTAAAAAGGATTTTAAAATATGCAATGACAAAATTAATTCCTAAAAGAAAATTAAAATGTGCCACTATACTAGTCAAACAAACAGTGAACTATTGATCATGAAACCCATTACCCTTGCTGCTGTCTAACACAAAAGAAACTGTACTCAAAGAAATCCAAAGATTTGCAAGTAAAGTAAAGCTAAAATAAAATTACATCAATTCATATTCTGACCCCTCACCATTAGTCTCGTTATGGCTTTCGGAGGTAATCATAAACAACTTGAGCAATCTGATATCTAATTTGCAGAAAGAAAATGAACTAATATCAAACTACACACTCATACTTCAATCCCTCACCATTAGTCTCGCTATGGATTTCGGAGGTAACTGATAATGAAATGAGCAATTTAATATCTAACTTGCAGAAAAATAAACTAACATCAAACTACACATTCATACTGCAATCCCTCACCATTAGTCTCGCTATGGCTTTCAGAGGTAACTGATAATGAAATGAGCAGCTTAATATCTAATCTAACTAGTAAATAAAATGTACAAAACTGAAATGAATAAAACAGTGCTGGAATTAAAAACTAAGAGAAAAAAAATAAATCAGCAGAAGGACAAGATTGATTCCATGTCATTAGTCATTATAAAATGATGTGCAAATGCCCGGGCTGCCTATTGTAATCTGGAACAAAAACACTGATCAGTTAACAACAATATAAAGCATGAAAGATTATGGACAGAAGTAAAACATAAAGCATGAAATATTATGGACAAAGATGAAACATAAATACCATGAAAGATGTACTATATATACACGTGAATGACTATGGTACAATGAACGTAAGAAAATGAAGCATGAAACTATATAGTAATACACAAAACCTCGGCGTGTGCAGGGGCCCTCTGCACAATCCTCGGGAAGCAGCTATCAAACACGAATTGTGCTTATGAACAGAGTCTTCTTATATATTCAAAATGCGGTCATAACAGAGAAATAATGTCACAGCACAGTGGCAACACAATTACATTACAGAGCTAACTATTATGCGTATGAGAACGCATTATTTATAACAGAGGGTGATATAACTAATTCCCTAAAGTCTGCGCTGATAGAAGACACGTGAACAACCACGTCCATAAATCTAGCATCATGGTTGCCGTGAAGATTAAATCTATGGAAAGTGGCTATTGGATTCGGCTTATGGAGCCGTTTACAGGTGTTGATATGTCTCCCGTGATTTAGAAATGGCCACGCAAGTCTTCACGTGATGAAAAACAAAGTTCTGTCACCGTGGGACTCTTCAATTGACCACCACTCGGCTACCTTTGACCACAACCTTCTTAAGTGAATTCGACTGAGCCAATAGGACTCGATCCATGTCCATGTCATTTCCAACTTGCCCATGTGGCTCGATTTGCCTGAAGACACCTGCAATATAGACTTTAACAAAATGGCTGCGGAAAGTTGCAGCAGTTGTGGAAAGTGACAAGATTCCGCAGCTTATTGAGCAAAAATATAATTCAAACAGCAGACACAAAACATAGTTAAAAACCACTTTAAATGCTCTTTTATAATTAATATGCAATGATATTGATGACTTAGAAGGTCCAGGTGAATGGAAAAGGTCTAGAAAGGTGTATAAAAAAGATGCAAGTTTGGGACTCAACAATAAGTCTCCTCTAATGTTTGGGTACATGTTCTCAGTGAGGCGGGGGAGGCATACCTATGCCTGTCGAGATGAAAAAGTACAAAGAATAATGGTGCGCCCAGAAAAATGGAATTGAGCAATAAAGTACATGATAAATGGTACATAACATGCTGGCATAAAATGTGCCAGACAAAAATATACTGGATCCCACATACATACTGCACTTAGGACAACATCCAGGACTAAATACAATGATATATGAGTACATGAGACATAATAACAACCAAATAAGCCCTGATAAACAAGAAAGGGCTCTGAAAATGTAAATAGATCATCTGAATGATACATGCATGCTATGGGCACTGCAAGTGGCTGGAACCGAACCCATCAAATATTTGGAGTTGCATCTGAGGTTGTAGCATAATCAAAGGTCATCTAGGAATGTGTGGGGCTACATGAAGGGACACCCCCTCATGAGGTCTGAAACATCTCACACACACCCGAGAAAAATTGGTACAATCTACTGAATCACCAAACCATCAAGTATATGAATCTCGATCATGTAATAATGAGTTGAAGCTAAGTGGATGAGAAACAATCAAGTCAAAGGGAAATGATGAGTCCCTTTTCCTGATCTGAGGCACCGAACAAGAATGGAAGTTGGAACCAAGGTACACCGCCCTCTAGACCTATCTTCTAGAATGAATGTGATGATGTCAACAGAAGGAGGTCCACCATAGGTGAGGCAATGAGGAATCCTCAACTAAGGAACAAGGGATCGTATTAAAGTGATTAATGGACTAACACCAGGGATGATGATGGAATAGGGGATAGTAAGTAGCGAAGGGACGACTTCCCTTGTCAGAGCATAAAAAGCATGGATGACGTGGCAGCGACTGACTCGACTCTAGAGGGGATGGGGGACAATATGAATGGAGGCTAAAATGGGTGACACGAGAGAGGGACAAGGAAAAAATGGATGGAATACTGTAACAAGAGGAAAAGTGACTCGAGATAGACTCCATGAATGCGATGGTGACTCAACTTGGATGCTCTGAACAAGGGTGACTCAATGATGTTGCCACACATAATAGGGTCAGTGGGGACCATAAAAACATGAGAAAAACATGGTTACTCATGACTAAAATCGACACATGTATTAACAGGTATGAAGTCAAAGTGGTGCCCCAAGTACAATCAGCGCAAGTGAAGAAATCCAATTTTAAGAGGCAGCAAAGTGACCCTTCTTGAAAAATGGCTTCCTGGTGAAGTGTCAAATTATCAAAAACAAAAGGATACCCATTACAGTTCTTGGTGAGATCTTTCTAACGGTGCTAATGGTTCGTCAAACCGAGCTATGGTTTGGTCTCAATTGGCAAAATAAAATTTATGGTTTTTCTTTTAATAGGGTGATTTCCCTCTAATTTTATTCATTTGTTAGTGGAGATGTGGTGAATTTAGAGAGGAGGAGAATGCCCTAAATATTGCGATGATCGTACGGATAAACTGACCATTGTAATCGAGATCCGTCAGTTATAGGTAGGTGGCATAACCTTACTCTACTTTTTTAGCGGTTCAGTTTTTTAGATTAGGTGCCCTGGGCTTAGAAACATAACTCTACCCTTCCTCACGACCGAATCACACTTTATGGGGCCTGTACTATGACCTGGCTCGCAGTGTTCAGAGGGGAAAACTTTGAGCTCGTAGCTGTAGAGGCTTAAAAGTGCGAGTTGGTCCAGAGTTGGGTTTTGGCCTGTTTTTTGGGTAAGGACTGGGACTTGATGAGTGATGATGGATTTTACCTTCTCTGAGCTGACAAACATGATGATTTTGTGCAGGTATGGCAGAGCTGAAGATCAACTAGTGAGAGAGGGATTTCGATGCACTTCATGTACTGATCCAGGGGGATCAGGTGGTACGAGGAGAACTTTTGAGGTACGGGGTTCTCAAGTTCATTGAGAAGCCACTGATAAGGGAAGGGGAGCCCTTGTTGTCCAGGATAGTCAGCTATTGGGATCCAAACCAGGAGGCCTTTATGGTGCAGGGGCACAGGATCAAATTGACCATTCAAGACATCTATTTCTTGACCGGACTCACACCACTAGGGGTGGTGGGAATTATACATCCTGTATTACCGCGTGGGAGGAACATATCAGAGTTCGTGGAGCACCACTATAGACCAAATTTTCGTGCTAAGGGAACAACCATTCCGATCGGTGATCTAGAGAGGCTAGAGACATGAGTTGTCATACATCCTGTATTACTGCATGGGCGGAACATATCAGAGTTTGTGGAGCGCCACTATAGACCAAATGTTCGTGCTAAGGGAAAAACCATTCCGATCAGTGATCTAGAGAGGCTAGAGACACGGGTTGTCACTGTAGCAGTATTGCGGATCCTATGCAACCAGGCGTTCCATCACAGCACTGGTGGGAAAATGATGTTGGTTGAGAGTGTTATGAGTGGGACCTACTATGGGTGGGCCCAGATGATGTTGTCATCGATGAAATGACAGTTATCGTTGTGAAAGTGACAGGTGAACCATGAATATGCTTTTGGTACAATGTTGTGCACGTTCTTCTTTGAGAAGATCCCCACACTTAGGCCTCATGTGCAGAACCAAGATGGGGGCCCATGGGAGCCTAGGATGCGCTGCTGGGGGAAGCTACTACGGAGAGGAGGGGGGGGAGTTGGATGGGTGTTAGGACCCAAGTTCTTTACACATTGGGATCAAATTTTGTTGTACATAGACGATTATCCATACAATGGTATGAAATTTCACGGGGAGCCTGACTTGCCACTTCCGCCCGGTCGAGCATGGGTACTAGATGGTAAGTGAAAGTTGTTATATATTATGGTGCATTTAAATTTTTTAGAATATTTATGTGGTAGTGATTCTTTACTCTTGGAATGCAGATATAGCACCGTGAATCCAACAAGGTATATGGTACGAACTGCAGTGCCAGGGGTTGCAGAGTCTAGTGGAGTGAGAGGTGACTAGAGACCTGACTATGAGGCTCTGTTGGAGGATGTCCGAAATAGGTGTGATTTTATGTTGACCGGTGTATCAGAGCACGGATGGAATGATCTTGAGGACCAGTACATCGAGCGATGTATAAGGCTACCCTGTGAGTGGTGGGGGGTCATACGGCGCATGGTGATGGCCGAACAAGCAATTCGGGATTTGTGGGCTTGTGGAGTCGAGCCATTGACTTGGGACCCTCCAGATAGTGATTAGATGTAGGGGCATGTGATGCCCCCAATTTTGATTTTTGTAACATGATATGGGCATGTCGGATGCATTTAGAGTAGCGGCCTCCAAAACATTTATGATTTTGTTGATACATAATATGGATATGCATATTTTTATATATGACGAGTATATGGTTCATTATTTGTTTTATGATTGTCTTGTGTTAAATGCATATGATAAGTGCCAATCTAGAATTTTGTTTTCAATGTTATCTACATAGTGATTTTGGGCTCTAGGTACATGACTAAATGTAATGGTTTCAAATTCACGCACTAGAAGCTTCACTCATAAATATCTTCTAAAAAGCACATGGTTATTCACACGATACATGCCATTCAATTTCATGACAAGTAGCAAGGAATCTAAAAGAACATGAAGATGAAGGATGTGATGATCAAGGGCATCGACTAAAAAACCTATCACTGCATTATATTCGGTCTGGTTATTAGTGGTAGATCCAATGCATACGTTGTTGGAGAGGACTAATGAATGCAAGGGGGTAAAAATGGCCCAAGTTGTCGAGGATAGATTACAGGAGAAGTGACTTGCACCATCGGCATAACCGATATACGGCGTGGATGATGGATCCATATGAAATGTGCCACAAGACAACAAATGAGATGATGATGCAAGCTACATAAATGCATGACAGAAATAAAACACGGATATCAATGGGAGATGCTATGGGGAAAATTTCTTGAGGTAGAGTGCATTACAAGGGTTAGGAAGGAGTTGGGCTTCGAAATACTCTAGAAGTTATGCCCCCTTCCCCAAGTCCTTACTAATGATATAAGGTCCTAGCCATAATGAGTCAAACTTCCCATGACCAAGGACATCATGAGCCTAGTCATACACTAGAACAAGATCGCCTTCGTGAAAGGTACGAGGGTGGAATTTTCGGTCATATTGAGCTTTGGTGTGTTTCTTGGCCACTTCGATGGTTTGCAATGCGACACGATAGTTTTCGGAAGCATGATCAAGCATGATAAGTATTTGTTCTAAAGGTGTGGTGTGAGGGAGAAGTTCGACGACTAGGTGAAGGGAGGGGATTTCACACTCGATCGGTAAGATTGCCTCCTCGCCAAAAGAAAGGTGGAAAGGAGTAAACCCAGTGGTGGTTTTAACAAAATTTCTATAGGCCCAAAAAGCAGGGAAGAGCATAAGGTGTTAGTTGATTTTGTGCTTGTTCACCATCCATTGAAGCATAGTTTTAAGGATTTTATTGACCACTTCAACTTGTCCATTACCTTGGGGGTAATAAGATGATGAATATTGGTGCTCAAAGCCCAACAGAGAGGATAGCTCACGCCATATCTCATCTTAGAAATGTCGACCATGGTAAAAGACCAATTTTTTCGAAACCCCAAATCAAGTGATAACATGGTTAAAGAAAAAGAGGAATGCGGTAGTTGTCATTTTATTGAACGTTGGCATGGCCTCAGCCCATTTGGTGAAATAGTCAACCGCCACAATGATATACTTGTGGTTACCAGTAGATCGAGGTCAACACTCCATAGAGTCAATGGCTCACTTACAGAAGGGACTAGATGATATGACAGGAAGGAGGGGCGCAGGTGGAGCTTGCACCTTTGGGGCAAATAGTTGGCAATTGGAACAGTGTTTGACTACTTCAATGCAATCACCAAAGAGAGAAGGTCAACAATACCCAACGACATGAATTTCATTTGCTTTTGATGTTTTATGCTCACAATGAAAATGCCTAGAAAACTAATGGAAAGAAGTTGGTGGTCAAAAACAGAGTTAAGCCTAATATATGGAATGGTAAATGCAATTGGAAACAATGAAGCAGAATTTGAACTATGACTAGATAAAATCAAAAGCTTGATAATGAATTTTTAAACAAATGACACAAACTAATCTTGAGAAATGATCACTAAATATGCAATTCCTCTAACTAAACAGTTAAACACTAATGATGCAATACTTTGTCCTAAGCTCTTTTATTCTATGATTAATTCCTAGTTCTATTCTGCAATTTAATTGAATGTCACAGAACTTATACTCAAAAAGTTATTGGTTTCTTGTTCAAAATAGTTCTTTTGAGGAAGAGCTCTGTTTATAAAATGATGAGAAGATTGCAGAGAGATTTCAGACCTTATAGTGATGTTGTCTTCTGTTCATATGGCTATGGATCAGTTGTAGTTTTTAGAACAAGAAGATGTTTGTGAATAATGAAGGCTGTCTTGTTAATCCTAACAACTAGAGTAATCTATTGTGCAATGGATGACAATTTTGAATATGAGATGCAAGTGTAGTGAGTTAATCTAAGAATGAACCTAAGATGCCACTAAACTAGAACAATGCTGAACTATAAGTCATCATCAAACTTGAAACAAAGTAACTGAACATGAATTAAATGCAATGAAACTCCGGAGTTGTTCTAACTATACTAACATGCATTAATATATGAAGTTACACAATCTGTTTGTTCATCATTAGTGATATTTTGGAAGAGTTCCTTCTTTTGGAAGAGGTAGAACAATTCTGACTGTGTACTTGTATGCAATTGAAAGAAAATGAACTGAAAGCAAATGAAAAACTAAGTTATCACATCCATACCCTACTCGTCATTATGATGTCTTGGGCAAGCATTTAAGAGTGAGATCAGAGATGATACTTAGTAAAAACACACAACTAAATTATCCATTATCACTGTCATGTCTTGAACTTCTTAAGGATATCTTGGAAGAATTTCTTCTTGTGGAAGAGTGATTAGAAAAAGTGTAACTGTGATAGTGAATAGCAAAAACTATAACTAAATCCTACAGTACCATAGCTATTCTTCATTCATCATTATAATCTGTTGGAAGAGTGCCTTCTTGTGGAAGAGCTGGAATGAATATAACTACAGTAACTAGTTAAAAACAACTATAAATTCAACTCCTAATTCTACAATACCATAGTCATTCAACATTCATCATTTTAATCTGTTGGAAGAGTGTCTTCTTGTGGAAGAGCTAGAATGAATATGACTACAGTAGCTAAAACAAAACAACTACAAATTCAAATGCAAAACATAAAGGCAGCTAGGAAAACTTATCTAATTTACGCAAAAGAAATCCGTGCAAGAGGCAGGGTCCCTCTACCACTTGACGGCATTCAACTCCAAATTAAATCACGCCTTCAAAATAACTTTGTCTGCTCCATTAACGATGCAATAGTTTGAACATAACACTCTGTGTCTTCAAGGACGTAACACAGAGTTTTTAAACAAAATCTAGCAGCAAATCTAACATAAAATCTCTAACATAGCTCTCGGTATCCCAAGAGTTTATAAAGCAAATGCACGTAACAGTAATTACAACAATTTAGGAATAATGTCTTTCCTTATCCGAATCATGTTAGGAGTCTTTGAGGTGGCTACGTGAAGAAGAAAAGACATCTAGACTGAGACAGTCCTAGTAGGAGTCTTCCTTCATAAATGTGTTCCCACGTGCATAACCGTACCCAGAATCCATTTCTTCCTCCATGATGAGCAACGAACCATGTAGACAGGACGTGGATCATGCCCATATGCAGTTTTTCTCAAGAGGCCACCTGGAACATACTCAAACATGAAGGTAGCTGCAGAATCACCGGTTAGCTACGGAATGTCTGCATTCTGCAGCTAGTTCCGGTCAAAATGCTTAACAATGGTAAAAATCACAAAATTCAACAAGTCAGTCATGTAAATCATTCTAGAAGTAATTTTAACTATATTTATTGATCAATTGGGTTTAAGATAGAAATGGACAAGGGAAAATGAGGTAAAATGAGGTGAAGGAAAGCACAATTTTGAGGCTCAACATACCCCCACTGCTGTCTTTTTGCATGTCCTCATGCAAGTTATCCTATCAATTCGGAGGCTTCTGCAAGGACATCTAATCCCCTTATTCTCCTTTGTCTGAAAGCTAAAGGTCTTCTGGGTTTCCTGATCACAAGTTTGAACCTGAGGTTGGTGAGTGCCCTGATCAGCTTTTTGTTCCTTGTCTTCAACTTCTCATTGGTCCTCTCCACTTTGTCTATATGCAGGGATAAGGTTGAGTTCATATCAGTCTTGAGCTTGATTTGATCTTTGAGACTTTCATTCTCATTTTTGATGTGTCTATTCAGCAATTCCAACTCATATCTATCCCTTCTTAATATATCAATTTCAGACAGTGGAGGACTGGGGGTTCTCTCTCTACTTTCTGAAGCTGTCCTCTCTAAAGTTTCCACATAATCATAAATTTCCTGTTGAGCAGGATCAATTTCAGGGGTTCCTTCATAAAAATCCTCTTCATCATCCTCTTCAATGGGTGTTTCTTCATCTTCTATATTGATTACCCCTGTTTATTTGATTGGTGTTTTCTTCAGTTTTCCCTTTAATCTGTGGCTTCTCCTAGGCTGAGAGGATCCCTCTCCTTTCTCTGTGACAGATTCCTTGATTATCTTTTCTTCCTTAAGTTGCCTCTTGATTCGAGTCAACTTCTCCAAAATGATTTCCTCACTACTCTCTTGGACTGGTTTGTCAATTTCAACTTTTGAAGCCCTCCATTTCCTACTTCTCTTTGTAGGCTGTGGTTCAGGTGATGGTTCTTTTGCTTCTTCAAAATGATTTCTTATTAAGAAATCATCCCATGTATCATTTGTTTTAGCTAGATTATGCTCAATCAAAATTTTGACCAAACCATGATGATACAGGGTTGTCTCTAAAAATTGAACTCTTCTCTGAACACAAGAAGCCATCTTCTTCAGACTTTGAAGCAAGAAATATGGTAGGTTTAAGTCTTCTCCCAGAAAATGCATCATTAGTCTAATGTGGTAGACATAAAATGTCCCATATCTACCCTCACATGTAACAAAGTTTTGTAAAAGAAGTAGTATGTTTCTCCATTTGTTTTTCAAATGCAGTACTGGGAATTCCTTTCTTGAATACACTAACATCCATATTTGGTGATTTTAAAATTTGTTTCCAGGAGTCATTGTGGAATTCTCTATTTTTAAACCATCTCTCCCCAGTTCTGAACAATCCTGTAGCCTCTGCAATAAAAAATTCAGTGACAGTAAACTTGACATCACCTACTTCAACTTCGGTTCCTTGAAATGCTCTTGCAAATGTTTTAGTGACTTCCTTATGGAAGCCATTAAATTTTTCCAAAAATTGAAGCCATCCTATTTGTTGTAACATTTCCTTGCATTGTGGGTAACCTTCTAAATATTTTGAACCCACAGGTTCAGTCCTTACAATTAAACCCATGATTTTTCAATATCAAATTAACACTCTTCTACCCACAAAACAATGACTTTCACTTTCGGATTGAAATGGCTTCAAGCTTTAAATGAAAATGGCTCCAAACTTCATAATGACATACCTCTGATTGATAATGACAAATGCCTTCGAAACCTTGAACTGATATGCTTCTGTTGACAATTGAATTTTGAAGTGATTTGCCTCTGTTTGATAATGAAAAATGCCTTTGAAACCTCGGACTGATATGCTTCTATTGATAATTGAACTTTGGAGTGATATGCCTCTGTTTGATAATGAAAGCAATTTCAAATTTCGAGCTGATATGTCTCTGATAGACAGTGGCAGATGGCTTCAAATTTCTTTTGTGCAATACCTCCGGCTCTTGGTAGCAAATGGTTTCGATTTTAACACCTTTGTCTTTTGGCAACAAAAGACTTCAAACTCAACACTGCAACACCTCTGTCTTTGGTAACAAAAGACTTCAAACTCAATCACTGCAACACCTCTGTCTTTGGTAACAAAAGACTTCAAACTCAATCACTGCAACACCTCTGTCTTTGGTAACAAAAGACTTCAAACTCAATCACTGAAACAATTCTGTGTTGATAGTGAAAATGCTTCAAACTCCGTCCACAGTGGTATTTTATCTGCCCACGGGATCAAGTGCCTTCAAGTCCTCACACTGTTACACTTCCAAATTTACCCTTCTACTCTGCTTTGCGTTTACAATGCTCAATGCTATTCAAACTGATATCCTTTGGCTCTGCTTTCGGTGATAATAATATCTCCGTCTTCGGAATGGAATGCTGGCTACGGAATGAAGTTATGGCAGTGGTCTCGGAATGGAGTAGTGGAGTGAGGTGGCGGAATTGTATTAATGATTGAAGGGACGGCGGAGGATTTTACGACGGCAGAGGGAATCAATCATTGAATGATTTGGTTAAGAGACGTGGAAAATTCAAATGCTTTGGCCATTTCACCGCTTAAATGCTATCGGATATGAAATTTGAAATGGAAGATTTTAATACAAATTCTGTAGAGGGTTTGTTGGTGTTTGATCAATAAAACAATTAAAACAACCTTTCGAATAATCCACAACTAAACTATGCTAAACTTTTATGAAATGCCATCGTAATTTAAATTTGTTACCTCTGCCCTTTATTTGATTTTTTTGTAGCCTTTGTCTTCTCTGCTCATCTTTGGAGGAATCTTCATAATTTTCTTGATGCTTTTGATTCATGAATACACTGGGTCACTTTGTTGTAATTCTGATGTCTGCTAGTTGATGCCTTCAGGATTTGTAGCTGCGGAAAGACTATCGGCTGCAGAAAGGCTGATCAGCTGCAGAATGTCCACTAAGCTGCAGAATGTTCCTGTAGAACACTTTAATCATGAAAATGGAATGTTTTTGGAGTATGGGTGAAATGTTATGTGGTATGAATGAAAATGGATGATGGATTATGATATGTATGAAGTGGATAATGGAATGGAATGGATTCAGTTCATGAATATGGAATGAAGGAACATAAGGGTTGTACTGCAATTCATGACATATTTTATTCACTTACAGCAAGATATCAATTTTTTGTGTTTTGACATGAAAATGAAATGAATGGAAGATGGAGTGAGATGAATGAGATGTGGAATGGAGTGAAATATGAATGATGGATGAGATGGAGTATGGATGAATAAGTGAATGGAGTGAGATGAAGTGAATCATAAGTACTATGGAACTGTACTTATGATTTTTATAACAGCTGCTTATAAAAACAAAAATGGGAAAAGTTAGAGTGTCAGAGAGACTCTGATTTTCACCCTATCTTTTATGTATAAACAAGCCAATCAATGATTGGTTTTCATGTTTATACCTTTATTTATTTTTTATTTTTTTTCAAAAGAGAAATGCTTCAGAAAATTTAATCAAGTTGATGAAGAAGAGAGACTCTTCTTCATTAACTTCACATCATTGTCTCCTTGGAACTTCTCGACAAACTCTTCTCTTGAGAGTGGCTTGTGGTATAGCTTCAGTCTATGGCCATTCACAAGAAAAGTGACCTCTTCTTCATCTATAGTTCTGATTTTTACTGCCCCATTATCAAAAATTCGAACAATTTCATATGGCCCAAGCCAATGTGTCCGAAATTTCCCTTGAAAATCCTTGAATTTTGAATCAAACAAGAGAGCCCAGTCACCCTCTTTGAATTTCTTCTCCTTGATGTACTTGTCATGCCATCTAGCCCTTTGCTGTTGGACTAGACTTGTTTTCTGAACTGCATCTTGTCTGATCTCATCCAATTCATTAATTTGCTCCAGCCTATGCTTTTGTGCCTCCGTTAGATCAAGTCCTAGCTGAACTGCCATCTTGAATGTTTGAATTTGGAACTCTATGGGAAACAAAACTTGCTTTCCATAAACAAGCTCATAAGGAGTATGGCCTGTTGTGTTTCTCCATGTAGTTTTATAGGCCCACAAGGCTTCAGGAAGCCTATCTACCCAATCTCTTCTATGTAGATGAACAGTCTTTGTTAGGATTCCTTCAATAACTTTATTAGTGGATTCCACTTGACCATTTGCTTATGGATGATAAGGAGTAGATGTTCTATGTCTGATTTTGTAATTCTCCATCATTTGCTCCACTAGCCTTGATGTAAATTGAGCTCCTTGATCTGTAACAATTTCCCTTGGGACACCAAAACGAGTAAAAATATCCTCAAAAAGAAAAGTAATTACAGATGATTCATTAGCAACAAGTAATGGTTTATCTTCTACCCACTTAGTAACATAATCAGTGCAAACTAATATATATTTCTTTTGTCTTGATGGAGGACTAATAGGTCCTACAAAATCCAAAGCCCATTTTTCAAAAGGTTCTATGTGTACCTGAGGTTGTAATGGCATCTCACCTGAAGGAGAAGGTTTCCCTACCCTTTGGCAACTGTCACACCTTTTGACATACTCCTTAGCATCTTTAAACAAGGATGGCCAATAATATCCTAAGTTAAGGATCTTATAGGCTGTCCTCTTATCTGCAAAGTGTCCGCCACAAAGTTCATCATGACATGCCTTGAGAATTTCAGGCATCTCATCTTCACGAACACACCTTCTAATGATCAAATCTGAACCTGTCTTGTACAACTCATTAGCGACCCATGAATATCTTGCACTATCATTAATGATTTTTCTTTT
Source organism: Pinus albicaulis (assembly GCA_034641835.2). Lineage (NCBI taxonomy): Eukaryota > Viridiplantae > Streptophyta > Pinopsida > Pinales > Pinaceae > Pinus > Pinus albicaulis. The sequence goes on along the minus strand of CM076582.1, from coordinate 1,625,549,257 downwards.
ATCCCTTGCATTCATAATTGAAGGAAATTTTCCCGAAACTAAATAATTGGCAATATCAGCAAACCATGGAGTTTGAGTAGAGATTGCAAAAAGATATTCATCAGGAAATTGATCTTCAACCGGAGTGTCATCTTTGATATTTTGAATTCTAGACAGGAAATCAGCCACAGTGTTTTGTTTTCCAGGCCTATCTAGAATAATAATGTTGAATTCTTGCAATAATAACAACCATCTTATAACTCTGCCATTAGTGATTGATTTATTCATTAAGTATCTAATTGCAGAATGATCAGTGTGAACAAAAGTTTCATAGCCTGTTATATAGTGTCTAAACTTGTTAATGGCATGAACAACAACTAAAAACTCTTTTTCAGTTACAGTATAGTTTAACTCTGCAGGAGTCAAATTTTTACTGATATAATAGATGGCATAGGGAATTAAATCTTTCTGTCCCAATACTGCTCCCAGAGCTGTATCGGAAGCATCTGCCGAGATATGAAAAGGTAACTTCCAGTTAGGTCCCCTTAATATAGGTGCTTCAGAAATTTTGGTTTTCAGGGTTTCAAAAGCTAACTGGCAATCAGAAGTCCACTTAAATTCACAATCTTTGGTGAGTAATTTGAAGAGAGGAGATGCTATTTTGGTGAAGTTTTCTATAAATCTCCGATAGTACCCCGTAAATCCTAAAAAACTTCTTACATCTCTTTGACAACTTGGAATGGATAGGTTAGAAATAACTTCAACTTTCGCTTCATCAACTCTAATCCCATCCCCTGAAATGTGGTGCCCTAAAACAATACCTTCAGTAAACATCATAAAAAAATTTTCATGACTAAGAGAAAGGTTTGCTTCTTGACATATTTTTAAGACTTTTTCCAAGTTTTCTAAAGCCTCTTCAAATGTATCCCCATAAACTGTAAAATCATCCATGTACACCTCTACACAGTCATGTATCAGATCAGAAAAAATTCCTAATACTGCCCTTTGGAATGTTGCAGGTGCATTGCATAACCCAAATGGCAATACTCGGTAGGAATAGGTACCCCAAGGACAAGTAAAGGTGGTTTTATCTTGGTCTTCAAGTGCTACTTGAATTTGATTGTAACCACTAAACCCATCCAGGAATGAAAAGTACTTTTTACCTGCTAATGTATCTAATACTTGATCTATGAAAGGTAAGGGAAAATGGTCTTTAAGAGTAGCTTTATTCAGTTCTCGGTAGTCAACACACACCCTCCATTTTCCATTTTTCTTAGGCACAATCACCAAAGGAGAAACCCAATGACTATCTGAAATAGGATAGATGAAGTTAACATTTAACAATTTTTGTAATTCTTCCTTGAGAATTTCCCTAAGATTTGGATTCATCCGTCTTTGAGGCTGTCTGATTGGTTTGCAATTTGCCTCTATATAGATGTGATGAGTACAAGTCTTGGGACTTATCCCTTTCATGTCAATGTATTCCCATGCATATGCAGAAGAATGTCTCTGTAATACTTTGACTAACTCTTCTTGTTGAGATTTTTCTAGGTTTTTGTTTATGTTCAAGGTTTTGCCCGGAAAAATTTCACTTGTAGAGCTGCCAAATTTGTCCATAGAATGAAGAGACATCTGCCTAGATGACAAGAACTCAATATTGGATCCCTCTTGAAATGATTCATATTTATGTTCTGGAGAGGATTCAAAGTTTTCTAGAGTATTCAGAATTTGATTATCTTCACTAATTTCTGAAATTGTGAAGAGTGGTTGTAAATATTCTTCATCCTCTATCCATTGAGTGTCATCTAGATCTGTAATTGTCCTAGTTGGAGGATATAAAGTGAATTTCTTTGTTGAACTTCCATCAGAAATATACATATCACCGGACCTACAACTAATAAAAGCATCAGCTGTAGCCAACCAAGGTCTTCCTAGTATGACAGGATGGCCTCCTAGATTATTTTTGGGTGTTAGGATCATGAAATCCACAGGGTACTCCCAAGAGTCTAGGGACACTGGAATGTCTTCTATTACCCCATCTGGTCTGATCACAGATCTATCTGCTAGTTGTAATAGTGTGGGTGTAAAGAGAAGATTAGGAAGTTTCAGTTTGTCCATGATTCGTCTACTCATGATATTTATTGCTGCTCCTAAGTCAATGAGTGTGTTTTGAATTTCAATTCCATTGATGTGAATTTTGACAACTGGATTTCCTGGGTCAAGATACTTTGGAATAGCAATATTGCCCATCATAATGTCTGCTATTTGTCCAACCAGTTGAATTTTCTTGGTTTCTCTTATTCTTTTTCTTGTTGTCTTCATACTCAACTCCTTTATTGTTTTGGCTAAAATTGGGATTTCTTTGATGGCTTGCAATAATGGAATTTTAATGCAAACATTTCTCAATTCATCTAAGAAATCATAGTTATGCACCATTATTTGTTTTTCTACACCTTTATCAATTTGCAGTCTTTCTGGAAAGGGAGGTATAGAAGTAGATGTGGATGGTTGCTCTAATATTGGAGTTGGATTTATTGGATCTTTTTGTTTCAGTTTTTCAATGTTTTGGTCTTGAAAGGATGTATCTTCCTCAAGACTTTTATTAACCCATAGGGAGTCTTCCTCAGAATTATCTTGTTCTTGTATGATCACAGAAGGTTTCCTCTTCTCAAGTATCCTTCCAGACCTAAGTTGAACATCACTAAGGTCTAGAGGAGTACTTAAATAAGTTGGAAATTGTTGTCCTTCTATCATATATGTATTCTGAGGGTTCTTATTATTGGGGTTTGGTATGGGCTGAGCTGGCAATTGATTGGATTTTTGAGGAAATGGTAATGGAAGTGGTTGATTTTGATGAGGTTGGTTCTGATGATGTTGTTGAGGATTTTGTTGAAAATTTTGTTGAAGATTTTGAGGAAAATTTTGTTGGGAATTTTGAGGATAAAAATGTGGAATTGGTGGATAGGATGGTGGATACTGATAATATGGAGAGTATCTTCCATAGGGACCTTGTGATCCTTGTGCCCAAGCTTGAGATTGATTTTGAAATTGGGGCCAAGGTTGCTGCCAAGAATTCTAAGGTGGAGGTTGATTATACATTTGATCATGGAATCCTTGTGTCTGAGATCCCTGCCAAGGTCTTCTAGATACAAAGTTAAGAGAATCTGTGGGATCTGTAGGAGTTTCCTCTTGAAAAACAGTCTTGAGACCAGGAAGAGAAGGACAACTCTTGGTCTCATGTTTCTCAGAACAAATAGCACAAGTTTCTACAACTTTTACATCTAGAGGACACTCTCTCAAGGCATGTTTCTTCCTACATTTGGGACAAAAGATTGCCAAGGCATCAGATTCAGCCTTTTGCTTGTTTTGTATCTTGAGGGTGTCTATTTGTTCACTAAGACTCCCTAAGATGTCAGATTTAAAATCATCAAGCATATGTCTTATTTCTGATCTACTTACTGTCCCAGAAGCAGACTTACTTGCCCTTGCAAGAGCAGGATCTCTTGGACCTTTGACAGTTTTAGATTTCCCTCTTGAAAGGTTGATACATAACTCAGATATTTCATGTAATGTGAGTTGTGATATATCCCCTTTTCCCATCATGTTAAGGATATCCAACCATTCATCCCTAATGGTTTTCAACAAAAGAGCTTTTAAAGTGTCTCGATCTAGGTTTTCCATTTGTGCCCTTTTTATGTTGTATTTAAATCTTTCCAACAAATCTTCTAAGTTTTCATCTTCTTTTTGTAACATCTTGAACACTTCTTCCTTATGATTAACCAGCATAAAATAATCCAAGTATCTCTCTAGAAATGCTTGTCTCATGTCTTCCCATGTTCTAATAGAACTACTGTTTAAACTCATAAACCACTTCAATGCTGTTCCCTTCAAAGTTGAAGGAAATAATTTCAGTTTTTGAGCATCTTGTAAGTAGTCATAAGTCCTACACAGTACTTCAAATTCGAATAAGAAAGTTTCAGTATCCTCAGTTTTAAGTCCATAGAAGTTCGGAAGGACAGAAGGTGAAATGTTTTTCATGGTTGTATTGGTTTCTTCATCAAGTATAGGGAACCCAAAAGAGCTTCCTATTCTCCCTCTTCCTCCATCTGCACCTCTACCTCCTTCTCCTCTTCCTCCTTCTCCTCTACCTCTACCTCTACCTCCTCCAAATAATGTGTGTTCTCCATTGACAACTCCTCCTCCTCCTTCTTCTGCCATGGTTGACTCTCCTGTAGAAGTAGAAAGATTTGTGTCCCTAACAGGAGTCTTTAGATCTTCTTCTATGGCAGGTTTAGTGGATGAAGTGGAAGGTTTCTCTGATGGAATAGGTGACCTTAGATCTTCTAGAAGTCCAGGATCAGTAAAGGATGGAAGATGGGTTTGAGTTGAAGGTGTACTAGCTCTGGATCTAGATGAAACAAGTGGTGTTCTAGAGATCAAACTTCTGCCTCTGCTGCTTATAAATCTTCCCCTTGAATCTCTCTCCCTACGCATAAAATTGTTTTTGGATGCTAAGAAACAAAGGTTACCTAGTTTTCACTTCCCCGGCAATGGCGCCAAAATGTTTGGTCTCAATCTAGTCTCCTAAACCGAGCTCATTTAATTGTCAACCAGGATTTGTAAACTGCTGAAGTGAAGTGTACCATATGTACCTAGGTGCTTGTTTCCTAATGCGTTGTGTGTAGTGTTTTGTGATATTTTTGGTCTTTTATGTTGATTTATGATGTTTTTGGTCTTTTGATGTTTTATGCTCACAATGAAAATGCCTAGAAAACTAATGGAAAGAAGTTGGTGGTCAAAAACAGAGTTAAGCCTAATGTATGGAATGGAAAATGCAATTGGAAACACTGAAGCAGAATCTAAACTATGACTAAATAAAAGCAAAATCTTGATAATGACTTTTTAAACAAATGACACAAACTAATCTTGAGAAATGATCACTAAATATGCAAATCCTCTAACTAAACAGTTAAACACTAATGATGCAATACTCTGTCCTAAGCTCTTTTATTCTATGATTAATTCCTAGTTCTATTCTGCACTTTAATTGAATGTCACAGAACTTATACTCAAAAAGTTATTGGTTTCTTGTTCAAAATAGTTCTTTTGAGGAAGAGCTCTGTTTATAAAATGATGAGGAGATTGCAGAGAGATTTCAGACCTTATAGTGATGTTGTCTTCTGTTCCTATGGCTATGGATCATTTGTAGATTTTAGAACAAGAAGATGTTTGTGAATAATGAAGGTTGTCTTGTTAACCCTAACAACTAGAGTAATCTATTGTGCAATGGATGACAATTTGAATATGAGATGCAAGTGCAATGAGTTAATCTAAGAATGAACCTAAGATGCCACTAAACTAGAACAATGTTGAACTATAAGTCATCATCAAACTTGAAACAAAGTAACTGATCATGAATTAAATGCAATGAAACTCCGGAGTTGTTCTAACTGTACTAACATGCATTAATCTATGAAGTTACACAATCTGTTTGTTCATCATTAGTGATATTTTGGAAGAGTTCCTTCTTTTGGAAGAGGTAGAACAATTCTGACTGTGTACTTGTATGCAATTGAAATCAAATGAACTGAAAGCAAATGAAAAAAACTAAGTTATCACATCCATACCCTACTCGTCATTATGATGTCTTGGGCAAGCGTTTAAGAGTGAGATCAGAGATGATACTTAGTAAAAACACACAACTAAATCATCCATTATCACGGTCATGTATTGAACTTCTTAAGGATGTCTTAGAAGAATTTCTTCTTGTGGAAGAGTGATTAGAACAAGTGTATCTGTGATAGTGAATAGCAAAAACTATAACTAAATCCTACAGTACCATAGCTATTCTTCATTCATCATTATAATCTGTTGGAAGAGTGCCTTCTTGTGGAAGAGCTGGAATGAATATAACTACAGTAGCTAGTTAAAACAACTATAAATTCAACTCCTAATTCTACAATACCATAGTCATTCAACATTCATCATTATAATCTGTTGGAAGAGTGTCTCCTTGTGGAAGAGCTAGAATGAATACGACTACAGTAGCTTAAAACAAAACAACTACCAATTCAAATGAAAAACATAAAGGCAACTAGGAAAACTTATCTAATTTACGCAAAAGAAATCCGTGCAAGAGGCAGGGGCCCTCTACCACTTGACGACATTCAACTCCAAATTAAATCACGCCTTCAAAATAACTTTGTCTGCTCCATTAACGATGCAATAGTTTGAACATAACACTCTGTGTCTTCAAGGACGTACCACAGAGTTTTTAAACAAAATCTAGCAGCAAATCTAACATAAAATCTCTAACTAAGCTCTCGGTCTACTCAAGAGTTTATAAAGCAAATGCAAGTAACAATAATTACAAAAATTTAGGAATAATGTCTTTCCTTATCCGAATCATATTAGGAGTCTTCGAGGTGGCTACGTGAAGGAGGAAGGACATCTGGACTGAGACAGTCCTAGTAGGAGTCTTCCTTCATAAATGTGTTCCCACGTGCATAACCGTACCCAGAATCCATTTCTTCCTCCATGATGAGCAACGAACCATGTAGACAGGACGTGGATCATGCCCATATGCGTTTTTTCTCAAGAGGCCACCTGGAACATACTCAAACATGAAGGTAGCTGCAGAATCGCCGGTTAGCTACGGAATGTCTGCATTCTGCAGCTAGTTCCGGTCAAAATGCTTAACAATGGCAAAAATCACAAAATTCAACAAGTTAGTCATGTAAACCATTCTAGAAGTAATTTTAACTATATTTATTGATCAATTGGGCTTAAGATAGAAATGGACAAGGGAAAATGAGGTAAAATGAGGTGAAGGAAAGCACAATTTTGAGGCTCAACATACCCCCACTGCTGCCTCTTTGCATGTCCTCATGCAAATTATCCTATGAATTCAGAGGCTTCTGCAAGGACATCTAATCCCCTTCTTCTCCTTTGTCTGGAAGCTAGAGGTCTTCTGGGTTTCCTGATAACAAGTTTGAACCCGAGGTTGGTGAGTGCCCTGATTAGCTTTTTGTTCCTTGTGTTCAACTTCTCATTGGTCCTCTCCACTTTGTCTATATGCAGGGATAAGGTTGAGTTCATATCAGTTTTGAGCTTGATTTGATCTTTGAGAATTTCATTCTCATTTTTGATGTGTATATTCAACAATTCCAACTCATACCTATCCCTTCTTAATATATCAATTTCAGACAGTGGAGGACTGGGGGTTCTCTCTCTGCTTTCTGAAGCTGTCCTCTCTAAAGTTTCCACATAATCATAAATTTCCTGTTGAGCAGGATCAATTTCAGGGGTTCCTTCATAAAAATCCTCTTCATCATCCTCTTCAATGGGTGTTTCTTCATCTTCTATATTGATTACCCCTGTTTGTTTGATTAGTGTTTTCTTCAGTTTTCCCTTTAATCTGTGGCTTCTCCTAGGCCGAGAGGATCCCTCTCCTTTCTCTGTGGCAGATTCCTTGATTATCTTCTCTTCCTTAAGTTGCCTCTTGATTCGAGTCAACTTCTCTAAAATGATTTCCTCACTGCTCTCTTGGACTGGTTTGTCAATTTCAACTTTTGAAGCCCTCCATTTCCTACTTCTCTTTGTAGGATGTGGTTCAGGTGATGGTTCTTTTGCTTCTTCAAAATGATTTCTTATTAAGAAATCATCCCATGTATCATTTGTTTTAGCTAGATGATGTTCAATCAAGATTTTGACCAAACCATGATGGTACAGGGTTGTTTCTAAAAATTGAACTCTTCTCTGAACACAGGAAGCCATCTTCTTCAGACTTTGAAGTAAGAAATATGGTAGGTTTAAGTCTTCTCCCAGGAAATGCATCATTAATCTGATGTGGTAGACATAAATGTCCCATATCTACCCTCACATGTAACAAATTTTTGTAAAAGAAGTAGTATGTTTCTCCATTTGCTTTTCAATGCAGTACTGGGAATTCCTTTCTTGAATACACTAACATCCATATTTGGTGATTTTAAAATTTGTTTCCAGGAGTCATTGTGAAATTCTCTATTTTTAAACCATCTCTCCCCAGTTCTGGACAATTCCGTAGCCTCTGCAATAAAAACTTCAGTGACAGTAAACTTGACATCACCTACTTCAACTTCGGTTCCTTGAAATGATCTGGCAAATGTTTTAGTGACTTCCTTATGGAAGCCATTAAATTTTTCCAAAAATTGAAGCCATCCTATTTGTTGTAACATTTCCTTGCATTGTGGGTAACCTTCTAAATATTTTGGACCCACAGGTTCAGTCCTTACAATTAAACCCATGATTTTTCAATATCAAATTAACACTCTTCTACCCACAAAACAATGACTTTCACTTTCGGATTGAAATGGCTTCAAGCTTTAAATGAAAATGGCTCCAAACTTCATAATGACATACCTCTGATTGATAATGACAAATGCCTTCGAAACCTTCAACTGATATGCTTCTGTTGACGATTGAATTTTGAAGTGATTTGCTTCTGTTTGATAATGAAAAATGCCTTTGAAACCTCGGACTGATATGCTTCTGTTGACAATTGAATGTCGGAGTGCTATGCCTTTGTTTGATGATGAAAGCAGTTTCAAATTTCGAGCTAAAATGTCTTTGATTGAAAATGGCAGATGGCTTCAAATTTCTTTTTGTGCAATACCTCTGGCTCTTAGTAGCAAAAGACTTCAAATTCAACGCTGCAACATCTCTGTCTCTGGTAACAACAGTCTTCAAACTGCAACACCTCTGTCTCTGGTAGCAAAAGTCTTCACACTCAATCACTACAACACCTCTGTCTCTGGTAGCAAAAGACTTCAATTTTAACACCTCTGTCTTTTGGTAACAAAAAGACTTCAAACTCACACTGCTACAATTCTGTGTTGATAGTGAAAATGCTTCAAACTCCGTCCACAGTGGTATTTTATCTGCCCACGGGATCAAGTGGCTTCAAGTCCTCACACTGTTACACTTCCAAATTTACCCTTCTACTCTGCTGTGCGTTTACAATGCTCAATGCTATTCAAACTGATATCCTTTGGCTCTGCTTTCGGTGATAATAATATCTCCGTCTTCGGAATGGAATGCTGGCTACGGAATGAAGTTATGGCAGTGGTCTCGGAATGGAGTAGTGGAGTGAGGTGGATGGATTGTATTAATGATTGAAGGGACGGCGGAGGATTTTACGACGGCAGAGGGAATCAATCATTGAATGATTTGGTTAAGAGACGTGGAAAATTCAAACACCTCGGCCAATTAACCGCTTAGATGCTATCGGATATGAAATTTTAAATGGAAGATTTTAATACAAAGTCTGTAGAGGGTTTTTTGGTGTTTGATCAATAAAAACAATTAAAACAACCTTTTTGAATAATCCACAACTAAACTATGCTAAACTTTTATGAAATGCCATCGTAATTTAAATTTGTTACCTCTGCCTTTTATTTGATTTTTGTAGTCTTTGTCTTCTCTGCTCATCTCTGGAGGAGTCTTCAT